>JBBPCY010000037.1:10019457-10048530 GCA_037974405.1 Brachyalestes nurse
CTTTTAGACGTTTCTGCGCACAGAATGGCACAAATTGCCAAGGCAGCGCGTTTCTGTTTACGTTACAGTTCCGGAAATAAGAGCCCCACGTGTCTGTATGAACGTACAGTGTGAGCAGTCCGGTCGCAACAGAGCATCGGGCGGTATAGTGTGAGAACATGAATCTTGAGCTACGAACTTCTAACCCCTGCGATTCAGTCGTACAGTTTGAGCTGGAGCTGAATAACACGACTGAAAAAATTGCACAGTGTATGCCCAGCTTAACTGTGTTAAAGGAAACTGTTAAAAAGCATATATATATAGATATATAATAGGGTTGGGCAAGTTAATGCTTTATAATCACGTTAACACATTATTTATTTAAAGCTGACAGTTATTATTTTAAAAGTTTGTTGCTTTTTTTGTGCTCCCTGTTAAAAGAAAAAAATGTTTCTGCTCGATCCTGTTCAGAAAAAAGAAAACATGTATAAATGTTATGAATATGAACTGATGCTCGAAAGGAGCCTGTTATAATGTTATGATCGTGGCTCTGGACTCTGGAGGGTAACTTGTTTTTCTATAAAAATCAAGATAAAATGTGAAGCCCCTGCAGTGGCAAATCATGCAATTAATCGAGATTAATACACACACACACACACACATGCGCACACACACATACACATAGCCTTTCACAATTCATTTATTAGATAAAGACATAAGTATGGTGATGTTCTTTCCCTGCAGGCGGAACGTGAACAGAAGAAAGCTCTTATCTGGCGTCCTCTGGACCTCTTGCTTGTTATCTGTCTTCTGGGGGCCATGGGCTTCACGCTTCTCAGAGGATTGGTGAGTGGGAACACCACTCATTTTTCTGCAGTTCTGTATGATTGAATGGTTAAGAAGTAAACAAAGTCATTCAGTGTGGTGTGATATGAAATGATTTAGAGAAACTTACAGTCAGAATTGTTTACAGTGGTAGGACGAGTATCACACACCCAAAAACTTTGCCTCTAAAAGCTCCTTCACAGAAAAGCTATTACACAAAATGGATGTGAGTGTGTGACTTGATGCTAAACATTGATTTACAATACTTTTCAGAGAAAGCGGTCTGTTTACAAGATTACTTTTAAATCCATTCATAGTGGACAGGTACATGCAGGGCATTGCAAGGCAAAACAGTTAAGGACATGTGCAGGTTCACTGGGGGTTTGGGATAGTAAATAACATGGCTGTATTTGCATTGTAGAACCCCCGTTTCTTACAATATGTAACAAAATCCGATTTGGATTCTCTAGAATGCACCATGTCACATCAAACCACTCTTAATCAAATGTTTACATTTTCATAATTAATCAATGCAAACATTTTGAAAAATTACAGAAATTCCTCGTTAAGCTCCAGAAGCACCTTAGTGGTCCGTCTTTGGTGCCACCTTAGAGCTGAGTTGCTCAGACTCTTAATTGGAATACGAAAACTTCATTAACTACAGCTTTAGACGGAGAAACATCTATTTCTAGGCAGCTGAGTTGCCCAGAGTTGCACAATCTATGTGTCGAAGGAGGAATGTTTACAGTTCGGCCTCCAAGGAAAGTTGTCATGATTCAAGACATTGATATTTTTCTGCCGTATTGCGTGTTTTTCTATTTCTCTCCATGTAGGCAGTTCTGGATTGTCCAATGGAAGTCTTCACGACGTATGTGAGTCAGTATGAGCCGTATTTGAAGGATCCCGCAGGCTTCCCCAAGGTTATGGTGAGAATATTCTTTTGGACTGAGGCTTTCTCAGCACAGTAACTGTGTGTTTTTCAGTAATCTCATTTACACTGTGCAGATAACCACATCATCCTGACATCCTCGAACAGAGTTGCTCGGGGCGAGCACCAAGCTTGCTGTACCTCCGCCCCCTTGTACGCAGAAATGCAGCAGGGATCAGATTAGCATTATTCAGTATTAACGCACAGTATGAAGGGTGAACATCCAGAGCGGTTCGGCCTCCCCCCCGTCAGCTAATCGTTCTTTATTTACGGTTCCAGCCCAGCTTGGTGTCAAACAATGTTTTGGTTTTGTTTGGCTCAGCGTTTTAGTCAGGCCAACAGGTTATCGAGAATCCTCATTCTGGTTGGAGTCAAGGCATGATGGCAGCCCATCGATCAAGCAGGGCCTGCGCTGTGAGGAGTTGATAAGCTAATCTCTCCCCTGAGTCCAGACTGAAGCCCTCTACCAGAACCCCCTCCCCCAACAAACACACACACACAAACACAGATAGATCTTGTGTTAGGGGTGTGATGAGGGATAAAGTGAACTGTATTGTTTACAGTGTATTAATGTGTATAAATGTGGAGAACACAATGCAAATGTAATCACATTTTTGTAAATATATACTTGTAAAAGTGTAGTCAAACATGATCAGTCCACAAAGCCAGGCAGAACAAACATGCTGGGAAACGTAGTGCTGACTGTATGGGACCTTCAATATGGGTATAGAAATGATTCACAAAATTCAGAATTTAATTGAATATGATGCAATGGGGTCTTGATCTGATCCATTTGTGATACTACAACAATGAGGAGCGGCTGTATTTGTGCCCTATATTAAATTGTTGATGATTCATTTTTGTTAATTACAGCATTTTAGAGTGATAAAGCACAGTATTTGAACCAAAACGTGTCCCAATCTAACACTGTAGTCACAAGCTTATATGTTAGCCCCAATCTAACACATAAGCTATAAGTTCTGCCTTCACCAGCTACATATGAGTGGAGTGTCTGAGATGGAAACTGGACACAAACTAACATGCTAGGCCAGACACAATGAATCAGAATATTACAATAGAAATACTGTGATACAATTTTCTCCCACAGTCCAAAGACATGCAAGTTAGGTGAACTGGGGTTTTTTAAACGACCAGAGGTGTGAGTGAATGTACAGCTCCGGAAACAAATAAGAGACCACTGCAATTTATTTTTTAATCCGCATGAACCATTCCATGCCAGTGTCTGTTGAATTCCTACACAAACACATCATTCTGCTTTATGAGGGAATGATTAGTGATCGCCTGAATCACATCTTATTTAATGAGGAAAAGCAAAACACTACTACAAGTATGTCAAAGGTAATTATTGCCATTTTGTTTGATTGAACAAGAGATTTGTTTTCTTTGAATTATTCAAGTTCTGTAAATGCTGCATCATTTCTCTTATTTGGATGTTTTGTCATTTCCTTTAAAATTATGCTTAAAAAGAACAATATTTTTATTTGGAAATTCTGAGAAATATTGTCAGCAGTTCTTAAAACTGAAGCAAAGCTGTTCAGTTTAATACCTGCACCTATAGAAGATAAAACCTGAGAAACTGAACATTTTTACAGTGGTCACTTATTTTTTCCAGAGCTGTATACTGTATGCTCTGGGAACCCATAACCCTGGATTAAGCGGTTACAGAAAATGAGAGAGAGAATTTGATGGATTTTCCTGTAACATTCTCATTTGCAATTTTACACCTATGACTTGTGTAGCTACATTCTCTTCACTAACTTACACTTCAACCATTAGGATTACAGCACTAAATCAATTGTCGACATGCAGTACCCAGCTAGTTACATTAGTTTTACATTAATTTTTTTATAGTAGCATACTATAACTGTTTGGCAGAGGGGCCTATAAGATCCTAATTTTTCAACTGGCCTTGATGTCCACCTTCAGTATAGAGCAGGTGTGTCCAGTCTTATCTGCAAAGGGCAACAAGCAGGAGCTCACCTGACTCCACCAGGTCTCCATCTTTAAACATTAGACTGTGTACTCTTGCTTTGTTGGAACGAAAACAAGAACAGCCTCACGGCTCTTTTGTAGATACGGCTGGACAACTCTGGTATACAGTCTGTATGTGCAAGAGTTGTTCTAGCAGTTTGGTGCATGTCTAAGTGTGTGTGTGTCTTGGGCTTCAGTTGCCCTTCTAAACCACTGATGCTGAAAAACCACTACAGACAGATGCCCAGGCACAGCGCAGACTCTCTCCGCTGAGAACAGCAGGGCATATTTGATTGGCTCTCTCTCCTCTCCCCTCATTCATTAGGATTCATCAAGACCACAGTGAAGTGTATAAGCAATTTTCCGAAGGTATATCTGGATCCCATTACTGCGGCAACATGACTTTCATGCTTCAGTAATTCACTTAGCGGGCCCGCGCTCAAAGTCGTCCTCTTGTTTCTTTCTCTTTACATACATGTTGCAATCTAATGCCTCTGATTGACAAGACAATGACACTGGTTTGTGTGTGATCATTGGGTAATGTGCCTGTGATTGTGAAGGGGGGATTCAATACGGCCGCGCCTCTCTGTATGCCGGGCAGGTAGCCGGACAGCAAAAGCAATAGCGCCCTTGAGAGTGAAGTTGAACTGCATCAATTTGCGATCAGAGCAGTGCAGCGCTAGGGTGGCCAAACACTGCTGACTCACATTTGGAGCTGCTTCTCTGATGCAGTGATCTCTGCTGTAGATGCTGCTGCTCCTCTTCCATGCCCTGCCCCTGCTGGGAGCGTTTGTGTACGGACTGATAACACCTGGCTGCACCTGGATGCTGGACTGGACCTTCTACGTTGCTGGTGCCATAGTACAGGTAAAGTGGTGCAACTGTAACAAAAAATGCAATAACATATATCATAATCAGGAACACAATCTGTTTTGTTTCCCCAATCATGTTACACGTATGAGAAATTTGTCTTGAACAATGCACACATGTAAAAAAATATACTATACCATGTACATTAGGTAAGTATGCAAGACTATTATACAATATTCAAGAGGAAATATGATAGATTGAAAGCACATTTCAACAAAAACTTAAATGTACACAATTTTCTACTTACCCTAGATGTCGCTGATCAGCCAAGACATGTTTGAAGTTCAAATGTTGCTTCTTTGGATTAGCACTGTAGCTGCATAGCTAACATTGCTGACAAACAGTAGAAGTCAATAGTCGTGCAAATCTTTTTTGTAAATACACCCCCAAAACCTCTCTAAAATCACCCAGTGTGTTCAATGCACGGAGAATCAAACCACTATAATCTGTGGACAGCCATGAAAATGTGTGGAAAGCAACTCCTTAAAATCATTTTAACAAACTTTTGGAAAGTATGGCAAAGCAGTATGAAATCGTCTTCAAGACTAGAGGAGGTACAACATACTAAAATGCTGCAGAGTCTAAAGGAACTGCTCAAAGGTTGTTTCTGTAATTATCATTTACACACTACTTATCAGGATTTTGCTTCTCTAAACTTGGAGATGCTCACATTTTGTAACTCCTCTTTCCTAAAGACTTTTTATGATTTAAGGGAATGTCTTCTCACATTCTTCACTTTTAAAAATAAAGGTGCCAAATTGACTTCTTTGAGGGAAGCCACAGAAGATCCATTGCTATATTGTGTTATTTTTCTCCACTTGCCTTAAAAATTGAATGAGGGGTGGCAACAGGTTTGCATTTAGGAGTTGTACATGATATCATAATGTAGCTCTATAATTCAAAGTCATTTCAAAGTAAGTGATTCTTTCCATAATCAGGTTACCAACTATATATAAATAACTCTAGGCAGAAAACAGGTCCAGGATTGAGAACTGTAGCCTGGTCCTTCTGCTTCATCCTTTCTGTCCATTATAATCTGCCCTCCCCATCCACTGCATTATGATTTATGTTGCTCCAAAGCCTCAGTCTGTCCATTATGATATGCTATCTCAGGCCATTGCATTGTTTTTTATGTTTCTTGGAAGGCAAGGTTTGAGTTTCCTTTCTATGGTGGTGCTATAGAAAAGAGGCCATCAGACATGACTATGATCAAAGGCCCGGTCTGTAGGAGCTCATCTGGCTCCCCTCTCGCTCGCAGTATGGGGGCAGAACTGCCAGGGGAGTCAGCATTTGTAATCAAAGCAGAGCACGCAACCGTGCTGGATAGTGTAGCAGCTCTTTTTTTTACAGCCCCCACTGTAGATGCTTGGCTGTGGATACTAATGAATGTGGCTGAACCTCAAAGTGGAAGAGGACAACATCATATTTCACTCCCTTCATCTCAGCCGTAGGGAAACATCATGCAGCTCTAAATATCTGAAGACTGGGCATGACTCTAGCTGTAAATATTCTCAGAAAATAAAAGATATTCTGATTGTTATATAGTAACATGATCATTTTCTTATGTAGTACCCAGATAATAGGTGAAAATGTGAGACAACTAATAATATTTACATGTAAGCCCTGCCCATTCATGTTGAAACTATAAAAAGGGAATGCATTAATGTTGAAACTATAAGGAGTCTATGTTTTATATCTGAAATAGGAACAATATAGGGCAATATAGTTATCTGATAAGATTGATGGCTGAGTAATAAGCCTAAAGTAAATGTGATTAAATAGTTGAATACCTTAATAAAGAGAGAATTATTTTTGTTGCACCTAATGAGCTTAGTCCTGGATCTGAAGACTTTTGCTTTGCAGAAGTTCAGCTTTATCCAGTGAAGCAGGGGTCATCTATCTGTTTGTTTTTGTTCTAATCAAGCAGAAACACACTTCACTTTAATCAGCTGTTCTCAGATTTCAAACAGTTGGAGTGCCTGCTTAGACCTGCAGCCACACCGCCCCTCTTTGACCCCTTACGTATAGTAAGACTGGTTAACCCTTATGTATAGTAACAGTACTAGTATTGTATGGTCTATTTTGATCCCTTCTCTCTAGACCCAGTGGTGTCATATAGGAGCTGCTCTGCACCCACGCACTGCTGAAGCGTACCGCACTCCCGAGTCGGCCCTGCTGCCCGTGCTCCTCCTTAACCTGCTGTACGCTGCGGGCCCACTGCTGCTGGCCCTGCGGTGCGCCGGGGATCCCGCCTACTTCCTGTCAGCGGCACCTGTGGGTCAGGCCAACCACGAGAAGAAGTGGAGTTAAACTGACCTCATCTCAAACAGACACAAAACACATGAATATTACTCACAGTTTAAACGAAGATCGGTGTGGAAGTCAGAGCTGCAAACTGCAATGCATGAAATGTCATTTTAATCACTGTATTGTCATTTTAATATCAAAATCATTATAAAAATGTAATATAGTACCCAGATTGGGACATACAAATGGAAATTTAAGCTGCATTATTTTAATCAGTCATGCTTGTATGTATACAGTCACATAGACTGCACAATCTGAATTTATATTGCCTCATTTTAGAGCGAGTAATTCTCCTCATGTGCTCTACAAGTTCAAGGATACTCAGCCCTGAAAGCCATTCCCAGGATTTAGTGTGCAAAGCCTACTATTTCTCCAGAGAATTACCCAGAATTTCAGGAAAGGGGGATTGTTAAACCACACCTTTGTCCATTGCAACGAGACAAGATCATTAACCTGCACTCTGTTTATTTAACCCGTGGTCTCTAAAATCATCTCATGAGGCAATCTGTGTTGGCTTATCTGCTTGTTTCAGGGTTCTGTCCTATTCCTGTCTCCCGCAATCATTTTTACAGATGGCCTAGTGTGCTGAAGTGAAATAAAGAGTAAATACAAACTCTTACTCAACTTGCTTTTAGCAGCAATAATAATGACCATCATCATCATCATCATCATCATCATAACATTTTTCTTCATATCAGTGTCACTGTCTGCTCCACTTGGAGGTCTTAAATTAGATCAGTGATTCTGTCTGACTCAGCAGGTCCTCTGCTCTCGTGCTGATGTGGGTAAATGCATTATTTGCCTGTGCATGCAAACACTCAGTGGGACCCACTGAATTAGCTCTGCCTTGACGTGCCACTGAGGACGTCTATACGAGTCTTCGGCTGCTGAGGAAGGCTTGTGAGATGCGGATTTGCTCCTGTTCAAAGCTTAAGCTCAGGATGCTGAGCTAATAGTTTCATAATTATATACAGCAGCACACAATTATGCACAGCCTGCACCTCACACCTGCTCCACTGTCCATATTCTGACCAAGAACAGGCCATTGGGATAGATGCAGCGTATTGTGAAGAATGACCAGTTGCATATCTGTATTTATAATGAGACTAGTTTTTTCCTTTCTCATTCTCTTTCTTTCTCTCTCTCACTATATATTTATATATATATATATGTGTGTGTGTGTGTGTGTGTCATGATATTTATCCACTATGCTGCTCGTTGCTGGAACAAACTGTACTAGCTACTAAAACTGCACCATTCTCCTTCCAATTTTCTTTTACTAATATTCTGTGTAGGTGCAAGCAAAGCAAGTCTCCTGCTTGTTACCTGTCATAATAATAATAACGATAACAACACCACCACCACCAACAACAACAACAACAAAAATATAAGAAGAATAAATAATAATAATAACAATAATAATAATAATACCGTAATTCTGAGGTTTTGGTGTCCTTGTGAAAACATAAAAACATTACTTGGAGAATGCGGGCATCGATCCCGCTACCTCTCGCATGCTAAGCGAGCGCTCTACCATTTGAGCTAATTCCCCACTATGGCGGAACTGCACCTACAGCTAAATATAAGCCTCACAGTCCGCCACAAACTCCCTAACGCTAAACAGTGGCATGAATATAATAAAAACGTGTTTATATCACAGATGTTTTTGATTCTGCCAATTCATGAAATAAGCCAGTAATTCGACCCATTTTATTAAATATTAACGCTTCCTGGTCAACTTTATTGCTCCATTAGCCCGTTTTGCTAAGCTCGAAGGGGCAAATTATCAACTGTAAACTTGTATAAAGTGCTTGTAGGGTAATACATTTCCCCTAAAAACTTTTTTATTAAGTGTCTACCTCGTACAAATCAGTTTAGAGGCTTCAGAGAGTGGTTTTAAGTGAAAAAGTACTAAGGTTGACTAAACAAACTAGGCTAACTCAGCAGCTATTCGTTCCTGTGTTGATGAAAGAGGAATAAATAGTGCAATTTAATGAAAATATCCATGGTAGGCGGGCTGTTTGGCTTGGGGTTTACTCAGAAACAACAAAGAGGTGCCAAAAGCTAAAAAGCGTGCTGTGTGGCTGCTCCTGCAGCAGAGGAGAGGAGAAGGTGGGACGGACTGAACTGCACCACAGAGAGTCCCAGTCTGAACACAGCATTGCACCCCAGCAGCCCGAGACCACTCAGACAGACCCTCTCCTGCAGGACCATGGTGAGTTCATATTGTCGTTGCACGCCATAAACTCAGTAAGATGCATTTCCTTCTTAAATTTGTCAAATACGACCGTACACTCGTCAGGATTTCTCAAGGACAGAATCATTTTCTGCAGGTCATGTTATGTTTCTGTTGTTACTGCAGCACTTCTGTCTGCCTCTGCTCTCCATGCAGGTAAAGATACAGCAGATCTCAGTGTTTATTATAGGTAATTATAACAGTGCAGCGTGTTTATTTTTATAATGAGACTGCTCAGTATCAGTATAGCTCCAGTATAACTGGAAAAGGACACAAATTATGGACATACTGAGTTGCTGCATCAGGAATAATCTTTTTTCTTACACACACACACACACACACACACACACACACAAATATATGTACGCACACACACACATACATGTGCACACATATATGTATATGTCCCACAGTAACACATAAACTATGGACATACTGAATTGCTGCATCAGGATAAAAGCTTCAAGAATATGATGCTTTACAGTTGCTCTAACACTCCTGACCCACTGATTGCATATTTTATTTATTTGTAAGCTGTCCTGTTACAGTCATTTGAGCCTTCAGGCCCTCCCTCATCTCAGGCCTTTGGCTTCTTGATAAAAAAACATTTCAGCAAACCAGAGCACATTCCTGTGGCACAGAGGCATTGAAATATTACCCTACAATGAGTATTTTCAGTGTAGCAAAGACACTCCTGGCTGGATGGAGGATCAAACCCTGGTCTTGTGAATCTAGATCCACTAAGCTATCATATCACATCTGTTTGACAGTATATTTCTTATCAGAAAAAAATAGCATGCTGAGCTCAATACATGTTAAATATTAATAATAATAAAACATGAGTCCTTGGACATTCATACTGATGTAATATTTTCATTCATTCAGAGTCAGAATCAGAAAACTTCATTGATCCCGTAGGAAATTGCTTATACAATGACTGCACTGACACACAAAGAAAAGAACAATATAAAATAAATTATAAAGACAAAATAAAATAGTCCTGAAAATACTCTGCAAACTACAATATTGTGAGTCCATGTGTTGTCTACCCATTCCTACTGCAGTGACTGGAAAATAACCTTCTTTGCTGCTTGTGTTTTATCTGAAGCCCCAAGCAAAGTTATGGTGTCTGACATCACTCAGCTGCGCAGTTCTGCTTTTCTCCCCCCTCGGGACCCCCTACCCTGCTGATTCAGACAAAGGAAGGAGGAAAGTGGTGCATGTCCTGGGTAAGAACCATCTCTCACTCACCACAAATCAGAAAAGGGGTTTTATTTGGCCAGGTTTGTTACACATATGAGGGACTATTCTGTGGAGTGTGCGTTTAAAGACATCTAAACATTTTCCTTACGTTGTATTTTTCCCTGAGGTCCACTTCTGATGTTTGGGTGGGGTTACATACCAAAAAAAAAACAGAATTAATTTTGGCATGACCATTTCCTAACCTTTACATCACTGACCCCAACCCGTTTACTCTGTCTTAAGACTGATCCGTGTAAATGACCTCTGTTCTGATTGGCTGCAGTGTATTGCACTCTATTCAAGAAGCAACCCAGGTCAAAATACTCCTTGTAACTTTAGTGTGAAAGGGACTGCTTAATATATGGGCCTTACAGAGTAGGTGGGGAACTGTTTATGCCAGTCTTTCTTTTCTGTTTTCTAAAAATAAAGTGGTATACAGCCTTTTGGGGAGTCACACATGAAAGAATACCGTTTTGCAAATATAGGCAAAATAAATGGAGTGCATCAATCTGCATAAAATCACAGGGGAAACATTTGGGCACAAATAGTCTAACAGATGCTTAAGAATAGTACAGATTATAAGAAATAAAGGGACCATTAAATCAGATGATGTATCATTGAATGAAGTTATTAGAAGAATTTATTTTTATAGCTCTTTTCATAACAGACATGTCACAGAGTTGCTTTGCAGAAACCCAGGTCCTAACCCCAGCAAACAAAGCAGCAGCTGAGGAGGAACCAGGACTGAATGAAAGGACCTGTCCTCCCTGGGACACCAGATAGAAAAACAGTATTATGAGCTATTTTAATAAATAATGAGCAATGAGAGATGAAGATTGTCTATCTTTAGACGGAGTAAGACAGCTATTAACATAAGAGATTAACATCAGCCAGGCAGATCTAACAGATCTAACAAGAGTTGAGTCCAAAAGAGAGTCAGCAAGAGAGAAATGGATGATGGTTGTAGTTCGAGCAGGTAGTGTTCAGTGGGGAAGAATTTTTCTATTTGGAGGCATCAGCTACCCAGCTGTGTCTAACAGGAGCTGTGCAATGTGCAGTGATGTCTCCATGCAGCCCTGCCCAGGCGTTCAGTCTCCTCAGGAGGGCCAAAGAGTGAGATGTTGTATGCACTTGTACAATGATGCAGTGATAAAGGGATGGCATGCACTGTGATTTCACACTGTTCTGATACTGTAAGATCCCTGATGGAGGTGAAGGAAGTCATTTTATACATGGTCCCCGCCTTGTGAATCCTTCCTGCTAGTTTACTGTAGTCAAGGCCAAGTTTAGTCCAGTCGAGTGGAATATATGAAGGATATAAAATGAGAGATTTTAATGAGCAAGTTTGTTGGTCTTAAAAGCTGGTACACGTGCAATAAACACTTTAAAGCACCTGTGGGTTAGATGGGGGGGTGGTGTTGTGCTGTCATCGGCTCTCCTGATCTGAAACAGGCCTTTGTAAATGCAGGCTGCGTTGGTGTCCCCATCAGAGTGTGGGTTCACAGTCTTTTGGCAGCTGCAAATTACCTTGAACTGGCTCTGTGGTTACCATGACATGGGCTTTTACTTTATATACACATCGCCTGCTCCTTAGATGTCAGGCACTGAATCAATGCAAGGATCTGTTTACCGGTTGGCTTTCATCGCCGAACGTTCGTTAGTGACAAACATTTCAGACACACACAGAGTGGAGAGGTTTAATGACCAGATGTCAGGGCTGATTTTTTGCTACTGTGATCTGTCCATGAAAAGCTCAGGCGGTGTTGAGCCGAGGCATTGTTTAGCTGCCCAGGGCCCTTGGGCTGAGAGACAGAGATGCCCTGGAGCGCAAGTGTATGAAATCCAGCTCCTGGGGGTCTCCTGCAGCTCCAAACAATCTCCCTAAAGAAATCAAGGCATGAGATACTGGCTTGCCTGAAAAAGACTGAAAAAGTCATGTGCTTACCAGAAAATCCTCACAGGATACAGGATTTAAAGTAATAGTTTGTCCAAAATGCTAATGGTGCTAACAGTGAATTGAATGAAATAGCATCATGCTAACTGAATGCCATTCACTTTTAAACACATTAGCATGTTTGGTAAAGTTCAGTCTTTGTTTATGAATAATTCGCTTCCAATATTTCATAAATTAGTCATAAAATACTAAATGTTTTATCTGTGTCGTCATTCAATAGTAGCAGGTATGGAAAATCAAAACTATAAATTAAATTTAGTAAATGCTAATAAAAAGTTTGTCTCACTAAATGGCTACAGATCATTACACAAAATGTTTCAGAAGACAAGAAGGTCATGAGGAAATTATTTTCATTTAATTTACTAGAGAACCCTTAAACTTAATAACTGATTTTGCAGCCTTCACTTCATGTAGCTGGAGTTTAATCTTTCACATGGTTTAATCTTTTACACTCTTTTTTTTTTTTTAAAGAAATTTAATTCAGCCATAGGAGTCTTTAATTCAGCCAACCGGAGGGCTTTTGAGCACAAACTGCCCTTTTAAGATTCTGTCATCATTGCAGTGGGGTTCAGGCTGGGACTTTAACTAGGGCACTCCAAATCTTTAATTTTGTTTCTTTTGAGCCATTCATAAGTGGACTTGCTATTGAGCTTCAGATCACAGACTGATGGCCAGATTTTTCTGGTAGAGAGCAGAATTCATGGCTCTGTCAATTATGGCAAATCACTCAGGCCCAAAAACAGAACAGTACCTCCACACCATCACAATACCAATTTGTTTAAATGTTGGTATGATGTCCCAGTTGTGAAATTATATATTAGCGTCTCACCTGTGTCTTTCTAAAAGTTTCTTTTTTGACTCACCAGTCCATAGAACAATAATCCAAAACGCTAGGGATTTTTTTTGACAAATGTGAGACAAGCTTCCTTTTGTGACTTGGCACATGAGCCGGGCTGTACTTTTGGAAGAATCTTGGTAGGCTGGCCACTTCTGGGAAGATTCATGACAAGTATGTTTTCACACAGGCCACAACAAAGCATTGTTCACTATGTACCTACTGAGCAAGGCTCCAAACTGTGACAAAAGTGGTAGGGATAGGGATTCCCCAGTGCCTCGGGGTAAATGATGCCCGTGATTCCATTTATAATTCATTTGAAATCTCTGTGCCTAATAATATAAAGTTATTATGTGATTTTTGCTCTGTGTAGCCCACTAACTCATTGTCTTTGTCTTAATATGAATATGTGGAAGATCTTGTAGTGTGTGGAAGGTGACTAAGAATGATTAAGAAAAAAAATAGTGAAAAATATAATGTGTGGGGTCTCTCACATTTTAAATATTTTTTATGATTTTTTAAAGTCATGTAGTGTGGGCAGAGCCTTATTCAATAACACTGAGAAAATCGTGTCTGGACATCAAGGGCAAGATCAGGACAAAGATTTATAACTCCACGCCAGACATTTATGCAGGAATGGTACTAAGTTAGGTCTTGCACAGATAAATTGCTGCATCAATCTTACCAGCAATGTTCACGATCTTACCAGTTACTGTTCACTCTGAACCCTTTTTCTGATTTGTGTATGTTTCTGTGAAAGTGCATGTGTGAAAAGGCTTTTATCTTGATTTTTGGAATCAAGAAAATTGTGTGGAATTTCCATCACCTTGAATCCACCCCATAATTTCTACAAACATCTCTAACTTAATAATAATAATAAAAAACTTTATGTACAGTATATAACACCTTTTATACATCTGAATGATGCTCAGAGTGCTTTACATGGAGTGAAAATACATCTATTAAAGCAAGTCATTTAAGGAAAAACAAAAAAATGTCAAAGAAGAGAAAAGAAGATCTAATGTATAACACAACAGAAACCAACTAGCAAGGGTATAAAAAGTATGTTTTTTACAGCCCCAGTTCCCTGGTTTAACAACAGAATTTTTATAACAACAGTATAGCACACAAATAATGCCCAGGTATTTTTGTAATGTTGCTGTTCAATACCTTTTGAAGCCTCAGAGCAGGCTTGTCATTTAGGTGACCACTTAGCCTGCACTCTGCTTCCTGCTGTCCTTATCAGTACAAATACATCCGGCAGACCCTCCATCCCTGCTACTTTATTTTATTAGCTGTATGTACAAGAGCAGAGTTTATCATTTAATACAAACCGGTTTAAGAACTGGGGTTTGAATGCAAGAACAAAACCTTTAAAACAAACAGAACAAACAGACAGATGTTTTTATTCAGAGCCCTGCCTCTGAATGCTTTTAGAAATAGGACAAGCCATAATCCAGCCTGGTCTGACCTCTTCCTCCTCTGTTCTGCTTAGAGGATGATACTGGAGCAGTGATTGTGCAGACCGCCCCAGGTAAAGTGGTCACGCATCGAGGCGGTACCATCACGCTGCCCTGCCGTTACCATCATGAGCCTGAGAGTGCCGATCCAGCCCGCATTCGCATCAAATGGACCAAAGTGACGGACACCTTTCAGTTTGAGGATGTGTTTGTGGCTCTGGGCCGGCAGCAGCGGGTGTTCGGCCCGTACCGTGGACGCGTTGCTTTGGAGCAGGCCGGACCGGGAGACGCCTCAGTGATCATCCACAACGTCACCCTGCAGGACTACGGCCGGTACGAGTGTGAGGTCACCAACGACATGGAGGACGACACAGGGTTCGTCAACCTGGACCTTGAAGGTTTGGGCCATGACTAGACTCCAGACCTGTCAAAAAGCCCTCATATATACACTGTCCAGCAAATGATTTTCAAAATGTTGTACAGAATATCACATTTCCTTGTAGTAATAAACCTCTACTAACCTGGAGTTAAGAGGTTAATGCGCTAATTTCCATGTGAGCCTGAGGTGGGAAAATTGTGAACTCAGATTGTATAGATAGAGGATGGTTACTACAAAGCACATTCTGCCCTGAAAAATAAAATAATGAATACATAATTCACTAAATATTAGGAATGTGTGGATGGTAAGGAGGTACTAATTATTATTCAAAAATAATCAGAGGATTTGGACTGAGATGAGAGCATTCAGTTATTTAGTACTGCATCACAAACCATATGTCTGTTTGAGTCTATTTGAAATTTCTTAACTCCATTTACAAGAAAGCGTGGAATTAGGCTTGCCGTTAGCACAAACAGGTGGATAATCACTTCCATTACTTGTATTACCATGCCTTGTAGCTCCAGTGCAAAACTAAAGAACTTGACACCTATTATGTCTTGGCTACAGAACATGGCTAAAGATACATCTGATTTTGCTTTAACATTAAGTAACAGAGATCATTTTAATGAAAAATAATTTAATTGAACTTCAATTAAATTGAAGGCCTGAAATTTTTTTTGCACTTTTGTATTTTCTTTTCAGTTTCTAGGGCTTATTTGAACATATTGGATAAAACGAAACCAAAACTGTATCGTAACTTTTGCACAGGCCTCATTTTATGTTGTTTTCCCACTAATATGTTCAATTCAGCAAGTAAACAGTGAGTACCGGTATGTTTTATGTAGAGGAGCTGCTCTTGTTTTTACGTAGAAAATAATCATGTTATTTGTCTTGCCCAAACTTTTGCATTAGTCCACACTACAATTGAACTCTGCAGGTGTTGTCTTCCCGTACTACCTTCGGCTCGGCCGCTACAAGCTGAACTACCATGAGGCTGAAGAGGCGTGCAAGCAGCAGGATGCCATCCTGGCCTCCCACGCCCAGCTGCACAAGGCCTGGCTGGAGGGGCTGGACTGGTGTAACGCTGGCTGGCTGGAGGACGGCTCGGTGCAGTATCCCATCTCTCACCCACGAGACCAGTGTGGCCGCAAGGACACGCCCGCCGGCGTCCGCAACTACGGTTACCGGCACAAAGAGGACGAGCGCTACGATGCTTTCTGCTTCACCTCGAAACTCAATGGTGAGGACAGACCCCCAGAAACGGCACAGGAAACAAACATGAAAACTGAAAACAAACTTTTTATTCTCACAGACAGAATAAAATTAGATTTTTACTTCACAGTTACGAAATCTAGTAATATCTCATACAGCAAACATTTTTTAATTGTTCAATCTTGTTTAGGCAGCATTCCACCACTGTAAGACATTAGTTTCATTCCAGTTCATGTTCAGTAGAATCGGGACTTTGTTTCTTTTTGCTCTGAGCAGAAACGGTATATTTCTGTTTGTGCTCCAGCCTCTTCAGTCAACTGGGTAGAGTAATTAAATAAGAAAAGGAATTACACTGTATATTAATATGTATATCTAAATGTCAGTAAGATCAAATTCAGTCACTTTACACAGTGAAATAATAATAATAATTCTAACCAATTAGCAGCATTATAACTACGCTAGGCTTTCACTCTGGTTAAAAATGTTTGGGTTCCTGTTATCAGCCCTGTTTAAAATCTTTTGACTGTTTCAAATCGCTACATTTCGCCTCATGCTAAAGGCCCCCTGTGATCTTGTGATCGGGCAGGTGGACGGGGACTGGCCTTTGTTTACTCGGCCCCCTGTGATCTTGTAAAACTTATTCAGCTTTCATCGCCCCTTCCATGATAGCTGCTCGCCAAAACAGTACCGGTGCCAGCAAGGTCCAGCAGGCAGATGCTGATTAAAGAGCCCGCAGAAACATGGTGCTCGCAGTGCCACGCGCCCAACACAGCGCTGACAGAATGATGCATCTGCTACAGCAGAATTCTCCAAATCAAATTTTGGGGGGAAATGTGATTTATTATGGTGGCTGGGGTGCAGAGTCAGATTGTGACTGTGTAGGAATAATGAGCGTAAACTCATAGGAGAGCCAAATTCATTTTGTCTTTTGGGTGATGTATGTGCGTGTGGGTGCATGTGTGCGCGTGCGTCACTCCATTACAGTTTTCCGGCTCCACTTGCAATACAGGGAGCTAACAGGCTTTTCATTACATCCTCAAATGAGTTACTACAAAGCACATTCTGCCCTGAATCGCTCACAGACGGGGCGATAGTGGCCGATACTCTGGACACTGACCAGCTGGAGGACCTTTACAGAACGGTCCTCAGGGAAATATGAGACAATATTCTTCCAAGCAGCCTGGGACCAGATCAAGAAGCTGACGGCTGAGCTTGGAGAAGTGAGGAGTTGAAGGTCTTTATGGTAGAGAAAATCAGTTTTTCTCTCTCGTCTCAGGTATAAAGACAGAACAAAAACAAAAACGTCAGTTTGTTTTGTTGTGGTTCAAGCAATCTTCTCAATCAAGATCCCATTCCTGAAACTCTGTGCCATGGAAAGACACTTTGTGACAGTATGAAGTGAACAGAAGCCTTTTATAACCACTTTGATGGAGAGCCCTCGCCTTGCTTGGCCGCAGATGTGTTTTCAGTTCTCTGCAGTGCAGCATGATTGAAAATTCCAAGTTTAGTTTCTTCTGTATCTGGCAGGGAGGAAGCATGGAGAACTGTAATCTCTTCAAGGTCTTTTCTGTTTACTGTCCTGTTTCTGTGCATGTGTGTGTGTGTGTGTGTGTGTGTGTGTGTCTATTTTAGGCCAGGTTTACTTCCTCAAACGCTTCAAGAAGGTCAATTACCCTGAGGCCGTGAAGGCTTGCCAGAGGGACGGTTCGATGGTGGCTAAAGTAGGCCAACTCTACGCTGCCTGGAAGTTCCAGCTTCTGGACCGCTGTGAGGCGGGCTGGGTTGAAGACGGCAGTGTCCGATACCCCATCGTCAACCCCCGCGCCCGATGTGGGGGCTCCGAGCCCGGCGTCCGAAACCTCGGCTTCCCTGATAAAAAGTTCCGTCTCTATGGTGTCTATTGTTTCCGTAAGAACTCCAGCAGCCCTGAAGCCCAGACCACCCAGGCCCCAATCAAGACCACCACAAAGTTCACCAACAGCACCAGGAGTATTTAGGACCCATGCATTTCAGAGCAGCTGCATCGCTAGCGCCATGGCTTCCACAGCTTAGCCAGCATGACTGACAGGCCAGCAGATCAGCTAACAACCTCTGCTACATCCCTCTCTCGCCTGAAATGAGATGTCAGTCATGTCTGACGAGAGCAGTTTAGCTAGTACTTTCTTTATGAAGCCTAGCCGGCCCTGAGATGAGCGCCGTACAACTTTTCTTCTTTAGCGCATTTCGTATTTAAGCTAGCATGGAGGGCTGCTGAGGATTGGGCTTTGGATCCTCTGTTTTGTTTATTCAGCCTAGGAGTCACGCTAATTAGCACACTAGCCAGTCGGAGAGCTAATTTAGCGCACCTCACAATGAATGTCGCACATTAGGCAAAGGCCTTGCTGGCCTGGTGATGATGGAGATGAGAGAGGAGGGAAAGCCAGAGCTCCATTCAAGTACAAGCATGAACTAGCCTCAGCACAGCATGGCTTGCTGTATGAGTGGCACTTATTTCTTTAGTCTGGTGGCAGAATTAAATGTGCCAGTTACTATCCACACTATGATTGATTGTAGACATAAGCACCTTTTACAAGGATAATTATACGATCCTAAAGTTCTGAAAGCAATAACTCGCCAAGCATGTTTCTGGTAGCTGATTATTCCATCGAATGCCTTTCATAATGCTGCTGCTTTACTACCTCATTAGTGGTCAACATTTGCACTATTTGTCCATGATTCGCTGTGATGTGACACAATTGTTCTCTTCATTACAGCATTTTAGATTAAAGTTCTTTACCTGGTTGTGTTTGTTTGTTCCTTGTCTACTCCTAGGCTGATCATAAACAGGATGAACATTGTGTATCTGGGAATTTCTTTTTTTAAACGTGTGGAGTGTTTAGAGTGTCTGCATCCCTGAAAAGTGTCTGAGAACATGCATTTACATGAAGGACTCAGAAACAGAATAATAAAAAATCGTTAGATTACAGTGTTTCTATTCTTGTATTCCAACCCCAGCATAACGTTCAAAGAACAAAATAAAAAAATAGTTACTTACATTAGTTTTTCATAGCCAGTACTTAGAGCCAATAAACTGTGGGGTTGGAAAGCTTTTAAGACCAGCAGACGAATTGGCACTGATAAGAACTTATCCCTTAAATTGCATCAATATAATCCTAACAAATAGTCCATCATTTTATCTGAGCTTATTATGGTCTAAATGACACACTCTCCTATATGCAGTGTCACACTGAGTGACGTCTTCAACGACATAAAATGCATTGCTGCTATTGTTTGTGCCTGAAGACTGTGTTTTAACGACAGTAGGCCTACTGGTCACCAAAAAGAAACTTCAGCTGGCACACAGCACATTTTCCTATTAATATCATATCAGGCTTTATTGAATGGCAGAGCTTAATCCATCATACTTTTACAAAAAATACCTGGGCATTATTTGTGCATTATGATTACTTTCTGAAAGATTGGTGGTAAAAAGTCCAGGATATATGACCGTTCATTTTATTTTAAATACCAAGTACTGAACTACAATACTCATTATGGCCCCCAGTCTGGATTAGCTAGCCGAGCTGTTTTTCACTTGTTTTCAGGATTGCAACAACAGTCCAGCTCAGAAATCTGTTCAATGCACGTATTAACATGAAGTTTTATATCAGGAGTCATCATAAGTCACCGTATTTCTTCCGCCGTAATGCTTGTGCTGGTCTGAATGGAATCAAGATGTTCAGCTAGAAACATTTGTAAGTGTGTAAAGTGAGACATAATTGTTTTTTATTGTCGTCAAATACTTATTTCTGTAATTATCTTTAGTGCAAATGGCATTTATTGTAAATGAAGAATAAAAAAGAAGCTGCTCAGAATGATAAATTATGTGATTAACCACCAACCTGGAACCACAAAGGTTTTGTTTTTCTTCCAAGCAAAATACCTTTTGTCCTCAGTTTGTTCCTTGAACTGGTTTGGAGCTCTGTTTGCAGTGTCAGCCTACAGTCTTAATGAACCCTCGCAAATTTCACAGCGAACTAATTTGTTAACCCGACAAAATAAGGCCACAACGAGTGTGAGCTTTCACTACACACTCCGTATTGTTTTTAAAACCATTTCTCACCATAAACATACGTATTTTAGACAATAAAATAGTAAATTTTGTGAAGGCAATAAAAAGCATTAAGCCATAAGGTTGATCCATTAACATCATAGTCTAATTTTCTATGTTCACACATTGGAATAGATCTGTTCACGCATGTCAGATGGGTTTTGTTTATCCACAGTAAAAGTTGATGCCTGGTGCCTCAGTTTGAGGTGGTGAAATGAGGAGATCTCCATATACAGTGTGGGACTGTGTTCAGCCAGCGGTCAGCCATCTTCAGAAGAGGAGCAAAGGGAAAGAGGGAGGGCTGGTGAGTGTGAGCCAATGTGACATGTTGCTCCCGAGAGTGTTGCTTTTCATTTCATTTGGTCCTTTTTTTTTTTCTTTTTCCTTCCTTCAGCATAAAGTGAAATTAGGTGACCCCTGGAACAATTGCGTGGACCCCGAGGGTAAATAGAGCTGAATCAGAAGACCCGAACCTCCATATGTGTCCCATTTCTCAGCTGCTGACAGGAGGCAAGAAAAAATTACACAGAAATATACAGATATACAGGCTCAGGGGGAGTAATACCTGAGATCTCCACGAAGCCATGGCCGAGGCGACGCCCTAAAACCTCTCCTGATTAGCTTCGAGTATAATGGACTGACCCGAGTCTGTCTGCATAACCTCTGTCCCTCTCTCTCTGGAGGAATGCTGAAGAAGCTGTCGTTTAAACTGAAATAAGTGAATAAAACAGAAATAAATGGATAATATGCAACATAGAAAAAGCCTGCTCTGAACATTCCTTCAACAAAGACAGAACGCAATTACAGCACAATCATATATGCGTCACTTAATGCAAACTTGAGCTCTGTAGTAGGAGAATACAGATGCCCTGTATACATAATGAATTAGAAACACTCATAGAGGAGTATAATTGGCTAAATTGTTTAAAACTACATTCCCTCGAGCAGAAGCATTTAAATTTACAAAGCTTGGGAGGTAATTTGGAGAGCCAAGCATCTAACGAAGCATTTTGGTAGATAATGAATTTTTGCACACATCAGATGTCTTTGAGAACGCTTCCGACCGAGAGCGTTCGTTTCTTTGTTTGTTTAGGCTGCGTTCTCTTGGAACCGGAGCCCTGCTGCTCGGCTGCATTTGGGATCTGTCACGAGGGTAGATCAAGAGGGAGCGAGGCTCTTACAGCCTGAGATTGAGGTGGCGCAGAAAAGCAGGAGGTTAATGAAAGCGCTCAGACTCTTTGCAGGTCTGAGCAGGTCTTTCATACGGTCCAAGACCCACAAGGAACAAGAAGGACGTAGCAGTGGTAAAGTCAGAGCCCGAGGGTGAAAAGCAATGGCGTAACTACTGGGGGAGGGCAGAGGAACTGATCATATAACTGATCTTGGCATGGGGGCTACCAGGCAACTGGGTTCCATAAAATCTATAAAAGCGCCTCTCATATGAATACAGTCTCAACTGTACAACCATGACTCATAGAAAGCATACACAGCCCATCTCCCTCCTGCTGATAATGCAGCTCATTGATGGTAACCTTTAGAAACTGCAATATGATATATGCATTATTTTTAAAGATCAATATGAGTCCTTTAAGGTATTCACGAGTTCAATGGTAATCAACTTGATTCCCTTCAAGTACTAAAGAAAACGATTTTATCAGAATTGTTTGGAATGTGCGTGACCTTATTTGTCCAGTTTCACAGTGGAAACAGTCCTCACCAGTGCTACACTTGTGCCCCATTTAACGGGTCCCTTCCCCTCCTGGTCACCTGAGTGGGCTTTAATTACCATTTTTATTTTATGAACTGTATTCTAGCATTCAGGCTATGAACCAGGTGGGAACACTACATCATTAAAGGCTGTTCCAATCTGACGCATCCTTCGAACACAGCTGAGAAATGCATCCCACAATCTGGCTATTTTCAGGGGCACTCCTTTGTGTTGCCTGTAATCCCTTGCATGCGTCACAACTGACGAAAGTTCATGAGAAATGCCAGCAGGTGAAACCACTTTGTATAAAAAGGACAGTAAAATGTACTGCACTGAACAGTTTTCTGCTCACAGGAGGGCATTTATCTACAAAGAAAGCAATGCTTGGTCTTCCACACTACATCATTAAGTTTAGTTGCCAGGTTAGTATAATTTTCATCAGCTGCTACTCATCTCTATCACATTTCACACCAATTCTGATTACATAACAAAGTGGCCTTGGTAGACCGTTCCATTTTGCATCATGTAACACAAACAAGGATCCTTCATATGAGGAGCAGTTCAGTAGGGAGGGAAACTACTACTTTAAAAAGAATTCTAATGATTGTCCAGAATTTCTGTATATTTACATGGTTTAGACATAAACAAAGACATTTAGAGGGGTTTGTTGTTTTAGAGGCGTGCACTGAGTCAGAACTCTCCACAGTGATGGTAATAGGAACTAGTCTGGAGTAATGCCTCTAAAAGCTTCTTTACAGAAACATGAAATGGTTTTTTTATTTGAGAAAAATTTGCCTTAAACCCATTTTTTTAATCCATTGAGGGTAGAGAGGAACATGCAGGGTGTTGTGAGACACAATTATCCCCAAAGAAAAAAGTTTTTTCAGATTTTTTCCATATTTTATATATGCACTCAAAAGATGTGTGTGGGTTCACTGGTGGTCTTGGATTGTAAATGAAATGGCTATGTTTAGGTTATTGATGTCACCCCCATGACCTTCCCTGTATTATCATACTAATAAGTTGCTCTGCCATCTATCAATAAACCATTTATCATCAAACCACTCAGAACGACTATGTTTGCATCTCAACAACTGGTTTATGCAGACATCTTGAAAAAAAACAGTGGAATTCCACTTTAAACAGTGCATGGCTGCTGCAGATTTTGAGACTATAAATGTAACAAAATAAAATAAAAACTACATCCTAGAGTGAGCACATATAAGTGTAAAATGTCCATTTGTCACATGTGAACACACTATCACAGTACACAGTGTGAACAGCGCAAAATTGTTCTCAGCATTTAACCCATTCACCAAGTGAGTGCAGCGCTGGGGAGCAGTGTGTGGGGATGGTACCTTGCTCAAAGGTACCTCAGTGGTGCCACATGGCACTTATGGGATTCAAACCCACAGCCTTTTGATCAAAATGTTATATGTATATGTTTCTGTTCTTGCAATGATTGAAGGTTAGGCAGGATCTAACTGCATGATGCAAAAGGTTTGATGCAAACAGACAAGCAACAAAAACACAAACAAAACCAAACCAAATATTTTACAATGAATTTGCAAGGAGTGGTGGAACAGCACATACAAATAAACCACAAAAAACCCCACAGACTGAAACACAAGGAGTCAGTTTCCCAGACAGGGATTAAGCCTAGTCCTGGATTATGTAGTGCTGCGAATAGAGATTTTCTATTGAAAAGGAAAGGGTAGTCCAAGACTAGGCTTAATCCTTGTCTGGGAAACCGACCCAAAAGGTTTAAAAACACAGACTAACAAATAGGAAACACCTGGGTGAAGGAGGGGAGGGGGACTGGAAAAAGACACAGGTGAACAGGATGACAAGTGGGTGGGGCTAAGGTGGGGCCATAACCAAAACAGGCCCACATGGATCAGGTAAACAAAGGCACATGGAGAACGTAAACAACAACTTAGACATGAAAACAGGAGGAAGCCAAATATTACAAAAAAGGAAAAGTGTTGAAGAGAATGTTACAATGTTAGAATTACTGCATTATTCATTCTTTATTTTTAGCAGCAATCTAGAAAAAGGGGTTTCTCAGCCCCCTCAGCAGCTCTACCTCTGCCCCCTCAGGGTATACTGTGTGCTCTAATCAGTGCTGCACAAACATGGACTAATTGCATTCTTTTCTAAATGTGGCCCAATTAAACAACAAAACAATTTTTTAAAGTGCTTATGCCCAACGGCTATCATTCAGTTATTAATTGGAATAATAGGGATGATTATATGTCTTGTTGTTTACGATTATAACTGCTAGGTAGTACTCAGTAAACCATGAAAATGTTATGGTTCACAGATGTTACGGGTATAGTTGCTCAGACTGAGTGAAAGTAGCCGGCCCTGCAGTTGGCATTATGCAAATGCTGTCATGGTTTGATTGAGACACTCATTCAAATGAAGAACTTTATTTTCCATCTCCTCTACAGAGGAGATATGGCTTAGAAAAGCAGATATGCATCAAGCTTGAGTCACGGTAGGCCTCAGCCAAACTGCAGATGTAGCGAATGAGAAATAAGAGCACATTATGACTTGTTACACCTACGTAAATCAGCAGCGCTGCGTGCCATGAAGGTTAGGCATTAGGCTGGCAGATCTGTCCCCGGAGGCGATGGAACCGGACCAGTGCGAGCAGTCCGCTCCGCACATATTCTGGCTGTCCCCATAGCAGGCGAGGCGTGAAAATCCTGTTGTACAGAAGATACCCTAAGCTGCTTAATGAAGGAAGATTTCCGGATCATCAGCCATGGACCCACAACAACGGCACGCTGGGCACTGGGAGCCAGTGGAACATGCCAGTCTGTGCCAGCCCGTAATGGCAAGAGCAGAGGGACGCTCGCTATTTATCTGTGCTTCGCCTTTTTTTTTGGTCTGCTTTGCAGGTCGCACTACTTTAAAAGCTATTAGCGGTCGAGGACTCACCATCTGCACAAACATCATTATCCTGTTTAATGCAGTTGCACTTGCAGGGATTAGCGGACCTGCTCTATTCATCAGAGTTTCTGCAGGAATGATAAATGGGCTTAAGAATGGGTATTAACCTTTGGGTGCTGCTGAATCACATGGTGTTTATGAAGCGACTGCATAATCGCATTGCACAGCTGAGGAGAAAGTAACTCCTTGCCAATTTTGGATCTTTGAGTTGCTCGCGCAGGCATTGCCACAAACATGACAGCAGGCATTCCTTACAATAACAGCGTTGCCACATTTTTGGCCATGGCTGCCTGTTCACGGCTGGGAAGCTGTTTAGGATGTCATGTCTGACAAGCCAGAAAACTCAAAGCCCTCTGTGTTTCCAATATATCCTCTACTCTAAAAAAAGGGGTCTTCCTCAGGGATTCTTTTGTAAAAATCAGTGGCAAAAGAACAATGACAACTTAAAGAACTATTAAATGCATGATAGTTCTGTATAAAAGTTCAGTAGGGTTCTAGTACTGTATGCCATTCAACCTGTGCCTTTAGAATTGTGTTGTATCTCTCTCTCTCTCTCTCTTTCTCTCGACTCAAAACATCCAGTCCAGTCGAGGCTCATATGCTGTATGTGGCTCTGATTGACTCAGCAACTGCAGTCCTTACATTCAAATACAGATTTTAAATGTCAAGCTTCAATGATGGCTTTCACACCTCACCAGCCACTGCTGTGGTGAATTTGCTAACCAAATTCAATTTACCGAATCGGTTTGATGCATCATTCACCAGCAGAGCTCACCACTAAAGCCTGCAGTATCAGTAGCGTTTTTTACTGGAGGATGCTTTCAGCACCATGCTGCAGAAGAACCAGCTGTAACAAAATGTTCTTCATCTCGTTAACTGCACATGTTAATGGCATATTTTATATATAAACACTCACTCAATGTCTTTTAATCCTTCAGAACAGTTACTTAGCTATTATCAATATATTTATATATTTATACGTGTGTGTGTGTGTGTGTGTAGTCATATATACAAATAGACAATCTGACAATGTCTCTGTGTATATGTGAATTTTATAGTCTTTTTATGAAGTACTGTAGTCCACACTTAAATAAATTATAAGATTAAATGTGATATTAGAAGAAGAAATCAATGAAGCAAACTTAAAAACCGGTTCTTAATAGGACCCAACCAGTTCTACCCAGAGAACTCAAGAACCTTATGTGGTTCTATATAAGTCATGTAAGCTGTTTTTTCTGTATTCAGCTGTACAGTGTGTGGAGGTTAGAGTGTGAATGCTGAGGTAGAGCTCTTCCATTTCCTCCACAGGTCTCAGTGCAGAGTGTTCTTCTCTCTATTGTGTTGTGTTGATTTTGTTATACAGCGGGGAAACTTCTAAATCGCCTTCCGAGCAACATTAACCTAACTTCACAGCTTGATGTTTAATGAGGACACAGCGTCCTTGGAACACAGGGAGTCGTGCACACATCAATCAGCTCCCCGGCAGCCCCGACTCGCGGCGGATTTGTTCGAGGCAGTGGTGATGCTGAAGTTCACTGTGCGGCTTTAACCTGCCAGGCAGGCTTTCAGAGGAAAAGCCTTCCATGGTGAAGTCAGCACTGCTGATCCTGGGTCAGTTCTCCTCATTTTTCTTATATTTAGATCAGAATTCGCTGTGGTTCATGCCAGCTTCATGGCACAGGCCTGAACACCAATGCTGTGTGAAACTGCCCTTTGCCTCCAGTAGAAAGAGAGATGCTTCTGAACTGCATGAACTGAGGTTTATGAGAACTATCAATAGCAGACGCAGAGGACCCGGAGCCCGACAGATGAAGAGCTGTTATTCAGAGGTACGTATCGGATGAATTATTCACCGCTGAAGCGCATTTCGTGGGGTGGGTGATAAAACAGCTCGGGACAACTGATAGCTAAAGCCGATTACAGAAAAAAGTGAATTTTTAATGAAAAACAAACATACTGCATGCTTAACAAATCACTTCTGACCCCAAAGCGGATCTCGGAAATCCTTTGACTTTCATCTGCATGGAAGATTTTTGATGGTGTAGAGCCAAGAATGAGATCTTACAACACAACCTCCCATTAGACATTCTGCAGGTTCATCAGTGAGTGGTTATACAGGACTACAGGACCTGGGGGTCACTGGGCTGTTTTGTTCACCAGATGCACTGTGTGATTTCTTAAGGTCAGCCTTTAGCTTAGCATTTTAGAATCACAAATTCTATTGATCCTGGAGGAAATGGTCTAAAAATAACACAAAATCCTTTCTTTAAATAACACACTGCACGTTCTAAAAATAACACAGTGCTCTGTCTAAAAGTAACAACTGCCCTTTCTAAAAATAAAACAATATCCTTTCTAAAAAATAATAACTGCTTTATTTCTAAAAATAAGGTTTAAGGTTAGCATTTAAGAGGTCGCTCTGGATTTTTAGGTTAAAAAGCGAACCAAAATAAAATGTCTAAAAAAGCTTTTGGGTTATTTAATAGGAGACACACAGTTCATCGCTTTCATGTCCATAACAGAGTGAGAATGAAAGGATTCAGATTGTGACTGATGACTTTTCAGCCTCCTACACATCTGAAACTTTTCAAAGGGGAGAGATATGAGAAGAATAGTGTGTTTGTGTTTGTGTGTGTGTGTGTGTGTGTGTGTGTGTGTGTGTAGTAGAGGAGTGTTTCTAACTGAGTCGTACCAAAAGGCATCATTAAAGTGTGAGCCTGGAGGACTGCCGTGAGATCCAGATTTCAAAGAATGCTTTGAAAGAGCTTGACAATGGGAACAATCACATAAAACACGCCATTACAGATCCGATCCAATGTTTTTAATCGATCGTTTGTTAGGCAAAGAATATAATACAATGACAGGACTAGAATTCATAAGAACACCTATAAATATTGATCAGTACATGTGGACCACATTCACACAGCCTGACTCCACACTGCGGTAGATGATGTGTAGAAACTTGACTAATAAAGGGGAAAACAGAGAGAGAGGAGATGACAGAAACATGACAGCTCATATCAAGATGTTCTACCTTGACAATACAGGTGCTGTAAAGGGTTCCGTTGAGCAAAGCTGCTTTTGGTTCCCTGAAGAACCTTTCAACGAACGGCTCAACAGAATCAGTTTTGTAAATGAGCTGAGTGTGAAGAACCTTCAAGAACCTCCAGATGTACTTAAACCTTAAGATGCCTGGGGTTCTTTGCTCTAAAAGAACCATTTTTAGTTCCAGAGAAAACCTTTCAATGTATGGTTCTCTGTAAGCGAGATGTGCATGAAGGACTTCCAAGTAAAGTAAATGTTCTTGAAAGAACCTACATTATGTGAACACCTCGCAAAGGTTCTTCACGCTCATTTATAAAACTGGCTCTAAAAAGGTTCCATGGCACCACTCAAAGAAATGTTTAAGGAGTGTAATGTAAAGGTTCTACATTTCTGTCTAGACACATAATTCCAAGCTAAGAACCATCTATGAGGCTTAATTTTGAATCTCTCTCTTTGATGCATCAGCATCTTCCATGACTGCACTACGCCTAGATGGAGAGTGAGGCTGTGTGACTGAGCTCCATGACTCTAAGCAACAAACACATCCAGAGTTCAATAGAAAAATAAAATTAAATGAACGGAAATGAAAGGAGAAAGGAAAAACCCACAGAGTATGTACATCACAGAGCTAGGAATTGGCATTAAAACATCTGAAAAATTTGTCACCGCCACTTCACACATCCTCAGAGTGGCTGCTGGTAAGTGGACTAAAGCATGAACTAGATTGGAACTATTTGCCCAAACTGAATTGGCCATGATATAATAACACTGCATACTGGACAGCAGCTTAACTTCCTGCAGTGCAGGCCGGGGACAGTTGCCCATGGCAACTGTGTCTAAAATGACTTTACTGGATCCGTCTATACACTACTAGACAAAAGTATTGGGACACAATTATTGAATTCAATTGGCCCCTTATTTCCAGTGAAGGGCAATCCTAATGCTTCAGTATACCAAGACACTTTGGAAAACGCCCTGCTTCCAACTCTGTGGACACAGTTTGGGGAAGAACCTTTTCTATTCCAGCATGACTGTGTCCCAGTACACAAAGCA
>JBBPCY010000037.1:10048933-10117103 GCA_037974405.1 Brachyalestes nurse
GGACACAGTTTGGGGAAGAACCTTTTCTATTCCAGCATGACTGTGTCCCAGTACACAAAGCAAGCTCCATAAAGACAGAGACACAGAACCCTGACCTCAACCCCATCCAGCACCTTTGGGATGAACTGTAGTGGAGATTGTGAGCCAGGCCTTCTCGTCCAACATCAGTGTCGGACCTTATAAATGCAGAATGAATGGCAACAAATTCCCACAGAAACTTGAACATCTTGTAGAAAGCCTTACAAGCAGAGTGGAAGCTGTCATAGCTGCAAAGGGGGACCAACTCCATGTTAAAGTCTATGTGTTTGAAGGCAATATCATTAAAGTCCCTGTTAGTGTAATGGTCAAGTGTCCCAATACTTTTGTCCATATAATGTAGCTTCTAATGCAATTTTACACCCATGGTTTCTAGGCAACTATGATAATTATATACTGTATTAGACCATCATTGAGACAAATGAATAAATAAGCAAATTGAAGTTATTGAACAAGTTACTGAAGATCATTTTTCTGCCTATTTCTTTGCGCTAGGCCCAAAAGGTCCCTGTTATGTCAATATATGAATTTTGGGTAGAAAACCAGTTTGAACAGAGCACGAGCAATTTAAAAAAAAAAATTCTTATAACATTATCGGCAACCAACACAAATCCATTGGGAATCTGTCAAACGAAGACAAAAATCTTACATGACCCCCTCCCTAGGCCCACCTGTCTGCCTAACACCACACTGTCTACATGCAGGAGCCATTTAGAATGTGTCAAAGAGCCAGACTCGATTTCGTTGCCAGGGGTCTCTGCCAAACATGGGACTATGCGAGGTCTTCCTTTAAGTAAATCACAAGTTGCAGAAGCAATATAGACCTATATGCTTTTTTTAAAATAAGAAGGAATAGCAGTTGTTCGTGCTAGGTATGCTAAGCAGCTGTGTCGGCAACAGTCTCTGCCACGGGGGGCCAGACTCGCTTCCTCGTTATGCTAATCCTCCTTTTCTGAAGCCATCCAATCAGAAACATTTCCCCTGGACAAAGATAACACGGTGCGGAGGAGATACGCTCCACACACTGCTCATACCAAGTGGCGAAGACGGCAGGAGATGATGGATGCTCAATGCTAGCGTGGAGTCTAGATTAAATAGAGGTCACTGCTATTCCCCGTGCACCGATCTGGCTCCTACCTAACTCCTGCCCTCCTTTTTAAACTCATACAGCAATGTAAATACGAAAAGGGCGAGGTTAACTCCTCACGACGTGTGCTTCCAAATCCAATGTGCCCCCCACCACACACACAGAGCTAAAGCTGTTTAAACACAGACTGGTGATTTTCCACCTTTGCACTGGAAATTCAGTTTGGTGGAGAATACAGGAGACAGATACTTCCTTAATGGGGCTATGTTCTAGAAACCTAGCTGGGTTGTGGAGGAACCTGTGGGATTTTGACTGCACTATGTGCTCTGCAATTAGTCAGAAGAGTTGCCCCAGGAATACCCCAGCTGCCTCTTAGAAACTCTCAAAAACCCACGCCAATGCACAGCTGTGAACACCCTCAGTTAAGAGGCTCATTTTCATAATTAAGAGTTGCTATTAGGCCACCGCATTGTTAGCCATCTGACTTTGCCTTTCTGTTTGCTTCAGGAATACAAAGCTACTGGTGTGAGGCAATGTGTAAGAAGAAGCAAATTAGAAAGATACATGGCAAATATCAACGATTACATGATGTTTAGGGTGTATATTCGTGTCAGTGACTTCACTCTTAAAAACAAAAACGGTTCTTTGGGCCAAGACCATATAAGAATCACTTTGGTTCTCTAAAATACCTTTCAGTTGATGGTTCTTCATAAAACCTTAGCTAAAACCAATTGATTGAAAGGATCTTAGGGCAGTGGTTCTAACACTGGTTCGTCAAAGACCCCCAGATGTTCAGTGATCTCATTCCAACCCAGCATGCAACACATATACTTAAAAAAAGGTACCACAAAGGTTTTTTTGAGCAGTGTCATAAAAGAAGCATTTCCCTAAATAACTATGTTTATTTATATGACGGAGTATGAAGAACTGTTGAACCCCTCACGCAATGTTAAGGTTCTTTCCAAGACCTTTGAGATTATGAGGTTGTTTTTAACTTCTGACTTACAGAATAATTCTCCACTGAAGGTTGTTTATGGAACCAAATATGCCTATTCTATGACCCGACGCATCAAATCCCAATTCTGGCACCTTTCTTTTTAAGAGTGGAGGGATGGTGGAAAATCTGGGAGCCCTTTTGAGAGCCTCTGCTTTGGGAAACTAATAGTGCTTCTCTTGTGCCATTGCTCCAAATTCTGCATTTTTTTAATCTTTAAGAGCGCAGTGGTCACATCTGACTCCAATTACTATTACCATTTCATATTTCACCTGGCATATTCTAATCCTTTATGCCATAAGTGCATTGACACCAACTGCTGTCAGCATTGAAAGCAATTCTAATGTATCATGCTCAAACATGCCCTACCGACTCCCCCCTCCAAAAAAAAAAAGGTAGCTTTAAACAAGTGGCGGGCTGAAGCCAGAGTGATTTGTGGCTTTTACTTCTTTGTCTGTTACGTTATCATTTCAAAAAGGGACAAGAGGGTGGAGAGGATGAGGGGAGAACCTTGACCTTAATTAAGCATGCTTAGAATAAAAGGAGATAAATTGTCCAGATATAGAGACTATTGGCTTTTTCCGTCACCTTGTACACGTCCTCGTCATTGATGAGCAGGACTGCGAGAAAACAGATGGGGGGTGTAATCCCTAGGGAATGGGTGAAAGGGATAGAGAGTGAGAGACAGAGAGAGTTTGAGAGAGAGATAGAGAGAGAGAGTGGAACAGGAAGAGCAAGAAGTGAGCAAGAAGGCCTTGGAGAAAAGCAGTACAAAAAGACTTGGCCCTTTTCTTTAGTTGCGGAGAGGTGATGCAGTTCCTGTTCCATTCAGCTGTTGCAGCCTCCTTTGGAAAACAGGACACGCACCTGGTGCACAAAAAAAAAACCTTGTGCAAACCACGGTGAGTGCACAGCTTCCATAAAAAAACGACGAACGGCAAATGTTGAGTCTCTAGTGACTGTTTTCTTATAAGCTTTTCCAGGCAATTTTACCCTCATGACCTTAAGTGTAGCTCACGGTGGATCTGAAGCACCTCTGCCTCTCTGAGCATTTTACCCAGGAGCCCTTTTGGCATTTGCCTCGTCCATGGCATAACACCAGCTGGATGAGCTTCCCTCTCTTTCTGGAGTGCAGTGTGCCTCCTTTATTCCCTACTGAACTATCGGCGCCGTTTTGAGAAGCTAATTGTGGGCACAGGCTGCAACCCAACGGCTGAGGCAAGCAGCATGTCATCAGGCCTGTTTGATGTGGTTTATATGGGGCCGAGTGCAATTAAGAGCAGATAGCGCTCTCTCTCTCTCTCTCTCTCTCTCTCTCTCTCTTTCTCTCTCCCTCTCCCTCTCTCTCCCTCTCTCTCTCTCTTTCTCTCAATCGGTTTCAAGCCTTGACAAAACAATCTCTCCATGTGAGAGTGGGAGATGAATCATCACACCTCCTCACAGCAGAGTTTGACAGAAATGGTTGCAAGTAAAAGATTTTACAATTAAAAAATCCATTCTACCAAAGCATAGAACTATAGTAACAAAAGCTAAAAATAAAACATTGCTCACAAGCTGAGAAACGAAATTATGTCCTCCTAGAAGTCGCCAACGAGATTTTTGGGTGTTTACAGGAATACTTCATCTCAAAATCTTATTAACATCAGACTGCTTAATGTAATTGTGGTCAGTAAACAAAGCTTCTGCATTAGACCCAACAAACTAATGCCAAACCAGTAGCTCCCATTTAAAAAGGCCAAATTTGAGCAAAATCACGCTGGATGTACACACTGTAGGTCTTTGATAGACACTGTAGGTGGGTGGTGTAGGTGGAGACTTTGCCTTATTCCTCACTTGGTGAAGCGAAGTCCTTAAAGGTTAAACCCAGTAAATGACGGCTACATTACAAGTCTTAAAGTCTTAATGGCTTGATTCTGATTTGTTGCTCACATCTCATCTTTCTGCTTCGATGGTTCACATTTCTGTGTAAGTGTGCAAGGGTCTCTCAGCTGTTCATGATCAGAAAAATCACGTTTACAGGCAAGAACGAACTGGCAGGCTGACGGGAAGATACATAACACATGAACTGTGATCAGTCTCATTAAAGTCACATGGACACGGAGTGGTCCACGTATAAAAGTGACTCAGATCTGTTTCGAGAAGATCAGATTTGGGTGTCCGCACAAACTTAAATACATCTGATCTATCACATTAAAATAAATTAAGAAAATAAATAAATAAATAAATAATTGTGCCACCTTAATATGAACGCAGCCTTGGGTGTTTACCGGATTCTCCCAGGGGAGCTGCCATTTGTTCACGAAAGTATTTGATTGACTGTGTTTGGGTCAAGGCAGGCAAGGGGAAAATTGGAGTCTGAGCAGCTGTGTTATTTGCATCTTGCTAATCGAGGGCAGTTGACTGTAAACTGCAGAATATTCAAAATATATTTTTGGGGGAAATGGGCAATCGTGAAAATAAACGTTTGGCCAAACTCCTCCTGGGTTTACTCATGAGATACTTGAAGAGGAATGGAGACCAGGTTGCCACGACATCCCTCAATATCACTTCTGTTGGAAATCATGTTAAACACCAAGTCAAAACATAATGCTAAGCAATCTTCTGAAATCAGAAGAGCCACTACTCTCAGAGAAAACACTTAGACCATTCAGTTAAGGTAATGTCATACAAAGAGCTAACCAAAGTCAAAGGTCAAGAAACAGCCTCCGAATCTGAAAGAACATGATAGCAAAATGAGAGTCATTCTGTTTCGAGAGTTAAAGACCGTTTCAGAATTTTTTGACTGCTGAAATGAAATAGTGCTGCTATTTACATGTTAGTACCAAACCGCCAACTCCGTTGCTGTTTATGTAAAAGTACTGTACATGAGCTAAGAAAGTTTAACACTCTGAAGGTGGCAACAATCTCTCTTCGACTAGGCTCATGGCAGATACACTAAAATGATACGTAGCAGGCCAAGAAATGAACAGATGAACAGACTGGATTTGACAAAAGGATGAAAATCGTTAGAGTCCGTGTGGGGTCTAGCAGGGCCCTTCTGACCACAGGGTGGATGTGGAGAGAGGCCGATGCAAGGCGAAGGGAAGGGGACGCTTCAAATGAAGGAGGAGCAAGAAGAACTTCATTTGGAGACAGAGGCAAGGGATTTTGGGGTTTTTTGGGTTAGAAATGGCCACGACTCTCCAGTCCACCCCGATGACCCCCTGAGCCGTGCCTCTTGTGCTTTCTGCGCTCGTGATGAGACTTGTGATGGTGGCGCCGGTAGCGATGGGATCTCCTAGCTGTGGAAAGAGTAGAAAAGAGGAAAAAAATGAGCCAACAGCCATGTAAAAGCAACTGTGCTGTCTTGCAAATAGGCTTCTAAACATTTGTATTCCTAATAAAGGAATTAGAGAAAAAGTCGTGTGCATTTTCATCCCTTGCCTGCCTCGCCCCAAACACAGTCAACAAAATGTCCCTAATCTTGGACTGAAGCCAGTGAGCCAAAAACAAGTAAAAGATTATAAATGCAAATCTGGCATCGTGTGAACTGCGTGACTCAAACCATCTGAAGTATTTCATCCATTTTAAAGCAAAGTCACAAAAACTGTTACATAAAATTGTTAAGAACATTTTGATGTCGGGGGCTTCGCATCATGCTTGTTTTGAGATAAAGTTTGTAAAAACATATTTTTAAAAACCCATTAATAGTAGAGGGTTACATACAGACTTTTGTAAGGAATAATAGGGCGAAATACAATTGTTTTTATCTATGTGATGTACTTTTGTCCATTATTAACATATAACAGATAACTGTTTATCACATCTCATCACAAGTTTAGCTGAATTATTTCTTTAGAAGTGTTCACTTGTCAGTAAAAGAATAATAGGGTTTGTTCACTTACACTTTGTGCAGATGATTTTGGGACGGTCCCATTTGCCGTTGGCGCGGCACTTGGCAGTGGGGACGTGGCGCTGGAGGAATCCGTCCGCACACTGATAGCGCACCACTGAGTGGATGTCATAGCGTGAACGTTTACGGCCAATCAGGAAGGCGTTGTCCACAATAGGAGGGTTACCGCACAGCACTGTGGAGACAGAGTCAGTAAGGAACTATTTAAGAGCTATTTCATCATGCTTTTTAATGCTTTCTTCTAGAAAATGACAAAGAATATATTGCTCAGTACTTGAGACATTGTTTTATGGCAGTTTGAGATGAAATCTTTGACCTAAAACATTTTTCATTAATTTCTAGACGGGTAGGGTGTCATTAGACAAAATGGTCCCCAAATATTTTAGATTTACCACTAATTTCATCAGTCACATTACACAGAAACAGAAATGACATGTAGGTTCACTGGTGGGTTTGGATTATAATTAAAATTGATTTATTTGTGTTGTAGACATTGTAACTCCTGGATGAATTCACCGTCACTGTAAAGAAATCAGGGTTGGTGAGTTGACTGCACAAAGTGTAATTGGTTGGTATGTCCTTGTAGAGAATTTCACATTGAGCCACTATGAACTAAACTTTGTTTATCTCTCAAGGATTGAATTATGCCACAAATTAGTACATAAATTAGTGGGATTCCCCTTTGCTGTCCTGTTAAGGGATATTAAGGTTCAGTGAGGTCTGGCTGCACTTCTCTTATGTTTCCATAGATGGCAGCCTTGGAGCTTACAGTCTGGATCTGTCCTCTGAAACTGCAACTTCAAACTGAATTGTGTGCGCTGCTTTGCTGTGTAGAGATATGAAGTGCCAGAGGGAAGCAATTTGTGGACGGGCACCTATGCTAACAGGCTCTGGTTATTTTCTGACCTCCTTGTAGCAAAGCAGCTGTTCTCCAAACATCTTCACCCTGATCACTCTGAGCGTTGAAAGCTTACTGAGATGAAGGACTTTTATGTTTATGCCTGGCTGAACTTCCAGCCCTCCAAATTTCAGCAGTTCCCATAGCGATGAGCCTGTTTTTATCAACTCCTGCCAGCGAGGCTGTGGCCATCAAGCCCAGGACAGGATTTTCCACCACATTTGGAAAACCCTGTTGAGAGCTGTTCTGCCAATTAATCAGATACTTTGTGAGGGGATAACAGATCTCATCTTGTCCCTGTTGACATGTTGTCATGTGTCTCCGCAAGGCTTCCAGCTCTACGTGTGAACTGGGCTCCAGTGTGGCAAGGAATGCTGCCAAATGTCATCCTGTAAAGCCACACTGCCACACAAAGGAGCGGATCAATATCTCAGAGGCTGAGGATAGCGGAGAGCTTCCACATCCCAACATTCAGCAAAACCGCATTCCTCATTTTCTCCCACTCCCTGCCCTATTGATACTGTATAAATCGCACATGCAGAGGCAGTTCATTTCATCAGTACAGTGGTTGTTGCCTTTTCCTCAATTGCTTCCCTTGAATTGAACTGGGAAGCAATTTCACTTTTGAAAGTCAGTGCATTAAGGGCAGAAGTGGTAGGCAAAGTCTCACAGAGCACAATACATGGTGTTATTAAATGATCGATGCTTGCAGGTCTGAGAAAAATACCTCAGGATGCCTCATTCAGACTTCATTTTACTGACAAAGCTGGTCTCAGGCAATTTAATATTACACTCACAGGTAGGCTATTCTACTACTGACTCAGCATTTAGCACTGCCCAAGGCCTCTAGTCTAACACCTAGCTAGATGCAGTATAAAGTGCTGGCCATCTGTACAGACTGAAATTTGCACATGTACAGATCAGCCAAGAGATGTTTGGAGTCTAAATGCGGCTTCTCTAGAACCACAGCTGCGAGGCCATGAAGTCAGTAGTCACCCATATCATTCAAGTCATTTCCATTAAAACTTCTACCAAAACTTCTAACTGTCTGCTCAAACTACATCCAGATCTTCATTAAGAGGGTGCAGATTGTGTACACGGTTTAGGACACAGTAAACCACGTCCATAAGTCTGCACCATTTTAACAAAGATCTGGATGCGGTTTGAGCATTTTGGCATAATTCAGTCACTGAGAGATAAACAAAGTTCAGTTCAGAGTGATTTAATGTGAAGATCTGTACATGGAACAAAACAACCAACTACACTTTCCACAATCAACTGACCAACTGTTTACAGTAGCTGTGAATGGATCAAGGAGTTGCGATAACTACACAAATACATTTATTTAGAAGTTTTGAAGTGATGTATTTTTATGGAAATTATTTAGACGACTGTAGTTCTAAACTAAAAAAAAAGGACACAAAAGATTTTTCTGCTGGATCGACTACATCTTGATGTTGTGATAAACTATCTTACACAAGTAGGTGGCAACTTATTACATTTGCTCAGTTTTAAGTACTTGGATGGATTTTGTTCTTGCATTTGGAAAACCATGCCAATGTGCACTGAGCTATTTTACAGTAAAAAGGCCCCTTATAGTCTCGCATGAACACACCACAGCAGAGCACACAGCGAGAACAGTGTGAACATCAGGCCACCAGCTGCCCCACAGTTAAGGTGGACAAATTCCGACTACATGTGTTCAGTTCTGCACACAGCTTGTATAATCGGTAGAAAAGCAATTATCAACCGAACTGGACATGGAACTCCCATCTGAAAAAAGCACTGGCTAGAGGCGTAAAACGACGACCAGCATCTTGCTGAGGGACAGTAGAACCACGATTGTAGGAGTGAGTCTCTGGAGAATCCAACACCTTTGGAAATAGCCGAAGTGCTGGTTGCAATCCAGTCCTTCAAAATTGGTACCTGATCTCACTAATGCTCAATCAAATCCTCACAGCCATCTTCTGACAACTAGCTTAAAGCCTCCCCAGCAGACCAGAAGGAGTAAGGGGGGTAGGGGTTGAGGTCAGAAGAAAGATAGGATGTGTACGTGTAACAAACTCTTGGGCATAATAGTGTGTATCTGCAAGGAGAAGAATCTAATTTTAAGTTTTACATTAAACATTTTAGCCGTTTGCCTCCTTGGGGGTTTAATATCATTCTGCTGTGTTGGTCCAACTCCTGGACTGCTTTGCTGTTAGTATTTTATCTTACAAACAAAGGGCCCAAAAAAGAACCTAACAAGGCTCACTTCATATGCTGAGAGATGGATGTACTGAGAAAACCCACTCCAGATCTACAGGGAGCTCAGTGCTGGAGGAGTTGTTGGACCTGATACAAGTTTTGAGCTTGGCCGCGTGTTCTGCTGCTTATTATAATGAAGCAACAAGCTTATAGTTCAGTATGGGTTTACGCTGCTCTACCCACCTCTTGACTGGAAGACAATACCAGTATTGGTGTGAACTGATGTACCAATAACTTGGAATAACTTGGAATTAAGAACATCCAAACTACTCTTTCACTGTTTAAATTTCAAAAGCACTTGGCCAAGACATGTCCTCCACACTGCTATTCCAGGTCTTCCTGCACCGTTTTTAAAGCACATCATTCATTCTGAAAGAACAGTGAAGTAGGACTTTACTCAGACTTCACACCAGCCCTTCAGAATGTGGGAATTTGAGACCAGAACTAGAGAACCATGCCCTACAGACTAGTATCTCCATTCATCAATGAAATGTGAATTTTTCTTGTGTGTGTATATGTGTGTGTGGGAGGGAGTGAGGGTGGCTGAGATGCTGTTGATGGCAGCTGTGGAAAGGTCAAGTCAAGTCCATTTTTTTACAAAACGCTTTTTACAAATGACATTGTCACAACGCAGCTTTGCAGAATCTGGGCCTGGGAGTCAAATGTGACAGAAACAAGGAAAAAGTCCATAAAGCTAGAGGATGAAACCATGGGAGGAACCAGGGGAGCCCAGCCTACTCTGGTCGATACCAGATTGCGAGAGAGAATTAAAGAAGGGCGCTGTGGAGACGACCAACAATAAGAGGCTGTATAGTGTACAGACTCAGTCACTGATGAGCATTTAGCAGGATCAACTGACATAAGTTGTATTTTAACTTCTGAATACTGAATCATTCTGCTTTGTTGTGAAAACGGTGTTGACTGTGAAAATGTATTATTCATAGTATAAATCCATTAACAGTAGTGTGTCTTTTTTTGATTCAAAAAGAACTGGCTGAAACTGTGTCTCACTTTAATATGTTAGGGTTTCCATTTCCAACATTCACAATTAGAAAAGTAAATCTTAAAGAAGTTGTTCTTAATGGTGCAACAATCTAATGTTCTAGCCAAAAGCTAACATCTTAATCATGATGCAATATGATACAGTATGAGTTGTTGTGTTGCTACATTGCTATTCAAATGTTTGAGACCACATGAAAAATCTCCCTTTTTTTCCCTAAACCTGGAAATAAACAACAAATATTGAAAATATCCAAAACTGCTTCTCAGAAATGTTTTGAATAAGAAATATCTAAGGCTCTGTGCTGTTTCTGGAACACTTCAGCAGGGGTTCAGTGTTCATTGAGTTCGGTTCAAGCAACGTTGCCATGCAGGCAAACAAGAATGTAAACAGACAGCTCACAGCTCTTCGGTTCAGTTCTGTAGACTAAAGGCACTTTTCCACAGGTATACAGGAACTGTACTGTACCTAAACTGTACTGCGACTGCACAGAACTTGCAGCACACTTTGACTTTCGAGTGTATCTCAGCTCATTCTTTAGCCATGTGATGAAAACTTAACCCAGCTAACTTGTCAGCGGTGGCTTTGTCTACTTTCACTTATCTCACAGCATTAAAGATATATTGGTCAGCATCATAAAAAACTCTCACTGAAATGTATCTTCTGCCCAAACAGACAGTCGTGCTTTGTATTCCCAGGTGTTAGTTTGTCTTCCCATTGTTTTTTCGTGCAGACAATAAAAACAATCAATTTTGTTATGACAACATTTTGACCAATCAGAAAGCAGCGATGCAGTCAGTTCAGCAGCAGCCCCCTTTAGGCCCTGCCACTGAGCAAAGCCATGACAGCATGGGTACGGCTCGGGTACGACTAGCTTATCTTTTAATAGGAAAAGGTTTGTTCACAGTAAGGCATGGTTCCTTATGCCAGTGGAAAAATGCCATAACTAAGAACTTTGCCAGGTTGTTGTTTACATGTAAATGCATTTAGTGCCCACTAGATCTAACCTGGTTGTCATACAGCATACAGCAGGTGAGGCTACAGTGAGGCATGTAATAATGGGCCACTACAACTTTTTAAGTGCCCATCATAACATAAACCTAGCTCTCTGCCTCACTCTACTTCACCTGCTGTCTGCCATTAGAGTCTATTTGTCAACCAGCAAAGCAGCACTTTACAACACAGATATTCTATACTGTTACATTTTCACACTGCACAGATCTTGCTTCTGTTTGTAATGTTTGTAATATTTGTTTAGTTGAAATTTGTTTAGTTTTCTTCTGTACATTTATTGCCGTAGTTTAGCCTTTCCATAATTCTCTTTCATTTATTTATTCGATAACTTTATAGTCTTGCCGGTCGACTCAGGGGCTCATTTCACTACATGCTGTACTCGTATAACTATATGAAGAATCTTGAATCTTGAACCTACTAATCAGAAGCACCTGCACGAAGTTTTGGAGTTCACACCAACTCGAATGCGTGATATCATTACAGCGAAAAGGGAGATCTCAATCCATGTAAATATTTCAGGTTTCCACTTTTCACTCCAACTGCTCGGCTGATTTTATAATTTATGATCAAAAACAGAACTGAAAACTGAAAAAGCAAAACTGAAGGATTTTTACTGGTGGTCTTAGGGTTGTTCCCCCGTTGTGTCTTTTCTTTACTGCTTACTCGGATAATAAAGTTCAAATTGACCTGACTCGATGTGGTGCCTATTATTAGTCATAGTTCACTTCTAGCCTAATGAGACTTGTGGTACAGCAGCACTGCAGACAATCTGAATCATTGAGGTTAAAAAACGTAGCTCTTATGTAAGGATTATGCTGAAAATGAATTTAGTGAGTATTACAAGGTCACGTCATTACTGGAGAGTCATCAGCTAATGACACATTTCGCTGTATGTAAGTGTGTAAATCCCACTCTTACAGCGTTCGGTGAAACAGCGGTGATGACAATGCGGGCGCATGCGACTGCTTGCGCAGAACTGAACTGCTATTCAAGGCAATAATGGAGGACCTTGGAGAGCATTTCAGCTTTGGCCTTATGTGAAGAAGCGTAAATTGGAAAAGGTGACTTTGATCACGTTGGTAACTTTGTTCTTTCTCGACGAAATGCCTATTTTTCTCCACTCTAATGGCACAGTGACAATCACTCCACACATTTATTTGGACGATGCAAGCTGTGTTAAGTCGTTTCCCAGCACAAGTGCTCGCTGCAGCAGGTCAGAACGCTGGAGCGCAGGGCACAATTAATAAGCCTTAAAACTTTTTAAAAGTATGTGCTTTGAACTGTCAGATGAATGAGTACAGTACACTTGGATTTTGAAATAAATCGAATTTCTAACAAGAAAATTGTCCTTAAAGAGAGCATTTTTATCAGACTGATATTTCTCTCGGCTTTTTGGTTCCAGTGAAAAACTGTTTGTAGCTGGGGATGGAGCCACCAGTGCAGAGCACAAGGAGTTGATCTGGTTGGACAATGACACAGTAATGAGGAAATCATTCAGTGCTGCAAGAAGTTGTAACTGCTGATAAACAACTGGTAAGCATTTGTCTGATGTATTCTAGCTTCACCCTTGTCAGTTGAGAGTTATTACTCTCATTTTGCGGTTCTGTTCCAATTCATGTTTAATTGCACAGTGAGTTACGTGAATAATTACATTCTGTATCGACAGCTTCGAGTCTTCGAGTCTTCGAGTCTTTTCTGATTGCTTTGAGGGCAGCAAATGGTAAACATGGCAACTTCAAGCAGCAATTTCTTTTTCAGTTTGTTTTTCGGTTTGTTTCAGTGCGACTTTTCAGTAATCTGCTGGATTCCTAAAGTACAGCAGATGCACAGTCTGGGAAGCCATGTTTCTTGTCAAAGAGGTTAAACAGTTGGATTTTGCAGCAATGATCTGTTATATATTGAAGCAAACTGGGAAAGTGGGAGGTACTTTAAGCAGCCTGCTCTGAATCTTACACTTTTATAGCAGAGCTTCCCGTAATTTCTTACTGTTTATGTTCGTTTCTGTTAATAAGCTATTACTTACATAGTCATTTTTACCACATAGATATGCATTGAAATTATTAGCATGTTTTGTTGTTCTAACTATGGTAGTTTTGTTTTATTTTAGTTTAATAGTTCATGCTTTCCTGTGGGGTTAAAATCTTTCCTGTGGGGGGAAGTACATGTAACTGCTATGGTGTTGTGAATAAAAGCCGTGATTTGTAAACAGTTTAAGGCTGCAATTAAAAGAATGATCATTCTGTTAGCTTAAAAATAGCTTTTATTATGACTCTCTATTGCATGAGAACAATGTTTACTTGCATAAAATGACCGTGATTATCAAAGAAAAATATGTATTGGGGTGCTTTTGGGGCATGTTGCCTTGAGGCAACCTAAAAAATGATACAAACACAAACACCTAATTATAAAAATAATTTAATTCTAAATGAACTATAAACATAATCGCAATGTTCTAACATTTTGTTTGCTACTGGCTTTATCCAGTCTACTGACGCACAATGATGCTTTGAAGCAATATGCTGTACATGTTTCAGCAATTACTCATGAAATAAATATGATACTTCACACTCACATGGAATCTTATTCTTGCTTTTCTGGCAGAAACTGTCTGGCTGCACAGCGTCAAAAGGAGGTTTAAAAATGACCATCAGGAGAGAGCAACCACAGTTATGACTCTGAAGCAACGTTGTGCAAAGAAATTACATTTATGGTTTGGGGAGGCCCTTACCCAGAGGAATATGAATTATTTGAATTATGTTACGGGTGATGTAGGTGAATGTAGCTGTAGAGGTCTTGCCCAGGGACTCTATTGATGAAGCATGATGTGTTTGCCTAAGCAGGGGGTCAAAACACAAAATCTGCTGCCTGTGGGACAGCAGTAATGCCCATACAGCACATAACATTTCCCTGGAACTACTGTCATCTGTAAGATATCTAGACAAAAATAGGAATTACGTTTACATAAATTTACATTTACAGCATTTAGCAGACACTTTTATCCAAAGTGACTTCCATTCCCCAACTACAGGGGACAGTCTCCCTGGAGCAATTTGGGGTTCAGGGTCTTGCTCAGGAACCCAGTGGTGGTGGTGAGCTGAAGGTAGGATTCGAACCCATGACCTCCTGGCCCAGAGCCAAGTATCCTACCCACTAGACCACTACCACCCACTAGATAAAATGTAGACATATTCCGTATACTGTTGGATAACAACATTGTGCTACAACTGTAAACTGCATATTAATTCTGTTAATAGACACCCCTACACTGGAGAATAATTAAATGACTGCCATTTAATTACTGTTACCGTTTTTTTCTTTTTCTGAATGAGTCTGAATGAGAAATAATTAAAATCTATTTACGCTGTTCTCAACAGCAACTTCTTCAGGTTAACACACTAATTACAGAACTGGGAGCTAATAGTTTTTATAGCTTGACCTTTTGTGGCGAAAAGCTGCTTTACAGAATGACTAAAAATATCCTCAGTCGTCAGAAAGAGCACCTGGAGTGACTGACAGCGTGCCACAGCAATGAAAAATAATCAGTTAGTGAAAAACAGAACTTTTCTGCAGAAAGTTGCAGCATGACTAAGGACATGCTGAGTGAAGGACAGTGTAATAGGCTACAGAAGACACGGAGACAGGTGGTAGAGGTGCTGGTAAATCTGTCCCAGCTGGCTGGGGAGTCTCAGAGTGATCACTCTCGCAGCAGAACACTCTAAGAGGCCGTCGTTCAATGTAAAATTAGCGCTGGTGTTTTTCATGCACGTATGATGATGCACAGAATTCTCCCAAGAGATGAGACATATGTAACGTAATATGCGATCTACATGCAGGATGCTGAGCCTTAGGGTGACAAATACAGACCCGAGGTCCCCAATCAGCCTTTAAAGCCTTCTGACAGCGAGGCTGCTGATAACCTACACTGGTGCATGCTGGGATATGCTAATCATGCTAAGCATGGTGGTGATTTCTTGATTCCTCTTTTCTTGTGATTGTAGCCTCAAATATTCTAGATACCTGTGATTGGACCACCAGCGCCTGACAAGAACTCCCACTGGTAAATCACAGAAATTAGCAGTTTGTCAAAGAGATGGAAAAGGAGGTCAGAATTTCAGCTGGAAGAAGGAATGAAGGGTCGCTTCCATGTTGCATTTTGTTGGAAACGATTGTAAACAGTAAAACAACCCATTCTGGTGCAGCTAACTGACATCAGCAAAGGCTGGGAACGCCTCAAAACCTGAAAGAATTTGACAAAATGTGAGGTTATCATCTCTCATAAGCTTCTAATAACAATTCTAATTTTGATTCTGAAATGAAATTCAGTGCTTCTTTTTATACTTTGGTCCCAAACCACCACCTCTGCACCTGTTAATGAAAATAGCCCTGGGCATAAGCACCAACTCCTCACACTCTTTAAAGTAATGGTGATTTTTTTCATGCAATAACATTTTATGACCACTTTCCAATTGATGATAATTTAAATATGAATAAAAGGTTTTCCTTAGAGCCATACATTCAAGCCAAGAAGCCTTTAGGAACCTAAAACTAAGCTAAACTAAATTTGATTTGGGGAATATTTTGCATTAAAACACACTGCATGTACCACCCTGGAAAGATTTAAAATATATAGAACTAAATCTTCTCAAAGCTACAGTATCTTTAGGAGGTGAGATAGGAACAAAAAGAGGCAATACACCCTTTGGGTGTCTGGTTCCAGAGTGATTTCTCTCAGAATCAGTGGTATTCCCCTTTGACTGGTATAGAATCTTAACATTTTGTGGTTCTTTAAACTTTTAAAAGGTTCTTCACACAATTCTGTAAAGAACTACTCATTGAAAAGTTGTTAAATGAAGCCCAAGTGGTTTCTAGGAGAGATTCGGCAGTGACCAGTAAAATAGATGTCAGAGTTTTGGTTGTAAGTGAAAATGCAGGGTCAGCGGCCTTCCACAGATAATCTCGTTCTAAGTGAAACATTGGGAGAGTCTCCCTGGTGAGGCTGGAATCGTTTCAGTCCCTTCAGCTTGAGAACCCCCTGAAGGCACAGCCAGGGCAGCCAAACCTGGCAGTTTCGCAGCTTCTGTCTGATACATATGCAAATCACCAGACAAAATGCGTGTAACGAGCCCTCCGAGGGGTGAACCGGACAGGCCGTGTCGTGGCCAGACAGTGGCGGGCACTTAAAGAGGACCCGAGGCCACTCCACGTTATAATGAGGCTTTGAAAAACGGCCGAGCTGACAAGCTTCCATCACATCTTCACTGCTGCCCAGACTGACTTTCATCTGAAGAGGCGTGACTGGAGGAAAGGTGAGGCCCCTCTCTCCAGCCGGCGAGTGATTGATGCTCAAAAGTGATACGGGTGATACGATATGATAGGATTTAGGATCTGATAAATCACCTGGGATATGATGAGGCCAGTGTGTAGATGACACTGATATAACCTGACACCAAGCTGTTGCAAGTTCGATGCAACCTAGACCTTCAGAAGTGCCAAGATACTGGCTCCTGCTGAAACATAGGTTTTAACATTAACATTTTTCCAGCCTAATGCTGCATATTTAGTCCTGATATACAGTACATGTGACATATAATGAGTCAGCAGCTCAGACCAGTTGTAGTTCAGAAATGACAAGTACTAAGTGGGTTAGATAATTTAGCACATTTAAAGAAATCATTTGGCATGAAATCAAATGTACATAATTTTGCACTCACCCCGGATATAGTTGATCAGCCAAGGCATGTTTGGATCCCAATTTGCACTTTTTTAGTTTAGAACTGGAGCTATGGCTAACAAACACTAGAGGTCAATAGTCAGCTAAATCTTTTCCATCAATACATCAGTAAAGCTTCTCTTAATTGTCTCGAACTGTATTCAGCTCTTCACCACAACACCAAGGCTGGTTTCCCAAAGAGGACTGATCTTGGATCAGATTGCTGTGTATTTAATGCCACTAACAGTTGTTGCCACAAAGACTGATTGTAGATCAGCTCTCCGACTTCTGTTAGTGAAAACAGACCCTATTGTCTAAAACAAGAGCCTGCAGTGTCTGGGTGTGATGTGGTTTGATTCTAGATTATAGCTCCAGTTTGGACACAGCATGTCTTGGCTGATTGACTAAACCTGGGGTAAGTAGAGTGAATTTTCCCCAAACCAACCCATTAACACTTAATAAACTCCTGTTCATACAAATGAAAAAAATATCAATATAAATGAGCAAATTTGTTACTTAAATATAAATAATGGCTTCAGGGCTCATCTGTCCTATTTTACTTCATTAACATAGGTGTGGTAGAGGGTTCTCCTGGGTTCCCCTCAAGGGAGACCCATAGATTTGGCCCTCAGTAAATAATAAAAAAGAACGAAAAAGGTAAAAAAAAACCATATAAACTCGTAGAACTTAGTAGAAATCTGTTATGTGTTAATATAGCAACGGTGATAGAAATAATTTCAGAACATATTTGAGGTCAGGTTCAGTGGTGGTGTTATAAAGGAACGGGCAAGAAGAAGAGAAGAGAAGAGAAGAGACAACAAGAAAGAGCTCGCTTTAACTCATCTTTGGTTTCGCTCACTCAATTTTTTTGTTTTTTGAGTCGATCAATAGCTTCAAACTCCATCGACCAACAGGAAACTCACCACCAAGACAAGGGAGAGAGAGAAAAGCTCCAAAAAAGAAAAAATGACTATGAGTAGAAGAATGAAAAGTGAGAGGGAGGACTAGGAGATCTAATCAGGATTATCACTAATGATGTCTGTCCAGCAGAAATACATTAAAATGTATTTTCAGTGAGTTTTTTCAGTGGATTTGTTCCCGCCTCGCCCAAGTTGCTCCTCATGGTTTTGGTCCCTGGGTGTGCAGCACGCTATGTTCAGCAAAATCAACTTGAAGGGTCCCCACACCCCCTAAGGTCCTTCTGTACAGCACACGGTGTTCAGCAAAATCAACTTGAAGAATTCACAAACCTCCTGGGGTCCTTCTAGGCAGAGTGCTGTGTTCGCCAAAATCAACTTGAAGGGTCCTGCACCCCTAGGGTCCACTAGCGAGGTTTGCTCCCATTTTGTAAGAGCATAGCTCCACCGCTGTCCTATTTAACCCGAACCCACTCTTTTATCCACTCTACTGTTGCTCAAACTTTTCATTGCTGCATCTCAAGCTGACTTGAAGTGCAATAATGAAAGATGAAAGAACAATATTAACCTCTTACACCCTAAGGGAGTACACTTCAATTTCTCACTCTCATAACAACAGGATGTACAGATTAGTTTCATAGTAGTAATTTAGCCGTAAGTTACTGAGGGTCTGATGTTTATGTCAATTTCAGGTGTTTCTGTCCCTCATGCCTTTATATTTGAGAAAGGGAAAAAAGTAGGTGGGGATCTTACATGTGTGGCTGATTACATATTCTGCTCACTTTGCTAAAGTGGCTTGTGGCAACCAGTTTTGCATGAATTTCCCTCCGCCAGGTCTAAATCTGTCTCAGGGTCTCTGAAGATGTGTTGTTGAGGGACTTCCCTTAATAGTGGTGGCGGACACAACGGGTAGATGCCGGCAGGAGCCTCAAACATGTGCTCAAAGAACATTTACCATCGAAAAAACACTGTTTAAACACTCAGATGTTCACGTGTAAGTAGAAAATGTTGTGATGTTGTGATTTCACTGTGCTTTTTAAACCCAGTGCCTAATAAGAGATCAGGTTACATGATAGAACGCAGTTTTTAGTCATTTGAACGCAAAATTAAGGCATAATTTGGGCACATTAAAGCATTAAGGCCTCTACAATATACACATTGTGAAGGGAAATAGGATAGTGATTAACAAATGCAGCTCAGTTGTGCAGTATAGGTTATGTGGCTGTAGAGCATCTTTGACCTCTTTCTCATCTCGCTCTCTCTCTCACACACACACACACACACACACACACACACACACCTGTGCCTTTCTTGCAGATGTAGGGCAGGTTGTAGTTGCAGGGCACGTCGTTCCATTTGCCATTCTCATGGGCGATCATCACCACGCAGTCCTCTCCGCCCGCAAAGAAATTATCCGGCTGGTTCTCCCTCCAGTTCTCATATTGCTGCAGGAAGCACAGGGATATTTCAGACTCTAACCAATCCCATGGCTTTGCTGGCCATTTAACATATCCTGCCACATATCCAATGCATTACAAATTCATTTCTAGATACACGAAATGGCTTTTAGATCCTGAGTGTAAACACTTGTGTGGAAGTTTTATGGCCGGAGAAAGTTGAGAGAGATAAACTTTTTTGGGGGCGTAATCCGTTAGAGAACACGTTCTACCCGAGCGTGCACTTTGGGCTCTGTGATCTTTTGTTCTGCTACTTAAGAAGCAATTAAAAACACAAGGACAGATAAAACAACGTTGTAAGCAGTTTTTGGTCAAATATTGAAGCTGCCGGGGGGCTATCTCGCACCTCCCCCCAGCATCACTTTTTCATTTTAAAAGAGGGTTCTGCTGCATGTTTTAAGTTGTAAAAAAACAGACTTCAGTACACATGTTAATGTCCTCTTACAAATCCTTCTTTAGATCAGTGATCACCAACCTTAGTCTTTGAGATCTGCCTTCCTAAAAAGTCTAGTTCTAGTCTAGTTCTATAGTATCTATATATATATGCATCAAGGCGTACTGCAGTCACAAAATGAACTATATAATCAAAACACCAGTATTTTGTCCATAACGTTGCAGCCTTGTTGCAAACCATAGCAGTCTACTATTACACTATAACCAAGAAAAAGAGAATGCAATGATCTAAAGCAGTGGTCACATCTTCATCACAGCACCCAAAGAAACATATATCCTGCACTGTGATTGGTCATAGCTCTAAACTGGTTAGAGGATTCATTTGTACATTTCAATTTTCTGCGACATCAGGATTGCAAAGGTCAAGATTGTGATTAACAACCAATGTGCTGTCTCTATCAGAACACAACCTTGTATTTCCAATATGGGAATTCACAGAAGAAGGAGTAACCCGTCTTAATTTCCGATGGACATTAATATAAAACATCTTTCCAAAGAACCTCAATTTTTGAGAGCGTAGGTGTCTCTCAGAGAAGATGGAGGCCTATTTTGTGTGACTGGAAATTACCAAGACAGCTGGAGAGTGGACAGAACTGTCTATAAAGACTTTATCTGAATCCAGCAATCACAAACCGAATACCTGGCTCAGGAGCTGAAATAGAACAGAAATGTGGGTGTCCTGGAGAACTGGATTAGGAAGCAACAGTCTAGACAGTTGTAGTGCACTGGCTACAACACCTGAAATCTATTTAGTAGAAAGAGCACAGCCTCACCAGATCCATATTATCAGTCCACTGGAAGTCCTCTTCTACTGTCCTGTCATTCAGACCAATCCAAGTGTTCTCATGGCTCATATCTGTTAGAGAGGAAACCAAAACAAGTCAAAAACAGTGTAAAATTGTATAATTTGATCTGTGTGCACACAAGCCCAATCCCTGAAACTGCATAGCCAGTGGTCAATAGCAGTAAAAGACATCATTCAGGCCTTGATGCGTGGTCTGCTGTCTGCATTAAGCACAGTGCCGCTAGGTGCCAATATACTGATATTATCACAGTTACAAGCCGTCCCAAACAGGCTGTCCCGTTCGCCATCATGTATTCATGAGGGTTTTTTTGGAGGGGGGGATGAGAGTGTAATGGAATTTCAATCACGGTGTTACTGATTAACATCCTTATGGGCGCCATTAATCTTCCTAATGGCTGTGCTTCTTTTATTGCAGGGGTGGAGACCAGCGTTTTCAGGGCGATTAAGCACACGTTTTTGGGAAGCGCACCGTGCCTCTACGTGCAGCTGATGGCACAAAGCAGGTGGGAATGTCGTCTGTGACAATTAAAGTGTCTTGGCTTGGCGCAACAGCAGACATACTGTAATCCCATCATTCACCATTGGATCTTACTTTTGTCATCTTTTATACTTTATCTAAAAGTTTTTGAAGTATTTTAATGCATATTAGAGAATGTGCTAACTTTTTGTGAAGCACTTTGTTATACTGGCAATTTTATTATACTGGTTACTTTATTATACACACTTACTTTCTTGGTTCACTTTGTAGGTATAATGTTACAGTAGCTCATGTTTGACATGAATTGTTTATGTTCTCTAGGTTTTCAGTAGTGGTCAGTTTCTGGACCACTGTTGACTTTATATTTTTGATCAGTAGGCTCTTCTCAACCTGGTATTGGCTCTGATATGTATTAAAAACCCAGTAACACGGATGTGACGATACACCTAAGGCACTTTTCCATAGGTCTACAGGATCCGTGTTGTGCTTTAACCATACCATGATGGGATGACTTGCAGCACACTTTGATTTTCCAGTGTATCTCAGAGAAAACATGGGAAACAGAGTTTGTGATGTATCAGCAGCGTAAATCTCTCTCATAAAATTGAATCAGCCAAAGGTTTTTCTGTCAGAGCTGCTTTTGATATTGTAGTCTTTTATTATTTATAGTCTTGTTTGACTTAGCAGTGCGATTAATACCTAACCCAGCAAACTTATTAGTCATGTCCTGGTACACTTTTGCGTTTTTCACAGCATTAAAATGTGTCTTCAGCCCAAACAGATAGTAGTGCTTGTACTTTGCCAACTTCCCAATTCATACTTTGTCTCTCCATTGTAGTTTTTTCGCCCAGACAGTAAGCTTCTTCCATGTTCTATGGTTTCCATTTCGACCAATCAGAAAGCAGTGACACAGTCACCTCAGCTGCGGCCAAGTAGAGCTGTGACAGTTTGGGTACAGGTCGCTTTATTTGTAATGAAAAATTATTTGTTCACCGTACAGCACGGTTCCTTCTGCCAGTGGAGCACCATTTTACTCGCTTACATACCCCTACAATTTTAGAACCCTTGCTGGACTGAGAATGATCCAATTTCTAGACCTAATGAATTTATGGACCATCTTCATTGATGATGGGGATAGGTTGCCTGATAAATTGCCTTTTCAGGGCTACAGTCAGAAACAGTAAACCTATAAAGTGCATAGATATGGTAGCTGATTCTGATAAAGTGTAGGCTTCTTTAATAAACTGGTCTCTGTACATAATGCTCATGCAGTGAAAAAGTCCAGTGGAAGCATCAAATAGCTTGTTAAATATGAATGACTGACTGTTGATGAAGTCCTGCTCCTCTCTGGTGTGTATGCTGGCCAGATGACCGTTGTGCTCTCTGCAGTCTTTTTCTGCATCCTCCCAGGTGCGTCTGTGGGTGAAGTACCTGTAGCAGTGACCATGAAACTTTCTCCAGGTATGATCACAGCCCTCAGTGTCTGTACAGAGGAAGAGACAGGGAGAGAGGAAGAGCGTGAGAGAGAGAGAGAGAGAGAGAGAGAGAGGAAGAGCGTGAGAGAGAGAGATAGGGGAAGAGCGTGACACAGAGAGAGAAAGGGAGAGATATTTGAACATGTTTTAATATTTACGAGCCAAACTGAAGGTCTGCCTCCTTTCTACTAACAAAAGCCTTTGTGGGCAGAGCATGGATGAGTCAGCTGAGAGACTCAGTTGAGAAAAGTCCACTGCACGGCTACAAAGCCACCTCTCCTTCCGTTCTTTGTGTGTTCTCACACACACAGACACACACACACACACACACACACAAATAGGCACACACACAGTAAGTAATCCACTCTGTCCCTCATACACACACACACAGACAAAGACACACACACACACACACACACACACACACACACACACACACACAAGCCCTATCTTACCCTCACCCTTAGCCCCCCTGAAGAGACATGTCTAACTGTTTCATTTCCTCTGCCTGGCTCTCCATGCTCGGGCTCCCTCTAATCCGTGTCTGTGCGCATTATGAGCGAGCAGCTTAGCATTAGCAGAAAAACGACAGCAATCCAGAAAAATGGCTTCCACCACTGTGCTCAGCGGCTAATTAAGCCCTGTCACATTCCTGTCTGAGGCCTCTACCCAAACCCCCCGGGGGCTCTGGAGCATCTGCACCCTCGAGTGTGTGAGTGTGTGTGTGCAGGTTTAGGTATGAGAATATGCACGTGCATGTGTTTGTTACTGAATGTATGTCTCTAGAGAACGTATATAGAGAATATGTTGCCATACAAGTCTATGTCATTGGTGCTGGAAAATTTTGCTTCTTTAAAATTACTTTAAAAAATGTTCTTAAACTGGTTCTGGGGTTCTGTGGCTAAAATGAAAATATTACTATTGCCTCATCGGTGGTAAACATGCCTATGTGCCTCCTTGAGCAGGCCCGCAGAAGTCTCGAGAGTGATATTTTCCCTTTTAAATACTGGGAAAACTCCCTTCTTAAGATCTCGAAGCTTGGGGGAGCTTTTTGAAAAAGTACTTTGGGGTGGACACTCGAGACCAGGCTATTTGAAATGTGTTTTTTTCACTTACTGGCTCAGGCAGGGGGAAGAAAATGAGCTGTAACTTTACTACTGGGGAGATGAATATCATATTTGTTTTGGTGGGATGAGCCACGTTTGTTTGGTTGGCTCCGGTGTTAGGATGATATATTTGTGTGAAGCACGATGGGAATTGAAAAGAAAGAATAGTGATGGACAAAACACAGCTATGTCAAACTGATGAGGCTGAAGGGTACAATACTGCACCCCAGGACACTGCAGAACAGGATAAGTTACAATAAATACTAGTTTAAATACTGTGTTAAATTCAATAATGGGACACAACATAATACCAATTAAGTTTATTATACTAGTGCATTCATCCTAAAATACTGTGAGGAGCAGTGGACAGGTACAAATTCCCTACCTACAGGGGACAGTGTCCCTGGAGCAACTTGGGGTTAGGGGTCTTGCTCAGAAACCCAGTGGTGGTACGCTGAAGGTAGGATTTGAACCCATGACCTCTTGGTCATGACCTCCTACCCACTAGGCTACCACCACATTTTTATTTAAACATAACATTTTTTAAATCAGTAAAAGATAAATGATGATGTTTTGATATGACAGCAACATGTTCATATATGTGTGTGTGTGTGTGTGTGTGTGAGAGACGGGCGGGGGTATGTGTGTGATGAAATGTTTTATCTTTAAGCCTGTTCCGGCACGTCGGCCAGCTCATTTCGTGAAGCTCTCAACACTGCACACTTTTTTCCTCCAGCAAATCTAAAGCGACACCACTAAATTGCCCGGCGTAAATTGGGCCGTATGGGGTGCTGCTTGGCATGCAGACGCGCCGACGGCCCCGGCTGGACAGGAGGGGGTGCGGTGGAGTACAGCCAGGAGGAGGGCTGTAGAGAGACAGCGGTGCCTGCTGATGCCTCTATAGCCCCCTTTTCTCCCCTCGTTCCTAATCAGCAGAGACATGATTGCTTCTGATGAACTTTTATCCAGCACGAGCAAAGCTCTTTCCTCTGTTCTACCTCACTCTGTGTTCGTTATGCTCTGAAAGCACAGAAAATAAGAGGGAAATGAGAGCTGAAAGGCATTTCAGACGTTATGGCAGGGTTTTTGTAATCAAATAAATAAATTATTAAGGAACTAATTGTGTGTATGGTGCGATTTGAAGTAAATAAATAAAAAATATTGCAATATAAGTAATTAAATATCCTTTCGTTTGCGGACCCATTTATCCACAACCAGGGTTGCAGGGAAGCACACACAGACAAACACACACACACACACACACACACACACACACACACATATCCATTATGATCTCCGATTCACCTGACATCATCTGAGTGAAGTTATGTATATTTTGTTATTATTTGTTATTTCTTTTCACTCAAGGCAACATGAAACATGTCTTTAAATGAGTCAAGCATCTGGTGACTGGTTGAGTATTTTGGAAAGAGTATTTTGAAAAGGTAGCTGTCATTGATTGGATGCTTCCCAGTTCAGTCTGGCAGTTTATTGCACGGCTTCAGTGAAGCTCATGTTTGGATTATTTCAACTAATTTACTGCCGTACTGCAGTACACTTCCACAAATAGCATAAAAATGCACATAATCTTTGATCATTTTAGGACTGTGCTAAACATACTGCTCATATGGATGCAGAAAGGATGTATCATGTTTCACTGACTGAAAGGGGGCTGTAATCAGTTCTAATCTATTATAATAGTATGTTATAAAGAAGATACTCATTTTTCCTCTAAAATAACATTTTCAATTGTTTTCAAAAAGTCTTGTCCAATTCCACCCACTAGTTCCTAGGGGGGTGAAAGCTAGCCAGTGCTTTCTCAGAGACATGTAAAGAGCTGCTGCGTGTTCGAACTGCTAACACAGCAGCAAGGGACGGCTCAACACATCTGGAGCAAAACATATGAGGCTGAAAGGCCACTTCACTCGGAGGAACCAAAACCAGTCATCATTTTTACACGAACCTCGCTTTGTCCATTATAATAACAACTGACAGATTTCTTTATTACTGTACTGCCTATGACATATGGTACCCGGACGGCTGCCCTTTATTGTGCCTCATGTAAAAAGCAGTCCAGGATGAAACACTCCTAGTTTCAATGTGAAAGGACTAAAATGGACTAAACTGCTGTAAGCTGAATAGGCCAATATACTGTATAGAAATGCACCGTTTTTGTGCCTTCAGAAAAATAGCTAATTCAAAACAGCATCCCATTCCAGTCTCTCTCTCTCACTCCCTCTATCTATCTCTCTAATATATATACATATGAGAGAGAGAAAGAGAGAGAGAGAGAAAGAGAGAGAGTGAGAGAGAGAGAAAGAAAAAGAAAGAGTGGGAGAGAGAGAATGAGAGAGTGAGAGAGAGAGAGAGAAAGAGAAAGAGTGGGAGAGAGAGAAAGAGAGAGAGAATGAGATAGAGAGAGAGAGAAAGAGAAAGAGAAAGAGTGGGAGAGAGAGAATGAGAGAGAGTGAGAGAGGGAGAAAGAGAAAGAGAGAGAGAGTGAGAGAGAGAGAGATCGAAAGGGGTGAATGGTAGGCTTATAAACATTAAGAGCATTTACACACTACTTCAAAAAGTAAGAAACAATGATACAGGCTCTTTAAGCACTTTCTGTCTAGAATGCACATCTTTTATTATTGGCTAATTTATATCATTGACATAAATGTCTCATGCTTTTTAATTTTTTTTTTTATATAAAGCACTTTAAACTGTGTGTGTGTGTGCATGTGTGTGTGAAATGGTCTATATAAATAAACTTGTCTTGCCTGGCAGCAGCTGTGTCACTGTGAAGATCCTGATGCATTCTCTCTACTGAGGCAACACACACATACATGCATACACCCACACCTACCCACCCACACACAACTACACACACACAGTGCTCCCTGCTGGAGAACTCCTTGTGTCTGTTATCAGATTAAGCGGCATGCCAGCCCAATGAAAATACTCTGAAACACAGCTGAGAAAAGCTCTAAAGCAACAATGACTGCTTCTCTTTTCAGCATGTCACTGAGATAAAACAACACCAGCGCCCATCCAACACAAAGAGAAAGAGCAACAGCCCTGTGTTCACTGGTGCAGCTGTGATGGTGGAGGAATTTAAACCATGTGGCCAAATACACACACACACACAGGCCTTTCTCTTCTTCTCTCTAGTCCATCGGAAGCAGTGTGAGCTCGCAGCGGTTGGTATATTGTGGTACAGTAGGAGCACGTCCAAATCAGCTCGCTCCAGTGGAGCCCGGCCCGTTATCTCCAGCAGCAGCCAGAATGGAGATGCTGGAGGCTTTACAAGCTTCTGTGGGCCCATGCTGGCTCTCTGCCTGGACACAGAGTCGGAGAGTGTGTGGGGAAAAAGGTGGCCAGCCAATACCCGACCCCTACCAGCCTGTCTTTGCCCCCAAAACCATACGGGACGTGGACCACAGTTATTTCTGATAAATGAGGCCATGCATCAGACACCCACCTAATTTACACAAACACACCACCATGACCAAACACAATGCATTAACCCTAAACTCGTACTCGCCAGAAAGGGTTCCTAGCGTGATGCCACAGAAAAAAAAAAACATTTATGCCTCAGGGAAGTGTTGAGTTTAACATAAAATACTTGCACAAACATATGGCGTCTTTTATAGTTTATGATCTTTTAATATATTAAACTCTCTATTTGACAGCACTGTGGTCCTGCGGGTTTAACTGTCCATTCACACTGAGAAGATCATGGATTTGATTTCCAGCCAGAGCGGCTGAGGGACCTTTCTGTCTTGAGTTCGCATGTTGCCTGTGTGAGTTTCTGCTGCGAGCTCTGGTTTATTTCCACAGTCCAAAGACCTTTATGTCGGGCAAATGAGAGCTGCTAATAGCAGACATCAAGTGGTCTTTCTACTGTTTTTGTTGTAGTGAATGTGACACAGGTACTTCCAGTAGCCCTGTAAGTTGCATTAAGTGTCTCCCGAGCTGAAACCGGGCAGGTTGGAGATGAAAACACCTGATATGCCATCATGCCAATGCTGATTACATGACACCTAATCTATTGTAACGGTGTGACCTGTCATATGCGCACAAAGTAAACACAGATCTTAGATTCCACTGTATTTGAGTAAAGTCTGAGATACAGTTCTCAGCATGTGAACCCCGAGTGGGACTATGAGAGGGTGGTGACTAACAGCAGGACAACAAATACAGACGAATGCAAATCAACCCTTCTCTATTTTCAGCTTCAGACTAAACAGACTGTAGCGACCATACTTGGCCATATCACTGTCTGATGCATCTGAAGTGAAGTCAATTGGTGTTTTTTGGCATTGCTATATTCACAGTGAAATGAAACAAAGTTCCTCCAGGACCATGGTGCAACACAAAGAGCAGAAACAGAAGCACCACAAGACTACATAAAGACTACACAAGTGCACGCAGGACAGGACTGCAAGACACACTGCAAAAACACAAGAGCAACAGTACGTTATTTGTGTAAACACAGTCTGGCACGATCAACACCCTCACATACTGGTGAAATATTGGGAGAACTGACTTAAGATTTGTAAGGTTAAAGTATTCGGTGACAATAAATAGTCCAACTGGGAGAGAATTTTGGAGCTCACTGATGGCTCTGTAAAGTTCAGCATGTTGGTGTTTTAGCGCTTGGTGGGAAGTACACTGCGACTAGGAGCATGGTTGTGAATTCCCACGATAAATAAAATCTACCAGTCACAAACTCCAGCAGTGGTAAGCAGTAAATAGGGACCAGCACAGTGTTGATGTAAACACACAACCCCCTTCCTCAAGTTTTAGCAGTCATGGCTGCATCTCTGTCAGAGCAAAACGTTAACATGTAGGTAATCTGGATTTCTGGAACACTACCACTGAACCACATCTCAATAAAAGTAAAGCACAGCAGTCTCTGAACTGGGCAGGTTGCTGGAGTTGGATGTAGTCCAGTTTATTGTCCAGGGAGCAAACATGGATGGGTAGGACGTATGGGATAGCAAGCTAGCGTGCCATCATCTTGGCCACATTATATGCTTTAATACACACCCTGCCACATTTTATTGCTAATATTTTCAGAGCAGAGTCTGAGTGTGAAGGAGAGGCACGCGCAAGGCGGCTGGGAGTAGTCCAAACACACGCAGGGCCACGCCAAGATCTGAGAGCGTCCTTGCACTTATTTTTTCCCTCGCCATCTTTCAAAGTGCCAGTGTCAGCCTAAAACCTCGCTCTGATTTTGTTTGTTTGGTTGGTTATTTTTTCACGTTTATTTAGTGGCCCCTTTGAAGCGTGCTGACTGGCTAGCAGGTCTGATGATTAATATCAGCCATCCGAATGAGCAGCAGTTAAAAATATAAAAAGGGCAACTGCTTCCAGCTGAGTGATTGGGTCATTTATCCTCATCACAATGTGATATTTTAGCACTCTGCCATTCAAGACCCCTGATGATGAAAGATTCAGGGAGGGGGGAGGGGGATTTTAAGTCTTCTGACAGCGCTCGCTTGGTGAAGACGGGTGGCTCGCTGCCATTTGTGAGGGAGCCAGCGCTCAGAACATGTTTTTGCTTTTTGCCCAAAAAAGACATGAAGAACATAAACAAAAAGAGACGTGTCATTAAAGTAAGAGAAGAGGATAGTCCAGAGCAGCGAGGAGGCTCCAGGCCCCGCGCTAAAGCCTGAGTGTGTGCGTAGACGCTCTTGTGTCTTTTAGCTTAATAGACATGAAGTAGACAAGATGACTTTTCTGTGCTGAGTGACTGTGACCAATAAACAGAGTGAAACACAGCAAGACTACAGCGCCTCAGAGCATTAGCCCACTGTCTGAGAGCAATGCGGGGGGATCAGAGAGAGAGAGAGAGAGAGAGAGAGAGAGAGAGAGAGAGAGAGAGAGAGAGAGAGTGGGGAAGAGTCAGACAAATAGAGTAAAGTGCGAAACAGAGAGAGGGAAAGAGAAAAAGAGATGAGTCAGACAGAGTGAGCAGAGAAGGATCAAAGAGAGAGAGAGAGAGAGAGAGAGAGAGCAAAAGTGAAGGATATAAGTGAGGAAAACAGTGAAAGAGGGAAAGAGAAATGGAGCAGAGTCAGACAGAGAGAAAGAGAGAGGAAAAGAGGGATTAGAGTGAGATAAAGAGTGAGAGAGAGGGAGAGCGAGGGATAGCAGAGAAGGGGGTCACAGAGAGAGAGATAGAAAGAGAGAGAAAGAAATGAAAGGTCAGAGTGAGGGAGTGACAGAAAGGTAGAGTGAGTGAGGGAGACAAGAGAAGGGTCAGGTCCAGAAAGGGAGGGAGGATGAGGAGGAGGAAGAGAGATAAAGACAGAGAGAGAGATATTGGATGCAGAAACATGCATAAGAGAGAAGAAACGCAGGAGAAGAGATGAAGTGTGTGGTTGAAGAGTGTAAAGGGCTGTGGAGTGTTTCGGTGGATGTGAGGCGACAGGCCTGGTGCAGTGAAAGTCCATGAGCGCTCACAGGCTGTTTATAGAGAGAGCAATTACGGTCAGTCAGCAGGGGAGCCCATTACAGCAGGCCTGAACTCAGAGCTGCACTGTAGCTGGAGGAGGGAGGCAGGGAGGCAGGGAGGCTCGGGTGGGGTGCAGGGGGGAGATCCAGTTCTGGATAAACAGCTGATCTGGGAACAGCTCTTCAAATCAAGTACTCCAGGCAGAGCAGGCCAGACCAGGCACGTGCGGGGGTGGAGGGGAGCTGTAGGTGCCCGAGCACCTGCCACTTTGGCTGTGGCGCCCTTTTAGCTCCATGCCTGGTCAACAAAAATGATGCCTGGTGCAACACACCCTCCCCCTTCTCTCCTGCGCCCTACATTCAAGCACCTGCCACTCTAAATGTTTCTGCACGCCCCTGGGCCAGACTAGAGCTAAACTATTACAGAGCTTAAATGGCACAAATCTGATATTCTGAATTGTTTTTTTTTTTTTCAGAGCGGCAGGAACAGAAAAATGTGGAGTTTTATTTTCGTTGGATTTGAGCTACTTTGGACCAGTGTCTACAATCCAAACCTCAATGAAGATCATATATATCTTCTCTTTACAAATAAAATGACCAAACAAACTAAAACGCATCTGGGGGAACTATATCACGGCTCTCCACAATCCTCTTTTTTTATCCTTTCTCTATCCTCCCTCTTGCCTGGACAGAGAGCCCTTGTTTTTAAAGAGTCCTGGCTTCACCCTTGATATCTTTCAAGTGTTACGCTTTAAGGGAAAGACTGCCATCACTTCCTGGGGCACATGATGGAGGCTCTGCCTCCTCGCCTCAATACATAATGTATATTTACGTATGTGTATGCACAGTGAAGTGTGATCAGACCACTCTCAGTATAGTCACATGACCGTGGACCGAACACACGTCCTAACTAGGGTCATATTTGAATGGGTACATTTACATTACCAAACTGAAATGGCACTAATTTGATTTTTTGGCTTTATTGTGACAGATACCTGATGTTGTCAGAACTAAATGAATACAGAAAACTGAAACTGATCAATTCAAATCTGTTCACTATGTGCGTGTCAGCACCACAACTGAGGTACAGCGCCACCTACTGTTTGTTGCAGATGATGCTTATGCATGTGTATTTCACCAGATGACTAACAGCCACTTGGGCCGTTACAGACTCTCAGCCTGGCCTCTGGATGATCCAGCAAAAGCCAAAATTGAGCAATAAGTCTCGCATTGTGAATCAAAGTGATTCAAGTATCGAAAAGAGCTCCGTTTTGCTTACATAGCTTTAAAAAAATCTGATTTGTTTCACATTTAGGTAAATGTGCGCTCTTTAAAGAAGCAGGTGTTCCAAAACGAGAGATATGTGTGATCTACGGTCACAAAAGTGAACCGTCAAGGTAGAAAGATTGGACAAAGCAAAAGAAAGAAATTCATTGAGCAATAAGGCCTGTGATGTAAAAGTTGCCGCAGAGGCCCATCATGTCGCTGACTCTGGCTGCCGGTGAGGGCTGCACTTCAGCTGTCAGCGTCACTGCTGCTGTGTGCGTCCAGCCTTCAGCCCTCACCTCCATTCCCAACAGAAGGTGGCAATTTGTGCTGGAACATAAACTTGATGAGGGACCAGGAAAAGAAAGCCCTGTAGCGGTTCCTCTGATGGAAAAAGACAAGCTGCATTTCTCTTTTCTGACTGCACTATAATCTAACAGTGTAACGAACATGTGACAGACGTGGTGCGGAGCGAGAGCGTGAGCGTGGTTTGTCAATGGAAATTTAAGATTAATCATCAAAGTCCATGGTCTGAGTAAAACAGAAAACTGACAGGTACAGATAAACAGGCATACTGATGCAGAGACTAAGGCGAGTCTAATGTTGGAAGCTGCAGTTCCACTAGAAATTTGCATTTTATCTTCTTGAGAAACAGGCATGACCAGACCTGGTGCCAGGGGATTCAATCACTGGGGCAATGCCTTATTATCATTTTTTACATGTTTCTATAGAGGAACATCGAAACCCCCCCAGTTTAAAAGGCTTCATTGATGAAGATAGGAAGGTTTCCAAGCATTGCTTTGTTCCAGATGTCCATCCATCCCCTAAGAGCCCCTAAATTGTTTTGGGATCCCCCACTCGCGCCAGTCCAAAGTGAGACATGGAAAATTCCTCTATTTTGAAGCAACCAGCAGTTTATCAGTGTCTATAAACAGCACCATAAACCATAAACAGCAAAAACCACAAAAGTGGTAATAGACCATAGACTGCTTGAGTACCGCGCCACCTCTCTTTTATATTTTACTTTATAGTTAGCGCAGGAACAGTTGCCCAGACACTGTAAAAAATAAACGCTCCCTCCATTTCTGATGTTCGGTTCTGCAGATGTTACATCCCGTCCTGTTTTTGTCCCCTTCTGTCATGCCCAGCCTTTGTTTTGTCCTGTGCCATGTGGCTTTTTGTTTCTGTTATGGTTTCAGAGTTCCGTCCCTGTCCTGACCTGCTCCTTATTATTATCACCTGTTTGTAACCACGTCCCGTCACAGCTGTTCTCCATTACGCATTAATACCCCTGCCCATCTGCGTGTCTGTGATCTGCATGTGGATCATTGTTCTGTCTGTAATGCTTGGTAATGTGTTCCTCTTTTGCATTTTAGAGTAAATAAAATCTATGAAGCTGCATCTGCACCCCCCCACTCTTCCTCTAACAATACAGGTGCACTTCAGAAGCCAGCGGTGCCCAAGCAGTACAACTGGTCAACAGTGCAAACTCATGAGTTCTCAGATTTTCATGTAAAATGTAATCGCTGCTGGCAGTGTGTGCTCCTGAAACCACTGATCACATTGAAGGTAATTTCGCGGGTAAAAAGGAAAGTGTGACTGGGTCTTAAACCAGGGGATAACAGGTGAACATAAAGAAACAAGAGCGAGACTGACGGCGAGGCTTAGAGCTGTGAGGATTACAGGCCCTTCACATGTAAATAGGCCTGTGCTGGAATCCTCTTATTCGGGTAATGATGTGGAAAATAACTACAGTTAAAGTGGGGCTTCACATGGTTCTTTGTTTTGTCGTTAATTATTTTATTTCCATTAACCAATGGAAAATGTTGCCACAGTTCCTCTGCAGCATACAGGGAAGCAAGCAGTGATGTGTGATGTTAGGCAGGTGCAGGGAGGAGCAGAGGCGGACGTATTTGCGAGAGGCTATTTACTGACTAGAAAGCAAACATGAGGGAAAAAACTAAAAATCAAAACTAAACAACAAAGTACATCACCATCGACAAAGACGGCAAGAAAACATCCAGGGTGTACCAATAAACAATGACTCACAGCAAGGGTGTAGAATTGGGAAGGGACAGCAGGGACATGTCCCTACCAATACCCAGTGACTACCGTATTGTCCATAGCAATAATAAAAAAAATCAAATAAAATCAGTGCTTGGAACAGTTAAAAATTATGTTTTCCTACTGCAAGTCCCACCTTCCTAACCCAGGGTTGTCATACAATTGGCTTTTCTGTTACGTGTGATTGGTTGAAGCTCTATCTGGCTTTGAGAAGCACGAAAGCTCAATGCAGTATTTGTGTGGATGTCGGCAAGAATGAAAATGAGATTATACTAAATTCTGTTCTTGAAAATGTGGAACATATCATGTCTGGTGTTGATTCAGTACGAGACTACACAGTATACTGATACTCCAAAAGTACAAAGACACCCGGTCCTTGTATTTATGATGTGGATATAGTTACCAGTATTTTTTACGCTTAGATGGAAACCCAAATTTCTAGATTACTGGTTTAAAAACATAACAGTATCTGCTTTAAAATGTACTTCAAGGTTCCAGTCAGGTGACAAATTAAACAAAAAAATTGTGTTCTGTAATTACAGTACTTTAATATTGGTTAAATGAACGACAATACCAGCCTCTAGATGTCCCCCATATATGTACTATATACATGTACTTTGATGTTAATGTATGAAAGATGCTGGCATTTACTAGGGTAAAGTTACTGCTTTTGTATTCCCATTCTGTCATACGTGAACACCGAAGCTCTGGAACGCTATTCCGATTAACATTTGGGACTCAGACACAGTCTCAGTTTTTAAGTCCAGGCTGAAAACCTTCTTACATTTACATTTACGGCATTTAGCAAGTGAAAGAGCAGGGAGCCAGGAACAGAGTGCCCGGGGAGCAGGGTGTGGGGACGGTATCTTGCTCAAGGGAGCCTCAGAGGTGCCACTGGCAGTCTTGGGATTCAAACCCACGACTTTCTGAATGCCCTAACCACTAGACCACCAGCTGCCTCAGACAGGGATACAAAATCCAGGTCAGAACAGGGAACACCTGGAAAGGTCACAGGTGAGGCGAATACACTCATCCAAGGAGCAAAGTGGAGCTGAGAATCAAAACTAAAGGCCTCATGGGTCAGAGGAAGACAGAAAGGGGCAAAACAAGGCAGGTTATGACATAATGATGTGTGAACTGAAGCGTATTCTTTGTTAAATAAAAGAACATAATAAATAAATTGGCCATAAAAGTGCAATTAAACTATAAATAAAGAACAGAACGGTGAATGTCATCTGAGTTTTACTGTCTGATGCTCCTTTTTATAGCCTGATGCCTTTCTGTCTGAAGCAGTTGCTCCTGATGTCAGATCTCAGACAGGTCTGAAGGTCTGAAATCTAACACTGCAGTCTCTGGACGTCCTGAAACGTACATCATAACATGGAGAGCAGACCTGATGTTAGACTGTGACAACAGTACACATGCACCCCTAATACACTGGATAGATACTAGTGATGCCTGGGCTTCTATGAACTGCACCTTCCAAATCCATTAAGAAATCCTGCAAAAACTCAACCCCCAATGTTTGTGTGATTTATTTATAACTTTTTTATTTTCGTCTCATCTGCACCTGCAAAATTCTCTAATAAGCTGATCCCAACCTGCCAGGCGAACGGGTCGACCTGCTCATCACTGCTAGTACAGTACATGTAGTATTAATGTAGCACATCACATCAACCTACACGCTCAAAAGTTCAAGTGTGTCCTCGGTTGTAAATGAGTTTTTACTGTTTAACAGTCAGGCTGTTACCATGGTAACACGAGCCTGTAATATTACACAAAGATGAACATATAGACTATATTCAAATAGACCAACAACTCAAGTGCAACATAACACTGCAAATTAGCTGATGATGATAGAGTAGAGGTGGAAAATTTAATTATGAACTTGGCAGTATTTGTTATCAGTCTTGCTTACGGTGCAAAAAGTTTTGCGATTAACACACAAACTTGGCGGAGCTAAATCTCTATAGCAGGGTTGGGGCCAGGAGTTTGGTGATTTTCCTGCTCCAACCAACACTGCTGAGCGGCTTTCAGCCGAAACTGATGAGCTGAATAAGGTGTGGAGGAAAGCCCAGAGCCTGAGTTCTTCTATCTCTGCTCTATATACACGATGCTGCTCTCAAACGATAAAAGCCCCATTAGTACTCGGTCCACCACCCCCTCCCCATAGTTAGGAATCCTCAGCACGGCCTGCTTTTGACGTGTTATTACAAATGAAGAAATCTTCATTAGTGGGAATGGTATCTAAAGACCCAGAGGAATGAAATTAATTTGCCGGCGTTGGTGCTAGCTGATGCAGGACCTCAGCGGATCCCCACCGTCTGTTTCGTTTATTAGCAAGTCTGGGTCTTGCTTCAGCTCAGGCCTGCTGGATAAAGTCTCGATCATCCTACCTTACCATCCAGCTGTCAATCAATCTGCTGTTCCTCCACCAAACATGCTCAGATAAAGAGGAGTCTGCAGTGGCACCTCCTCATGCCAAAACACGCAACATTCAATAAACTTTCATTAGCATTTCATTAATTCACGACTTTGCTAAAATCACTCGATGCAAATGGGAGTTCGCTGAAGTGGCCGCAGGGCCTGTTCCGATAAGACTATAACCACGCAAAGGGGGAAATGCTTTCTCTCTGTCAAGCGGCTAAGCCGCTACTCCCCCCCCCTCCCCCCCATCCCCCATGTTAAAATTCAGTGAGACACATTTGCACTTGCTAAGATGCGCAATGTGTCGACAAACTGTTCTGCAAACGCACTTGAACATGGCGCCAAAATCCCCTATAAGCTCAAAGTCAACAAACATCAGACACTTCGGCACAGGTCCAAGCAAATAAACCTCCACCACGTACTTGGTTAAGCAAACACACTCTCAGAAGAAAGACGGCCCCTCAAGGTTCTTCAACTCAACCCAAATGCAAAGGAAACATAATTCCATACAGCAGGGTCTGAGAGTCCAGGACCTATAGTGAGAATGCTATTTTTCATTCTTTTCTTATTTCTAAAAGGGTTTTTCATTTCAAAGTATATGATCAGTATGAAAATATTAAGTGAAATGTAAAATATTTTAAATGTTTACATAATTTGTAAAATTTCCTAGCATTTGATTTTCTTCACTTGCTTTAATGACGGAATTGACTTGAGCTGGCTTTGGGCAAACGCTTCAAATCTGCCTGACACCTGTTTCAGTGAAAACATTTCTCTCTCTCTCTCTCTCTCTCTCTCTCTCTCTCTCTCTGCCAATTTTTGTTGGTTTTCCCACTTACAAAGAATGGAGAGATCTGTAATTTCCATTGTATGTACACCTCAACTATGAGAGACAGAATCTAAAAAAAAAAATCCAGAAAATCACATTGCATGATTTTCAAATAATGAATTTCCATTTCATTGCATGAAATAAGTATTTGATACAATAGAAAAATCGAACTCAATATTTGATACAGAAACAATTACAGAGGTCAGATGTTTCCTGTAGGGATTTTGGCCCACTCCTCCATACAGATCATCTCCAGATCCTTCAGGTTTTGGTGTTTCAGCTCCTCCAGAGATTTTCTATTGGCCTCAGGTCTGGAGACTGGCTAGGCCACTCTAGGACCTTGAAATGCTTCTTATGGAGCCACTCCTTAGTTGCCCAGGCTGTGTGTCTTTAGACAGCTCTTTGGTCTTGCCCATAGTGGAGAGGTTGGAGTCAGATTGACTGAGTGTGTGGACAGGTGTCTTTTATACCGGTAACAAGTTCAAACAGGTGCAATTAATACAGGGAACGAGTGGAGGATAGGAGGGCTGCTTAAAGACGAACAGACAGGTCTGTGAGAGCCAGAATTCTTGCTGGTTGGTAGGTGACCAAATACGTATTTCATGCAATACAATGGAAATTCATTACTTAAAAATCATGCAATGTGATTTTCTGGATTTTTTTAGATTCTGTCTCTCATAGTTGAGGTGTACATAAATACTTATTTCCCCCACTGTATATACACACATATATATATATAGTGCCATATATTGCATATATATTTTGGATGTGTGAAAATATATGTGCATATATGTTCTGTTTCATAAGGGGAAATTTGTCTTTGTGCTAGAACTCTTTGACTGAGGTCACCTGAGAAAAAACCAGAGAACAGTTCTGGGAGGCTTTAAAAACCCTAATCTAAATGTTAGAACTTTTTTATTACAACCTGAGAACAGGTCTTCCCTGATGGGTGCACCGCCCAAATGGATGACCAGGAAAATCATTACCTGCAGGGTCTTGACATTTAATGTTATGGCTGTGGAACATGAATGGATTTGATCTCATGACCTTGCGGTTATGGGTTTGAGTGGTTATGGACCATTTACCGCTTCAGCACTGCCACAGGACGGAGCTGCAGCTTCCACAAATCTTTGCAATTTTGTAAAGATCTTCCTCCGAGTGTGCATTTCCAGAGAGAGACTCTTATTTCAGATCTATCTGGGGGAAATGTCCTGATAATGTGCAATCTCAAAGAAGGACCCCACAAATCGTAAGATTTTTTTTCCCAAGTCATAACTGTATCATAGCAAGAGAATACAGAAAACTGTTTTGTGCTTCTATGACTTTTAAGCTGACATCCATATTCATGTTATTTGGATTTGCAGGGTTTAAGGAGGGATTTTAGGATGATTGTACCAAATGCAATGGTGCAATATTACTCAACTAAACCCTCATTATATTGGCTCAGATAAGTGACACAATGACGGGCGGAAAAAGGTACAGAAGGTACTTAAATGAATGCTGAGTCAAAAATATCCCTGCATAAAAACATCTCAACATTCCTACATACTAAAAAGTGAATGACTGAATATATAAATGAAAAATCTCACAGAAATATAAACTGGCCCAACTGTGAGCACTTTCATTTCACATGGAAAAAAATGTGCTGGATGTTGTAATAAAACCACCTAATAAAAACTCTGAAATAAAACGTATATGTAAATAAATAAATAAATGTAAATAAATTGTAATACTACATTAAATAGCATATACTGACAACCTTATGTGCTTAAACTTATCAGCCATTAATTGGGAATTTACTCACATACTTTGTATACTGTTTTCCTTAAAGAGCGAATTAACATTAAGAGGCAAAAATGGATTTATGTTTGCTAGTTTATTAAGTTACAAACTACAATCAATCAGGTTTTTTCCATATCCAAGATCTCCAAGCCAAAAGACTAATAGAGCCGTTATTATTTTCCTTCAGTGTGCATGCTGAAGACTGCTTGCACGGTTTCAAAATATTTCTGGTGGTCCTGTAGCGGAGGTGGAAGAGTGTTCAGCAGGCCAGCGTGAGAGAAACAAAAAGTAGCTCAGTGGAACGGCAGCTGCATTAACACCTTCACCTACTCACATAACAGCACACCGGGGATTTAGTACCTTTACCCAAGAGCGCCCGCTCCTGCTTCTCTCCGCTGAATAAATATTTATGTAATGTATAGAGTTAGAGAGTGAGTGAGAGAGAGAGAGAGAGAGAGAGAGAGAGAGAGAGAGAGAGAGAGATCCAGGGAGAGAGAGAGCCAGAGAGGGAAGGGGAAAATGAGAGAGAGAGAGACCGAGAGAGCGAGAGAGAGGGAGAGAGAGAAGGAAGGGGAGAGAGGGGAGGGAAGGGGAGAGAGAGAGAGAGGTAAGGGGAGAGGGGGGAGTGAGAAAGGGAGAGAGAGCGAGAGAGAGAGAGTAAAGGGGAGAAAGGGAGAGAGAGAGAAAGTAGAGGGAGAGAGAGAGAGAGAGAGAGAGAGAGAGAGAATGAGAGAGAGCAAGAGAGAGGAAGAGGGAAAGACAGATAGAGAGACATTTGAGGTTAGAGTGAAACAGCAAGAGTGAGTGATAGAGAGAGAGAGAGCGAGTGAGAGGGAGAGAACCTTAACGAAAGACTCTGCATCTCATCCACTGACACGAGTAGCATGAAATATGTCCTTGAGAGGCAAATAGCATGCGACTGACAGCCCTGGCATTAATTAGCTAAACGGCGTTCTAACCACGGCTTCGTTCAATTTGCAAATGACTTGTTCAGCGAGGACCTCGTCTGCAAGAACACTTGTGTGTCTTTTCATGCACTCTCCCTCTGTTCTCTCCACTCAACTTTTGACGATTAGCCAAGCCGTGTGTTTATCACTCATGCCAGCTGGGCAGAAACCGCCGGTTCCTTTTAAAGATTTTACATGAGTTGATGTGCTGAAGTAAGCAGCGGGGAGGGAGCTTTAGAGCTCGGATTGGGGTAAAAAAAACGGTAAACAGATGAAGAAAATAGAAGACGCTGCCTTGGAGGGTTTCAGCAAGGCGAACGAGGATCTAGGTGTGGGAAGAGTCTTCAGACATCCCAAACACTGTAGATCTGTTCTTATGTTCCTCCACAATTAATGTCTAAAGCCCCCATTCAGGGTGGGTTTTAGTGCATCTGATTACTTCATGGTACAAGCCTCATTCAAAGGAACCTACTTAAAACATAGGTGGGAGGTTATGGTGTGTAGCGATGCCGTAATTAGCAGAAGGCGCTAACTGGCTTTTAGGGACAGGATGTTTTCCGCGAGCTACACTGGAGGCAGCTGCCATGGTCACTTGACAAGTTTGGCGAGGGGGAAAAACTTATTGACTCCAGTCTCCATGGAAACTAGAAGGTCTCGTTGAGGGAGGCGAGCTTCAGTAGGACTGACGGTGTACAGATGAGGCCAAGCGAGCTTTGAATCATATTACATAGGAGACCGAGGGAGCAAACAAATTAACCTGACACGCGAGCAGGCGGCGCTTTGATCACACTAATCAAAGGGGAGTGTTTGCTTGTATATTTAACACGTCTGGTGAAGAACAACATCTAAATTGTTGCTCTCCAGCTCTAATGCAAATGTGCCACTCTGTTCGTTTCCCAAATCAAATATTGGCCTACGCAGTTCCTCTCCATAAGCAACTCTGGGCCTGGGCTCGGCAGCTGCACTGCAAACGTGGGATGTAAAGATCATTATCACATTTTTGCATTAACCAAGCAATAACCACGCAGTCGTTTGCAAGTTTAAGCACCCGTGGTCTGATGACATGTTTTTTGGGGTTTTTTTGAAGTGAAAATATGCTTGCGTCCTCTACAGAGAACACACTTCTGCACATTTTAATATACAACGACCAGAAAGGTACTGGGAACCCTCAGGGCCTCCTAGAGGTGGCCTAATTTCTGACATCTAAAAAAAGCATGTGATTTTTTGTTCACTCAATAGAATCATGTTTGTATTGAAACTCATTATAAGAGATAAGATAAGATAAACCTTTATTAGTCCCACAAGCAGGAAATTTGCTTTGTCACGGCAGAAAGTTGACAGTACAAAGTTAAGAGCAGCAAAAATTAAGAAAACGTGAATTTTAAGAATTTGTTAAGTTTTAGTTTAAAGTAATTTAAAGTTAAATTCTAATTTGTTAAATGTCTTCATAGAGAATTTTTTTTTCATCCCTCATTTTATGACTATTTTGATAAGTGTGGCCTAAACTGAAGGTCCAGCTCTTTATTATTATTATTTTTCAAACGTAGATGTAAAAGTATTCTTTTTCCCCAAATGAAATCCAATGTTGGGTTTTCCCCTAATTTTTCAGTATAAGATTTCACATGGTTTCAGGTCTTTACAAATATTTATCTGCTAAAGTGGAAAAAATGAGGTGGCATTCATAAAAAATGACAGACTATTCACCTACCTATTTTTATTCACCTGCATCAGCAAATATTTGAAGTGTTTAAAATTTTTTTTGTACAGTCTGTTAGAAACATAGCAAACATTATATGCTGTAACACTTCAGACATGCTTCTGTAACAGCCCAGATTTCTGCTGCCTCTATTCTACAGTATGTCTGTCCTTAATAATTCAGCAGCCCGCTTTATCAGGCAGGAGGAGCGGAGGTAGCCGGCAGCCCATTCCGGCCTGCTGCTCCAACTCAAGCATGAAGACTTTTTCACAGCAGGCTCCTTCTGCTACGCTTTACAAAAACAAAGTGTGGGCATGTGCCTGTGTTTGTGTGGAATACGAGCAGGTTTTCTCCAATCTGCGTGTGTATGTATGTGTGTGTGTGTGTGTGGATGTGGATGTGTGTGCGTGTCTTTGTGTGTGTGTGTGTGTGTGCTGGGCCGCCTGGCTGGAGGTGAGTAATCAGGTGAAGGTACTTTTCACTCCAGCAGAGCGATCACAAGAAGCACTGTGCCTTTTTTCTCCTGCTCTCCAGTCTCTCTTTCTTTCTCTCTCTCTCTTTCTTTCTTTCTTTCTCTCAGTCTCTCAATCTCTCTCTCTCTCTCTCTCTCTCTCTCTCTCTAATCCTCTATCTCTCTCTCCATTTCTCTCTCTCTCTCCCGCTCTCTTTCTCTCCCTTTCTCTCTCTCTCGCTCCATTTCTCTCTCCCACTGTATCTCTCTCTCTCTCTCTCTCTCTCTCTCTCTCTCTCTCTATCTATCTTTTCCAGTTCAGTCATTCTCAAAGCAGACTGAACACCTCACTGCTCTGCATCCATAGATTTGGAGGGTGGCACACTAAATGATTCCAGTGCTGCATCTGGCACACACATCTGGATTCAACATATTTATGTTAATGCAGCTGTTTTACATTTAGCTCTACTCAATTTTTTATATACACACTATATGGACAAAAGTATTAGGACAACTTGTATTACTGTGATATGCCATAAACACTTCAATAAGGGATGAGATAGTCAGAATAGATCAAATTAAGTCATGCATAGGACCAGTGTCACAACAAACCTGCGTTACTGTAATGGCCCTTATAAGGAATAAGGAATAAGGGCTTATATAGAAGCATTTCATCCATCTCATTAACTGTAGAGGCTGTGGACTCCTATCTTTCTCATGAAGGTGCCGCAAAGGGTTCTTTGAGCGCTCTTTCTTTCTTTTTGTAAGAGTGTGAGTGAACGTTGTGTGAAAATAATTTGGACGCCCTGAGTGGAAAAAAAGTGGAAAAAAACATTAAAGATTCTAGACAGATCTTGCACAATTACTGTTAATTTGCTGAATTATATATATGTATATATATATATACAATTTTCAAAGCAAACTAATGTACTAATATATGTGTGTGTGTGTATGTGTGTGTTGATGGTAACAAATAAACAGAAACTGTGCGATAAAATTCCCTGTAGAGGATGTGCTGTTTTCACAAAAAATCAACAAAACATGTAATTTGTCCAGCAGTGTTCCAATTTGCATAAGACTGTAGCATACCAGATAAATAGGATTCCTTTGTGTGTGTGTGTGTGTGTGTATGTGTGTGTGTTCAGTGTTTTTCAATTACCTTTTTCACAGGTGGCTCCTCCGTAGCTGGGTAAACACAGACACACATAGGAGCTGATCTCATCAATGCAGGTGCCCCCGTTCAGACAGGGATTTGACTGACACTCATCAATATCTGATGAGCAGAGAGAGAGGGAGGGTGGGGGATAGAGAGGGAGAAGGAGAGAGAGGGAGAGAGAGAGAGAAAATTCAGATGGCTAAAGAAATCACATCAGGAGTCCTCACATCAGGACACCTTTACACTCTCACACAACTTCAGCTGCTTGAAACGCTACATGGAGCAAAATTTCAGTCATGTTGCATAATGTAAAGCCTGCTGGAATCCAGCTGGAACCCGTATGACTCAGCCGCGCCTGTCTCAACTTTATTAAAATCTTGGTAATGTACTGAAGGCTGCGACAATTTTAATACAGTAACAAAGAAACGAGCCTGAAACCAGAGTGGGGCACCCACATGACTGTTTTAAAGGGTTTTCTTTATAAAGCTTGAGGTTTTGGGGGACTTTATTTACTTACTGTGGTTTCACTTATTGAGGAAAGTTCAGTTTTTGGACAGTTTTTTCTCAAGAATGTTTTAGAATTCTGTCACGATGCTAATTAAACCTCTGTAAGACAGCATTAATTTAATTCTAATATTTAATATTCAACATTAATTCAATATTTCAATATATTCAACATTTTATCAAAACACTGAAAACTGTACTGGACCCAAAGGTTGTGAATCATTACTTCCTTACAACAGGCCTTATATTGTGATTATGTCACGACTGCTGTGGTCTTTTGCATGTGTAATCAGCTTAACTTTACAGAAATGATGTTTCATGCAACTAAGTTGTGTTGAATGTTCCCTATTAGACACCAGCATGATAACAGAGACAACAGTTCAGCTGCAGGGACTCTGTGTTTCAGAATCAAAAACCTTTACTGATCCAGGAGGAAACTGCTTATGTTATGACTGCACAGTCACCCAGAGACTAGCACATTAAAATATATAAAGTCTAAAATAAAAGACAAATAAAAAATTTCTGTATAAAATATACACTACGCTTTGTACACAAATTAATCCTATAGATAAAGTAGTTGTTGTTCTCTGCACTGAGTCTGTTATTGTACATGATATTGTGGTGATATTGCACACTGTGGTAAGACTACTGCACATAATAAGATACTGCACATGAGAAATTACACATGATATTGCACATTTAAGGGGCTTTGGGCACTTTATCTTCATCTTTGCAGTTTTTCCATCACTGCTGTACTGTTTTACACAACTGAGCATGAAAAAAACAAGCTTATATATATATATTTTTTACTAGCAACCATAAAGCAAGTAAGAGCCAAATTAACGAGAGAAGCTTTCATAAAAGTGTTCTGCAAAATGAAAAAAGGTTTACTGTGGACCACCGGAGGACATACAATATCTGAAAGCCACGAGTCAGTCAGATGCAGGAGCTTTTTTAAACTGCATACCGGGTTCTTGCTCAGTATTATTAAAAAGTGAGTCATGTTTGCACTTGCCTGGAACACTTTGCGTTAAGTGTTACGCTAACGAGGCTTAATGCGTTCGTCTGACTGTAACAGCCTTTAGCAATTTACCTTACATTGGCATTTGGTGTTGTGCCATTCAGAGGGGTCAGGAACAACAGCCGAACCTGGACCTGCCGTGAAGAAGCGTGATAACAGGCAGCAGACAAGTGCGTGTTGATGTGTTTATGGCACTTGAAGCCTGGAGTGCTCGGGCTGTCTCTTTCATTTACTTCACAGATCAGTATATCTACTATTGTGCGACATCCAGGCAATTTTCAGGAGGTGTAATTAATAAGATTGATTAGACTCATCAATGGGGTTATTTGGGGAGCAGCAGAGCAAATGATCGATGGCACTTGTTGGAGTTTAACAGTAATACGGCAAAATAAATAAATATATCCGTCTCTCTCTGTCTCTCTTCCTGAACATGTAATGGGACGAGCACAACCCAATGGATATTTTCCTTGCACACGTTTGACATGTCAATATATCTAATATATATACACATATATATATACACACACACATCCACACACATGTACTTGTCCGGTTTTGGTTTTAAATTTCAGATTCACCTGCATTTCCTCCTGCTTTATTTTCACAGCTTTACAGTTTTGCACACTGGAAGTCCACAGGGTCCACACTCATGAGAAAAACAGGAAACAAACAGTGAACGGGTTCTGGAAGGTACAGACTGGTGAAACCAAAAGTGGGTTCATGTTTCATTTGTTAGGGCCAAGAATATTTTCTGTTTTAGTGTCTTTCAACTTGTAGGGTGCCAATGGGTTGTGGTGGTAAAGGTTTTTCACTGAAAAATAAGGCCGGGCACGCTATTATCACATTAACGCATTATTTACTTAACTCCAGCAATTATTTTATCGCACATTAAAGCAAGTTTTTTAAAAATCCTTTTATTTTAAAAGTTTTTTGTGCATTTTTTGTGCTTGTGAGTGCACGCAGCATGCAGCTCTACATCTCAGCTGGTTTTCGTGGGGGTCAGGCGTCGGACCATTACAACAACAGGGACTTTATTGACACTGCATTCAGATACATAGACTTTCATATGAAGTCGGTCCCCCTTTACAGCTGCTATAATGGTTCCGCACCCCCGTGCTCTGGACTCTAAAACTTGAATGCCCTGCAGTGGCAAACAGTGTTGGTTTTATACTTGATTTGATTACATTAAAGTTTAAGTTGAGATTTACAGAAATATTTGAACTGCAGCTGGGTAACTGTGTTAAAGGGAACACTGCTGTTAAAAAGCTCCTAATTGGTTTAAGGTGTTTGCAAACCAAAGGTTATTGCACTTCTGTTCATATAGTAGTACTCCAAAAATAATACACTACCTTTGAATTAATTCTTGAAATTGAAAATTTTGAAATTATTGAAAAAATTATTGAATTTTGTGTATGACAATGCAATTTATTGTGATCAATTGCAGAAAACCATGCGATTAATCGCAATTAAAATCGTTGCCCAGCATTAGTTACAAAGCAAACCAAAGATAATTTTTCACCTGTATTTTTTAATATCTGTTACATTGATATTTCTAAGCATTTGCACAAAAGGCAAAATGCTATGTTTATACCAGGGATTACCAACTTGATGCAAGTCTATATCAAACATTTCTCTTTTGGAATTCATCCAACACAGATAAAGAGCTAAAAATGGTCTTTCTGGAGAACACTGGGCCATTTAAGTGAAGGGGCCGCCGTATCAAAGTAAGAAAAATGACCCTTCAACCAAATAGGTACTTCTTGCATGAACACACACATACACACAAGCACAAAATAAACAAACTTGCATACGCTCCCTCACACACAGTTCAGAGGTCTGCCTGCCAGTGACTCCACTTTCCTTGCTGATCTCAGGCCTGAGGGAAAAATCAATTACAACACAGCTGGTGTACAAAAGCCCTGAATCCTCACTCCATCTGAAAGTCTCTCAGGGGCCGCGGAGAGGAGGCTAAAGGTAACGGCCGGGTCGGATCATCTCTATTTTTTGCCAGGGGTGCGAAGATCCCACGGCTGGACTAATGAGCTTTTTACAGTAAGGGGAAACACGGCGGGATGAAAGCAGATCCCCCCGTAACGAAGCAGGAGATCGCTCCGAGTCAAAGAGCCAGCTGATTTCATGCAGGAAGAGCTTCCACATGTCTAGACAGCCAATCCATGGATCATGGAGAAGGGATTACACTGAACATTTACATGTCTGTGCTATCTTCTGTTACTTGATACGTCTCCAAACCATTATTAGTTGGCCTCTGAAAAACGTGTTTCTGATGCAGGATCCTGTTTCTCATCCAACAACAACAACAACAAATGCTGTTTTATAACTGAAAATTGAATTTAATGTTTTATTATTTGCTTTCAGAGCTCTACACGGCATGGCCCGAGCTATATATCTTTGCCTCTTTTCTACCTCTTGAGCTTTATGTTCTTTCAACTAGCTGCTGAACACTGATGAATGACGTTAAAAGGTGACATTTTTAAAGAGGCCGTATAAAGCTGAACTTTCATCACTTAAAAAAAAAAATCATTTTATTTAATGATGTAACATTTCAAAAACATACCATTTACTCCCGGGCTCATAATGTCCATATGGGGGAAATAGCCACAATATAGCCCATTTTGAAGTCACTGTTTTTGTGATGTCACAAAGGCCAACACCGTTACATATATGTCTGTCTTTTCTTACAGCCGTTTAGCTCCGCCCATTCACATGTTATAAGGAGTGTTTCAGCCTAGACTGTTTTTGAATGAGGCTCAATTCAGGGCAGCCAATCAGAACAGGGATCATTTACATATAACAGTCTTAAAGGCACGGTAACATAGATGGGAGGTTAAATTGTAGGGGACAAATGGCCTTTAAAAGCGAATTATGAGTAAAGCTTTTTGCACATTAATGTAATTAGTGGACCACATGGGAACAAAAGAAACAAGAAAAACGAGGATATGGGAACTTTTAGTCAAATTTAAAAACATTTATTCTTTCTTTTTTTAAAGACTAGACATTCAGTCATCTGCTCTGTGCTTGTACTGTTCTGTCTCACTATTAGCAGCTCTTGTCCTTTTCTTCTATTGATTTTTATTTGATTTGTTTTCATCTGTGTGTTACTGTGGGAGGACACTTGTCGTCCTTTAAATGAGCTATATAAATAAAGGTGACTGACTAAAGCAACCCAGACTGGACCATTTCCAGAAGACAGCACTGAGTCATTATTTTACGGAGCACCTTCTGGCTTAATCTATGTGAAGATATAAATATATTGTGGTTTGCCATTAAATCTTTATGGAAAGATAACCCATTTAAGCAAAATCTATAAACTAAGCACTATTACAGCTGGATTGGTTTTCCAGAAGAGGTTCTGTAATGTAATTTGTGTGATGTGACTAGCTGATTCATATGGGATGAAGTATCTGTGTAATTTCCCCGGTTGCCCACCGATTTTTCCCACAGGTTCTGTTATTTCATTAGCATGGAGTGGCTCAGAAGAGGACTACTTTTACTGAGAGCGCTCTGGATTCAGGTAGTTATGGAAGACCATCATTCTGGAGTTATAGCTCTAAGTCTTGTAAAAACTACAGATGTTGCATTTTTGGACTGGATTGAAACTGATTGTCCATATTCACTACATTTACAGAACTTTCCTGGGTAAAACTAATCCAACCAGAATGGGGCTTTAGGGCTTTGTCTTGTTTGATCTCAGACAAATTGGAATGTACCTCCCAGACCATTAACACCCAAGGCCCTCAAGGCCAGTTCCTCAGTCTGCTCTTTTCCACTGGCACAAGGAACCACACTGTACTGCAAACCAAAATTTCCCATTACAAATAAAGCAACCCGTAACCGAGCCGTACTTGTGCTGTCACGCCTCTAAATCAGGACCGCCGCTCAGCTGACTGCATCACTGCTTTTTGATTGGTCAAAACTGCTGTTATGACCACAGACATACTTGGAAACACAGTCCTTTGTTCTATCTGTGGAAAAAATAAACAACAATGGAGGAACACACCAACAATTGGGAAGGCAAAGAAGTACAAGCTCTACTACCTGCTTGGGCTGAAGAGAAATTTCAGTGTTTTTTGAGAAACATGAAGGTGTTCCAGAACATTGCTAACAAAGTAGCTGGGTTCGGGATTCATTGCACAGCTAAACAATACTTAGAACTCAAACAAGACTATTAAAAAAATAAAAGACCATAATAACAAAAGTGGCTCTTAAAGAAAAACTTTCCACCGGTACGACTCCATGGATGTAGTTTTGGGACACATCAGAAACACCGTTACTGGGCTGAGATACAATGGAAAATGGTTACTGAGATACAATGGTTGCAACTTCCATACCATTGCAAGACAGTATAGGTACAGCGCGGTTCCTGTATACCTGCGTAAAAGTGCTGGCAGTCTTTCTTTACCCACACACGTGTCCAAATGTGCTGATGTTGCTGCTATTGTGGGGCTTAAACTGTTCAGAGTGTATCAGCCTGCAGGAAACAGGTTAGCCGACTTGTTGCCGAGTGAATGGACAAGAACCGCTCTCTCAGTGATGACAGAACCACAGAGCTAGGGAGAACAAGAGAGGCTTGAGGAAACACTCCCTTTAATTTGAGGAAAATGCAGCTGGCACGGCCACCCTTACAGCAGCAGATCAGCTGCCAAGAGGGCCAGGGCCCGGGGGGACTGAAATCTCAGGGGACGTCATCTTGTCCACAAACACCACTGTGAGGAAGAAACAACAACACACTCACTTTCAAAGAAGGACCACAGAATCTAGCACAGCTCCTACAAAGACACTGTAGACAACATCTTCACAACAACAGCAATCTCGGGCCAAAATGACCGCAAAGCTCTTCTGAGGGTGGTGAAATAGAGTCAGTTTATCTCTGAGTCACAACTCTCACTGGATAGGAAATCCTCTGTACACCATCATCAAGGACCTTCACACTTTTGGATATGAGCTCTCTTTGCATCTGGTCCAGTATCAGCCACCTCAAAAAAAAACATTTTTACTCCCAATTCTTCACTTATTTTGTCCCAAAATTCACAATGAACTGCTTTAGCCCCTTATTCTATCTCTCTCATATGCAAGACATTTAATTGTCTTGATGTATTTCATTTGGATTTTTGTGGGTCATTTGCACTGTATATTATCTATATTGCACTTTAAAATTTAATATCTGTTTAAAATTTAATGTCTCAGTATTAACCCCAGAATTAATATTTAATCATGTGTCAGTATGGACACCAGAATTCAAATCATAAAACAGTCTTCTCTTCCACTTATACAAATGTGGTATCCACTGAAAGTTTAGAGTCTGTACTTGTCTATTTGTTTCAAAGAACTATGAGTGGGACACAATAAAAAAAAATGACACGTTTTTCACAACTGCAGACAATACCAATGAATTCTACAGACACTATCTAAAATTGAAGACACACATTAACAAAAAATTCCACTGATATTTCAGTCACTGAGATGAAAAGAAAGTCATTTAGAGTTGTTTGTTGTGGAATGCTTCTCTGTAGAGGATCTTACCAACTCAAGAGTTCTTTACCATGGAGGTGAAAGGAACAAGGGGTCATGAGGTCTACAACACTAATCATTTTATTGTAATCATTTTATTTATTATCTAAAACTACTATATATGTGATATAGGAAAGGTAAAATATTGGAAAGTTTTCTTTGTGGAGTATTTTGACTGAGAAGGTTCTGCATGTTAGACCTCCATGGTGAATAGATTCTAAAACACCAAAACTTTATCAAGACTATCATTAAGCCAGTGGTTCTCAAACTCTCTCTGCAGGGCCCCCCTTTTCTAGATAGGAACATTAATGACCCCCCCCAATCTCCCATTCAAACTACACAGGTTCAGATTCAGACTTTATTTGAAATACAGCTCCCTTTTCTAACTGAGCAAAACAAATGAAATAACAAATGGTGCAATTTCACCACTGTGGGAGAAATAAAGAGCATACCGAAGTTATAAACAAGAATAAACAACTGTCTCCACAAAAATGGCTGGGAAAATTAACCAGTTCTCAGTCAGAAAAAACTTAAAAGAGCATCATCTCAAGTCTCACACTTGCAGCTGATGAAGAGTCTGCTGGAGGCTTGGCTGGGTGCACAAACTTGTCCATGTTTTTGCTAGCAGTGCTTGAGTGGAGCGTAGGCTCTCCCATTGGTGCGCCCCTCTGCAATACCTCTGCGTCCTCCCTAGGGGGCGCGCCCCCCAGTTTGGGAACCACTGAGTTACACTGTGGCTACAGTTGCTAATAAGACATTTTGGGGGTTTAAAGTTTACAGATGAGTGGTTTGAGTTTAAAAATAGTCTAAATTAATTTGGAAAAAAATTATATGTAGCAGTGTTGCTTTCTTATGACACTTTTTGACAATTTGCTCTCCTAAGGAAATCCCTTGATTTTAACCTTTTAACTTCTCCCCAGACCAGAGTTACAGACACCCTCTCTCTCTTGTTCTCTCTCTCTGTCTCTCTCTCTCTCTCACTCTCTCTGTTTCACTGTCTGTCTCTCTCTCTCTGTTTCACTGTCTGTCTCTCTCACTCTTTCTGTCTCTCTCTCTCTATCTCTCTCTCTCTGGCGGCCTGTTGTTTGATGCTGCATTAGGGCCTCTCGTACACGGTGGCGCCACGCTCCTGAGGAGCGTCCCGCTGGTCAGTAGAAGCTGAAAGGCGGGGAAGTGAAGCTCCAGCCTCAGTTTTCTCTCTTGGGGCCTCCGCCCCCTGCGCTCCTGTTGTCTGCAGTTAAGACACGCTGCTTGTGTCTCACAGGCTTTATTATCCCTCTTGTAGCTGTGTGTTCTGGTATTAGCCTTATCCCTCCCCGCCTTTTCTCATGTCTGCCCTCTCATAGGCTTTTCAACATGGAGGATGGGGGTTTCCCCCTTTCATTTCTCCTCAACAACATGGAGAACACCCAGACGAGCTTAGAAGCCCTCTGTGGAATTGTTTTGTCTGGCCGTCTTGAAGACGTCAAACTTTTTTCAACGTTTTCTTGCTTATTTTCCATCCGAATATCTATCATTAAGTGAATGAGGTTATGACATGTAAGCAAGTCATTTGAGTAATTGGCAATCATTCCAGAACACTTAGAAACATATCGACTTGTGGGGGAAAAAGTGTGATTTTCTTTTTCACTAACTGCCTTGGGCAATTTGCATAATTGACACAGGAGGTCTTTTGGAGCATTTGGCCTTTGCTTGGCCTTAGCGGGTGAGCCAGCCATGCTCTAAAAGCATGCAAGAAGCTGCAGATCTCTGTACAATAAGGATTTAAGTTACAGACCAGGTAGGACTTTAACCTCAGAAAAGGTGAACGTTTTGACGAATTGTTTTGTTTGGCCCGTAGAAAAGGCTGTGAAGTGATCCAGCCTGGACACGTTGCCTCCAGATAAAAGCACCGGTGCCAATTGGACCGACTTCTTAGAATAATGGAGCGGGAACCATATGCGGCTCCACTGTTTCATTAAGTGAACGGATGGATTATGGATTGAGAGCCAGTGGAAAAAAGCTACTTAACGCAGCTTCTCTGCGTTCTGGCCTGGTTTGATCTTAGGTGCTCTGTCCTAATACAGTGTTAATTGTCCATGGAATAAACACTGAGAATCGGTGTGAAAGTGCTTGGATTTATGTATATTTCTTTAAGGGAGTGCATAGGTGTGCATGTACGTGTGCAGAGACTGACTCAGCCTTGCGATAGGGTGTGTCTCGCTGGGGGTCAGTCGGTGTGTGTCTCCAGCAGCAGCCACTGCAGTGTTGCCTCAGCATGCAGGACTAATTCAATAGAGGAAAGAAGGACTGTGTGTGTGTGTGCGCGCCTCTTCTTGTATCCCACTTCCCTTCTCACTCTTAAAGTTCACATTCCTCCTTTTCGCCCAAAAGGACATCGTCATGAAAAAAAAAAGAAACGAAAGAACGGAACGCAGCGTCACCTGACGTGAAGAAGGGCAGGGAAAAAAGCAATCCATTCTATTATTACTGTAAATACAATGGCTACATCTCAGCCCCAGCACCCAGAGTTTCCAGTCACCCTCTATTGACAGAACCATAAATCAAGGCCAAAGCTAAGTGAATTACTGCAGCAGGGAGCTGTGGCTTTAACAATGTTTATGTAGTATCAGCTTACCATCTCTACTGAGAGAGAGAAAGAGAGAGAGAAGGAGAGAGAAAGAGAGAGAGAGAGAGAAGGAGAGAGAAAGAGAGAGAGAGAGAGAGAGAGATTGGGGAAGGGAGAGAGTGCAGAGTCTTATTAACTCCCCTGCAATACATCACAGGCTTAAAGAGGCAGCACTGCGCACGTCCCGGGCATTATACTAATAACCAATAACCGAATATTACCTCTATTAAGCGCCGCCTAATTAGATTGTGCCGGTTACAATTAAATACTTGATAAGCCTCGATCCATTAAAGGCCTGTCAGTCTCCACAGAGCTCCAGCCACAAAAGGTGTGGGAGCACGCTGGGTCATCACTGTCATCCCTCTTGGTCCCCATTTAGCCCTAGTCTTAGGCTGTTATAATGACTTAAATTCTACAAAAAATCAACCTGTGAATCAGCAATGGTGAAAAAGTTATTGCACTGTGTATTTCTATTGCCTTCTATGGGGAAATTCCCATAATCAATCAAATTTGAACACAGAGTAGCTTGATGTAAAATGCTCCATTTTAGAAAAAACAGTTGGAATTGTTGGTAGCAGTAGTAATGGGATATAGGAACCAGACATCCACAGTGTTTAATACCTTTAAATGTTACCACACAGGAAATGAAGTAATTATTAATGCGCTGTTGTATGCCTGTGAAATAGTTTACAATAGGTAGATTAAGTTTTGACCTAAAACATAGTTTTACTTCAGATTTACCTGTATTTTGCCATCATCAGCATAGTTTATAAAATCTCAGAAGGTTCACAAGTGGTTTTGGATGGTAAACGGCCATCTGTGTGAACATCACAATCCACAATGGATTCTGTCACTGACACTGAGAAATATCATTGAAACATATATGAATGTCTTTACTGGATGATCTCAGCAATTGATTTGGGCAGAACTTTTAAGAAATCACTTGCTTATCCATATAATAATTGATAGATTATGAGTATTGATATTATAAACAAAATTGACAATTTCTTTTTTCTAGTTTCAGCAGCACTTACAACCACACAAGTGCCAACAATACAAAATGCAAGCTGGTTTCTTAAGTATTTATGAAGTATTGGTCCTTGTTGTGTGCCTACGTTTGGAGTATTTGCTCAGTACACAGTTAGCGTTCCCTGGGAATCTGGTGATATGTGCCATCGCTTCAGTTGAATTAGCAATGTTGATGTTTTGAGTGCTGTTGACATAAATGATGTAGTTGCATGGAGTGCGTTGTCATTGTTATGAGCAGGTGCGTGAAGGGCTTCTCTGCGTGAGTATGAACCTAAAAGAGAGTGTGTGCGTTTGTGTGTGTGTGTGCGTGTCTGTGTGTGTCACTGACTTAACAGGGTGTGCAAATATTGATCTGTGTTTGTGTATGACAGCAGCTGCTCACAGTGTCACCTCATATCTGTGTGTGTGTGTGTGTGTGTGTGTGTGTGTGTGTGTGTGTGTGTGTGTGTGAGTGCTGTGAGAGTATGTACTCTCAGTTAGGCCACAAAAAGTACTTCACTCCATCTGCATGTATCCTGATCCTTCTGTGGTCTCACTTTTCCATAGTGTATGTGCATCTGCCACCCAACCTGAAAAAGTGCTGCATTTAACTTATTTGATTCAAATGTGTGCATCATTTCTACATGAAAGAAATATATTACACTAAAATAATCATGTTGGAAATCATGTTGAATTTTCATAATATATAATGTTCATCGCAGTGTTCCTTCTTCGTGAGCTTTGCAAACAGCAGAAAAAAATTAAGGCAAGTTATCAAACATTTTTTTTTTTTTTAAATGAAAATAAACTTATGGCTAAATGGACTGACATCCAATCGGCTACTTTTTACTATGCCCTTAACGCAGTTGCTGTACATTGATTACAGACCCCATAATTTGAAGTGTGCGGCTGTGCTGGAGATTACCACAATACATTAAAAAAGTTGATAAAACATTGTCATATTGTCTACCATTAGGTGATATATTTCATTCAAGTAAATGTGCACCCATTTGAATCGAGTAAATTCAGTACCGGACTTTTTTAAGCGTGGACTTTTCCCTGTGGATCCTCTGTTGTCCCCTCCCTCCTTTCTAACCTCTATCTCTCTCTCTCTCTCCGACTCCCCCTCCATATCTCTCTCTCTCTCTCTCTCTCTCTCTCTCTCTCTCTCCAGCGAGTCCTCACGCCACGCCGTCAAGTCTTCATTTCCCGACGTCGCCAATCATCCAGCAGCCCGGCTCCTACTTCTCCCACCCCGCCATCCGCTACCACCCACAGGAGACGCTCAAGGAGTTTGTCCAACTTGTCTGCCCTGACAGTGGTCAGCAAGCTGGACAGGTGGGCTTCCTGAACGTAAGGAGCATTTTACATTCATATGTCCTCCACCTACCCCCCACTCCCCCCACACCTGTGTGACCGCCTGCCATTCGCATGTCCCTTTTTGCTTTTTAGTAATTGGTTTGTGTAATCGGTTTGTGTTTGTGCCAGTTTTGTTATTTTTGAGCAGAAAAATGGCAAATGCCTCAGTGTACATGTTTATAGTAAGTACTGTATTATTGTACAAAGCTAAACTCAACTTTACTGTCCTGTATGGGACGCCATCAACAGTCAGGTTGGAGTCAGAAAAACATGTATAGAACATGTTTTATTTTGTATTCCTGCTGCTTAGTACACTCTTCTCAATAAATAACACTATTACTACTGATTACCTGAATCTTGGACATGTAACAAGCTCACAAATAGATACAAAACCTGATACATACAAAATTTGTATTAGGCAAGTTTATTTGCATAGCCTAGGATCATACACATTCATTGTGTATTCATTGTGATTTACGGAGGTAAAATTAGCTTAAAAAGCAACAAAAGTAACCATAAAAATAATATAGAATAAAGGTAGGGTTTGAGGTCAAATAAAATAAGTTAGACAAAGGTTAACAAAGCAATATAAATGAATACAGATACACATGATTTTTGTGTAAATCTTCTTTCTCAAACTAGCAGCATTTAGGGCAGATCTGATCTCCATGGGGAACTGGTTCCAGCAGTAGACTAAATGCCATTTCACTCTGGGCATCACTAATTGACCAGCTCCAGTCGATCTAAAGGACCTCCCGGGCTGATATCCATCAAACATCTCAGAGATATTTTAGGTCCCAAACTATTGGGTGACTTATAATTAAGAAAAAAATGATGACTGTATTTAACCGTTGCATAAACTACTAATGACTGAGGTGTATGGAGTGACATTACTGCATGCAGTATATCAGAATTAATAGAATAACCCTTCTCCACAATGCACATTGCTGCATTTTTTTTCCATTCTGATGCATTCATCTTCGTCTAATAAAGAGGATACTCCATTATGTCCATTTTAGCCCTGGGCTTCTGTTGAACCTCGGCGTGTACTGTATTGGAATCCCAGACAAAACAGTTAATCATTCTTATCATTGCTCATGATAAATTGATCATTATAATATTATTCAGTGTTGCTGCGATCTGGTCCACATGGTCATTCTGACAGATTGCAGTTCACTACTGGAAGATATAACATCAGTTATTTGTAGTGTTGTGAGATTAGTTAAACGACAGTCAATAAATAGATTATTAAACAAATTATTGTTAGTTGTTGCCCTTGTACATATGAGTGTTTCTCTGTGTTGATATTTGAGCCTGACTTTATGTTAGCATGCATGCGTGTGTGTGTGTGTGTGTGGTGTGTGGGAAAGAGAGAGAGAGAGAGCCTCCTCTGCAGTGAAGGCTGACTTGCTGGAAACTTGACTGCGTGTCTGCAGATGGATAGCTGATATATTTGCGTCTAGACGTTGAATCGATACGCAGCACGGGCCCCTGCACCACACTCTTCATTTGCACTTTTCATCTGAAACCTGTCTCTGTGCACGAGTGTGAAGTCACGTGTTCATAAATACACATACATATACACACAAACAAACAAACAAACGCAGAAGAGTGTACGTGTGGCTGTGAGCACTGTAGTTCACTCTGTTTTCACAGTTTGGCTACACAGGTTTGCACTTTTCAAAAATGACTTGTGGCAAAAGCCTGCAGTGATTGACATGTCATGCATAATTAACAATGATAATGGCGTCTGAGGTATAAGCCATTTGTTACACGTTTTAATTCATAAATAATTAATGAATTAATCACTGAACACTTATTTGTTCTTTCTTTAATTAGTACAATTATTCGTACCATTCACTAGTCAAAGCAGATCTTCTGGGTGTCTCAATTATGTACAATTTTCCCTCAATTAAAGAGCAGTCACTGATGCCCTCAAGACACTTAAGGGTGGCCCATATAGCAAAAACGTAATCTTTAATATACAACATTTAGTGTATACAGAGAGGTTTGTCAACAGGTTGAATAAGAGAGAATGCACCAGCAAACAGCAGTAACACATTAAAAAGGCAAAAAAGTTATACTTATTACATCCAGTTAGTTCTATGCCATTGTATAGCTTTAATATGACAGTGTGACAACACTGCCTATTTGTGTAGTTTATAATTGGTCTAACTCTGTTCTTTTGTATATTTTTCTTATAATTAATCATTAATAAATGTATAAATTGACAGTGGTGGATATGGAGAGTGTGTATATGTTTATGCTTGGTAGAGTGGTGATAAATCTGGGGTGTGTGTGTGTGTGTGTGTGTGTGTGTGTGTGTAAATGACCCGGCAGCTCTGTGCTGTGGGCTCGGCTGTGGTCCCTACTGTGGGTAGAGGCGGCACGCTGCTTTGGTAATAGATTATGGACGGCAAAGTGCGCAGAGCAGCAGAATTCTTTATGACCAGGAGCAGTGGAAAATTGCTGAGCACTGTCTCACCAACGCTTCTGACATGCGCACACACAAACACACACGGGATGCGTTAGATTTGTGGTTTGTGCATGAGATTAGAAGTTTGTTGTTGTGCCTACTAAGTGTGCGTGTGCTTGTGTGTGAGGGGGGAGCATATAACCTAAGAGATATGAGGTGGTTTTCATGGGTTTTTTTTATTTTCTCTCTCTCTTTTCTGTTCTCTATCTTTTCCCCTTTTATTTTTGTTGTTCTCATTTTGTTTCTCCTATCTCCCATGTTTTTTCCTCTGTCTCTCTCTCACACTCTCTTTGCCCCCGCTCTCTCTCTCTCCAGCCCAATGGGAGCAGTCAGGGGAAGGTTCACAACCCCTTCTTGCCTACCCCGATGTTGCCCCCCCCACCGCCCCCGCCCATGGCCCGGCCTGTGCCGTTGCCCGTGCCGGACCCCAAACCACCCTCCACCTCGGCCGAGGGAGGGGGCAACTCCCCCACCTCACCAAGTAAGTTTTGTACATTTATACACCCCCCTCTCCCCTCCTACCCCAAAATGTAGTGGATCAGCTGAGACATGTCTGGTGTTTGAAGTTTGCTGTTTTAGTTTTGCAATGGAAAAACAAGCCACATGTTGCTAATAAGCAATGGAAGCTCATATCCCACCAATATGCATTGTGCTATCTGGATACCTAAATCATCAAACATTAACCTGAAACCACCGTGAGTGGTTCAGTAATTCATTATAGACTTGCTTATGGGGTCTTTGACCCTGTGTGACACACTTTTATCTGTAAACATCTGGGAAGTTTCACAATTGCATAGATAACGAAACTAGTATAGAAATGTAGATTTTGTCCATGTTTAAAGTCCATGTGTGTCATACAGTGTTAGAAACCACATCAATGGGTCTATATTGCATTAAAGTGGATTATGTTGCTTTAGAGTGTGTGTGATTATGTGAGTGTATGTGTAAAGGTATCTCAGTGATGAATCTGATATCTCATCAAACATGTTTGTGTCTGTATAACATAGCCCTGCAGCAGCAAAAAAGAGCCTAACATCAGCTTACACTCTAGCATGTGTTGCTCCCCACCATGGTACTGATGTTAGTGGTGTGTGTGTGTGTGTGCGCGTTTCCCCTACAGCCTACTCCACACCGAGCACGTCCCCCGCCCAGCGCTTTGTCAGCGTGGGCCCCAGAGATCCCAGCTTTGTAAATATCCCTCAGCAGCCTCAGGTGAGCACACATACATACACACACACACACACACACATATGCACATAGGACTTTGAGTACTGGGTATTCCACTTTCAGAGTGATTCCCCTCTCTCACTCACTCTCACACACACACACATACAATCTTAAAAGCCAAAATGGATTATTGTATATCAGTGCTTGAACATTGTTGCTGCCATGAGGGGAAACATGCTTAACTTTAATGTACTTTTATGTAGTTTTATTCCGAGTGACCATTTCTATTGGTCCATGCATTGTGAAATGTTATATTGAGCAGCTGTTGAATGTGGTAAAAATTAAAGGCAATGAAAAGGTATCATACACAAATAGATTATTAAGCAGCATGTGTATTGAAGTGTATGTGCACCTGCTATGAATGTCATAACCTGTTACCACTTCAAGTGTGCTTAATGACTATATCCTGATAGAAAGCGCTAAACTGTACAAACACACACATAGACACACACACATTTGACTGAAGTTTCTGTTGCTGTTTCCAACCTCTCTGAACTGTGGTCCAAATTGTATGGCCTATGCAGCTGGTAGCCTAGTGATCAGGAAGTTGTGGGTTTGATTCCCAAGACTACTAAGCACCATTGAGGTACCCTGAGCAAGGTACCGTCCCCACACACTGCTCCCAGGGCGCTGTGTTCCTGGCGGCCCGCTGCTTCACTTTGTGAATGGGTTAAATGCAGAGAAATAATTTCGAAGTGTTCACACTGTGTGCTGTGCTGTGTTCACGTATGACAGAATGGTCACTTTCACTTTACAAAAGCTCGTCCTCTGTATCTGAATAATGTTTATTTTTCTGTATGTTCATTGTGCAGTGATCAGTGATCAGCAGTCCCAATACCAACATGTTTTAAGGTGGACAGAGAGGGCAGAGTAGAGAAAAGTGTGTGTGTGTGTGTGTGTGTGTGTGTGTGTGTGTGTGTGTGTGTATTATGGCTGCAGTGTGTCCACAGGCTTGCTGCAGCCTCTGTGTGTCGATTTATTGACTCTGTCACAGGGCGCGAGACACACTTGCTTGAGAAGAATGGAAGCAGGTGTTTGTCAAAGTGGCCGGTGGTGGTGGTGGGGGGTGTTATCATGTATTGTTTGGATTTATTTATTTCTCCTTCTACCATCTCTCTCCCTCCATGTCTGTCTTTCTCTCTGTCACACCCCCTCTCTCATCCTCTCTCTCTTTTTGCTTGCTCTCTCTTTTTCCATCTCTCTGCCTCTCTCTCTCTCCCTCTCTGTTTTTCTCTGTCTTTCTCTTTCTCTCACTCTTGCATACTCTCTCTTTCTCCCTCTTTATGTCTCTTTCTCGGTCCCCTCTTCTCTTTCAGGTGGTAGCTAGGTGGTTAAGCCTCTCTTTCACCCTGTGCATCTCTCTGTGGTGGCTTACAGAATTAATCCAGCATTATTCATTACCTCAGACTCCTTGATGTTTGTGTGCATGTGTGTGTGTGTGTGTGTGTGTGTTGTGGGGGTGGTATGTGAGTGTATGTTTGTATGTAAACGGCAATACATTAGCACACAAACCATTATAGACCCCTTGCCACTGACTTGTCTTTGGAAACAAGGGATAGTGCACTAAGGATAATACACATTTTCTACTGTTTTAAAAAGAAATTCCACTAAGTTTTCTAAATTTCTACATAATTTAATAGTTAAGATGTAAACTGAGCCATTCAGAGTGCTTTGATATAGTTCTGGAATAAAACCTTGGTGTGTTTTTTCAGTGCATTCATGGTGGAGAGGCATATGCAAAATAGCCCCAAAGAGAATATTTCTCACAATTTGATGTTTTGCTATCATCAGTATTACATACAAAAACTCTGATCGTAGTGCATAGTAAATGAAATGACTATATGTGGGCATGGCGAGGTTTGTTATGTGACTTAAAAGCGTAAATCATATTTAGTCTTTTTTCTTTATTTTATTTTATAAAATTACCCCGATATAAAACCTAGTATTGGATCTATTTCATGTCTACTTGTAACATGTATTTAACGTAAAATTTGTTAAAATTTCAGACATAGTTTTTGAGAGGGGGTGATTTTATAGCTTTTCTAAGGTCAGCATTCCTCTCTCCCACACTTTCCCATTATAACAGCAGACACAAAGCTGGTCTTTAGCCAGCTGTGAGAGTCATCACCAGTCAGCTCATTTTCCATAGAGAGTAAAGTAATCTCAGTGTGATTCTTGTTGGTGATGTGACAATCGCACTGACCCTGCAAATATTAAAACCCTGTATGTGTTCTGTAGATGAAGAGAGAGAGAAAGAGAGAAAGTTCGAGGCACCTTTGACCTTTCAGCAGGAGCTCGGTCACACTGTTTGATTCACTAGCAAAGCACCCTGGAGCGACGAGGACAAAAGTTACCCCCAGCGGCCCGAATGGAGGGGAGGGGAGGTTAAAGAAAGAGCCAGACGGCCAGACGAGAGAGGGATGAGTGTAACAGTAAACATTCCCCATTGCTAGGCCATGGTAACCAGGCACAGGCAGGGGTGGGGGTAATGATGAAGGGCTCTGCGAGAGGAGGGGGCGAGAGAGAGACAGAGAGTTGGAGAGAGGGCACAGAATGAAAGCGAGAGCGGTGGGACTGTTGGCATTGGGCATCTGAGGGGGAGAGACTGGCAAAGTGCACAAAAAGGCACTTCAAACACACATGATATATATATATATATACATATATATATATATACACACACATACCCACCCTAGCTCAAGACCTCACTTGTGGCCAGCTTGTCCTGTGCTCTCTTAATCCAACAAAGGCTTTCACACCCTCACACACACCCAGTGTCATAGTAACAGGCACTTTTGTGGCTGAGTCAGACCCCTATGGTTCAGCATTGCGTCCAGATGACTTTTAAAACTTCTTTCACTTCTGTGGTGGAATAAAACACCACCAGCAGCTGTTTCAAACCGTCTCCATACCTTTACAGTGAGGCGAATCAAATTATTTGAGTTTACACACATTTATCACAACCACACACACACACATGCGTGTATACACACACACACACACACACACACACTCACAAGCACACAGATGTAATCTGAGTTTAATTGCACAAAGTGTGCAGGGGGATGGCAGCCTGACCTCGGTGCAGATGCAGCACAGATAAAACAGTGATTCATAAACAGCGTTTTTAATCAGAACGCGCAGGGGGAATCAAGTGTGTGCGATGAAGAGAGGAGATAGGCACCACAGCGTGACTCACACACTCTCACACACACACACATACACACACACAACAGCAGTAAATCGGTCGTGTGGAGACAGAGAGAAGAGCTCCTGCACCCTGGGATTTTATTCTGCTATAAATGTTAAAGCGCACTGGTGAGATAACGTTGGTAATTGACTCTTGTACTTTGTGTCAACTCGCTGTAGTTAAGTGTTTCTGCAGTGCCTTCACACATAATGTACACTAACGACTATTTTTAAGAATTCATAATAAATTTTCATTTGAGAGAGAATACAGTGTTCAGAAAAGGCTGGTGGAAACAGTTTGAAATGAAGTGCTTCTCAAATTAAGTCGCTTTAGGGCTGTAAGTAAAAGGTTTTAGCTGAGAGGTTGTTTGAGAGCCTGCCGTTTGCGCTCTAATTTAGCTGGCTCAGCATGCAGAGCAAGTTCACATGCACTGACACCCGTAGCCAGAAGGGGGCACTTCCTCCTGCCTGCCAGCCGCCCGAATTAATTACAGCAGATTAATTTCGGTTCTGCCTCGTTCACATGTTCCTTGCTTCTGTCAGACACATGAATCTGATCTCTGCTCAGACAGAGAAAGGAATAAAGGTTATTTCTTCAATAAGTCTTTTAACCTTCTCCCAGTAATGATAATAATCCTTACTCATTTAGCACTTTTCATACCTTTCAAAGTGCTTTACAGTGGAGATTTGAAGGATACATAATTGAAATTTTGTTTTAGGTAAGACTTCGTGAGGAAAAAACACCTTTGTATGTTTTCCTCTACCAAGGACAACTACTTTTCTGGGCATTGATTTTGTACATTAATTGCCGAAAAGTTGAACAGGTGTGACTTTTTCCCGTGTTCTGTGGTGGCTTCTGCAGAGAGCAGTATAGAGAAACAGTGCATGTTCATTTTTCCAAGCTTACACTAAAATACCAGATATGGTCACTAAATAATAAGCATGTGCCAGCCGAGCATGTCACTACACAATAATGTTTAATACAAAAGCATTGTAATTTGCTTTGAAAGTATATTTTGTTTATGTGCTAACCCAGCAATAATGATACGGATTTACTCTAGTCTGATAACAGGGATTCGCTTGGTACGTTAGCACCAGCAGTGGTGAATTCTGGCCTTTTGGAGTTCTCTAGATTAACTGCAGACATTTGTGTCCTGTAAAAGACATTTAATTAACATATTCCTGACTTTGGATAATACAGTTTGGATGCTGACTGCAGTAAAGCCTTTCTCTGAATATAACTGGAGCCTATTAGTTTAGCTAAATGGTCAACTTACTCTAATAAGGACAGAAGATGGTTACGTTTGTCCACACAGAGCCTGGTAACCTCAAAGAGAAAGGCTCTACCCAATCAGTCACCGACACAAGTTTAATGTTCCTGATACATGACATTACATCACTGTTTTAAACTGTCCTGTCCATCAGGGACTATTTGTAATGGCACAGACGATACTGAAAGTCTGAGAGCTGGCTGAGTGGGTGTGTTTGTTTGAGTGGTGGTGGGGCAGGGCACATGGTCTGTGTGATGCAGAATCACGCGGCAAATACAGACAGCCTGTAGAGTAATGTTTTTAATAAGGGAAATCTGGCAAAAAAAATAAGAGTTCTCTATTCACAGTTCTTGATTGGGAGATACAATAACCAATGCATAGTGACAAAGTAAATGAGGTTTTGTCAAAAACAGTTAAAAGAAGAAAGTAAAATGGTAGTGAGAAACAGAATAGTAAAATAATACAGTGCTATACACCCCCATACTCCACGCATGAGAAAGAGATGAATCAGATAGAGCCCCTGAGTGTGAGCTGTTGTTTTGAATGGTCCAATAGTGCGCTGTGAAGCCTCCGATTGTGAAGCGTAAATAAGTAATGTTATAAATGTCTGCAGGCTCCCATGGGGACGGGGGGGGGCAAGGGACGGCAGAGCGGTTTGGGCTGGGACAGGCTTTTTGAGCGCCACTCTCCGGGCCGGGGGTTGGTTTGCATTACATGAGGCTGAATTCCTCCGAGATGACACTCATCTGAAGGCACTTTAGCAGACCAGCTGAGTCAGCACTCCGCCAGGGTGATGAGATTACTCCTGCCATTGACAGGGAGTTAAAGGAACAGGCAAAGATCCCCTCTCTATCACTCCCTCTCTCTCTCTCTCTCTCTCTCTCTCTCCTTTTCCCCACCCCTTTTTTCTATCCCCTCATCTCAGTCAGCCTTTCACATACTTGTTGGTTTCTGTCTCATGTCTATGTTCTCTCACTGTCCTCTCTTCATTCCTCTTTTGATGTACCTTTGTTCTCCTTGTCTGCTTTTCTTTGCCCTGTTTTCTCTTTCTTCATCTTCCCTTACTCCTCCAACATAGTGCCATAATAGACAGTGTGTGTGTGTGTGTGTATAAAGTATCCCCCCCACCCCTGCATTTACATTAAAACAGCTTTCACTTTGAAGGCTTTCAGGCAGGACACTCAGTCTGTTGCTGAACACAGCTGTTTGTCCATTAACAAGTTGCAGTTGTACTGGCATAATGCAGAAAACCACACTGCATGTTTGGACAGATGCATATGTTGGAAGTTCACTACAGGCTAGCAGTACTTCATTCATGTCAGGTAAGAGCCATAATCCCTGAACAAGACACCTTAGCAAGTAATGGTGGGAATTATGAAGGGATCTTATCATGATAAATCGCTCTATTCCGAGCAGATCATGGTTATCATCAATATTTATAGGGCTCTGAACAACTACATGGATCATAGAATGAAGACTTGTCACATAGCACTAAAGTATGTGTAAAGTTCATTTCCGACACCTTATTACACTGAAAAGGTTTTCCTTCAGGTTACTACTATAAAATCAGAAGTAAAAGTGAAATATACATTAAAAATGAACAAAAAGATCAATTAATAATTGAATTGGCAATAATAAAACTAAATACTTGAGTTGTAATACAATGTGCAGCTTTTATATTGTTGTGCATTTTGTAATATACTGCAGAGTACAGACATTTCTTTCTCTCTTTCTCTCTCCCTCTCTCTCTCTCTCTCTCTCTCTGGGTCTGTAATGCAGAACATAATTTCTGATTATTTTCCACATTTCCATTCCCCAGAGATAGAAAGAGAGATAAAAAGAGAGCGAGGGATATGCTCTTCTCTCCACCCTGCAGCTGTGCAGAAAGGCCTTGACCCTTCACACACACACACACACACACACACACATTTCGCCCTCATGGAGCAACACTCACTCACAGGGATAACCTCCACCATCAGGTTCTACATACGCATCCACTGCACACTGCAGCAGCAGGTCAGGAGTAAAGCTGTGGAATGCCGAGAGTGGAATCGAGGGCAAGTGTTTGTGACAGACGAACAGAGGAAATAAGAGCAAGAGAGGAAAAGAGAAGGCATGAGAGGTCATGAAGAGAGAAGGACAGCAGAAGAAGATAGGAGAGAAGAATAGATACTGGACGAGTGGAGGAGAAAAGAAGTATAGATCAAATGGGGGACGGAGGAGGAAAGAGAATAGGAGAGGAGAAAAGAGAGACAGGAGGAATAGAAGCAATGAGTAAAGAAGAGAAAAGAGTGGTTTTAGGCCTAACAGTGTGGTTATGGAGCAGAGGGTGGGAGGAGAGAAAAGCTGTAATTATGAAACCACACAAAAGCAGCTGCTGCTTCTGCTTAGTAAGTGTGGAGAAACCAGACTAGGGACAGGATCTCAGTGTGGTTTGTATCTCTCTCTCTCTCTCTCTCTCTCTCTCTCTCTGTCTCTCTCTCTCTCTTGGCTGTAAAGACCCCGGACTGCTGCAGGCTGTGTCAGCCATGTGGTCTCCCACTCCATTCCCATCACCTTGCCAAAGCTAAACTATGCTGCTTTCCTTCCCTCTTCCATAGCAGGAGCAGAATGATCTCTGGTGTTTTATGGTTACAACTGAAAGCTTTGTTGGCCTCTGCTATCCTCCCTGTGGCTTATTGTCCTTCTCTGGAGGTCAGATTCAGCTGTTTCTCAGTGCAGCGGAGCAGCCATAGTGTTTATTACATCTTGTTGTTACATTTAGATCAGAAATATCACACTTGAATTTAAATGTTGGTGTTTTTTTCTGTTTTGTTTTTGTTTTTTTTTGTTGAGAAAGTAAAGTTATTTGGGGTGTTGACAATATCAAATAATGTGGAAAAATGGTGAGTTGTTGACATTTTTTTAGTGAATGAAGACACCCTCTAAAGCTTAGTGACATTTATATGATGTGGCTGCTGTTGTTTCATTGCACAAAAAGTGGAATAAGAGGATCTGAAATTAGGATTGATTGGTCGGTTAGTCAAATAACAAGGTCAGCCATCAATCCAAAATAACTATTAACTATAATTTGCAACCCTGGAAGGAACTGACTACTACAGTAAAAACGAACTATTATTTGTGTGACAGGACCAGACTGTTCATTTTCAGTTAGACATGTCTGAACGTCAGATTTTTCAGTGGGTTCAGATTTACCTGTGATTAGTGTATTTAGTGTTTGTCCCTGGCACGCTTTAGCTACTCGTGCTTTGGCAACGTCCACACCGTACACAGGAAGAGAGGTGTGAACAACCTCTCAGTCAGTATTTTCTGAACAATTCATCAATAACCCACATCCAAAATATAGCCAATATAGTTTGTGTCTGGTTCAAACAGTATGTTATCAGGCCCGGGTCAGGTTCATATTATCAGCTCGACTCCATACCTTTTCCTCTTCTCTTTTTTATCAGTCTGTTTGTGTGTGTGTGTGTGTGTGTGTGTGTGTGTGTGTGTGTTTGTAAGAGAGAGAGAGAGAGAGAGAGAGAGAGAGAGACTTTACATAGGTGTTGTACTTCCAACCTAATAGAACCATCAAACATCCTTGGACCACTCACTGACATTCCAAGAAGATTCTGGAACCATCACACTTTTCACAATTTTCCTGCTTAAACCTGGTTTAACTCATCTGATAAGTTTAGTTAGTGTGTTTGATTCTATTAAATTACTTTCTGTAAACTCTAGATTCCAGAGCCGCTCACTACTGATGGACCTGGGCAGATAATTATCTTGATTAAAACTCTATGCGATGAGTTGAATCAGGCACATTACAGCAGGGGAAGTACAACAGTGTGCAGAAGGATGGCTCACAGGGACTGGTGCTAATAATCTTAATCCTCACCAAACTGCTCTCGGATCAGCACTTAAGGGCGCAGTGTCTTTCAGCAGCACACATGGAAGGGATCATCTGAGCATGGGGTGGTGGAGTGTGTGTGTGAGAGAGTGTGGAGCATTCCTGTGGCTGTGAGACACACCACATTGTGGGCTCCTGGAGCTCAGCACAACACACACACTGCACTGCACATGTGGCCAAGAGACGCTTATGCTTCTGCTCCTAATCACGGCAATGAGCTGGAGCTGCTACCAGTGAGAGAGAGAGTGGCCATGGGTAACTGCATGCATGTAAAACCACTTAAATTCTTCAACTATGCTGTAGCTCATTTACACCACAAGGTCTTTTCTGGGGGAAAGTTAAAGTCAGTCCGTCGGGTTGGCACTTTGGCACTTTTTTGTGCTCTTCTGTGCCTTTGCTCGTTTTGACTTTGATCATGTTGCATGTGTTAGTGCTTTGCTTACAAAAAGACAGACAAAACCTCATCATTACCAAAAATGAGAAAAGACAGCGCAGTAATTTCACACCATTTGCAGCCTCTCTCTGTTCGTGTGTGTCTCTCTCTCTCTCTTCTGCGTATCTGCTGACTAAATCATACCTGTCAGCACACTGCGCCGGGCCGTAACACTACCCCACTGTCTGCACACTTGCAGGGGAAATAAGGGAGACAACCTTTCACGCTTATTCTGTCCCCCTCTGTCTCTGTCTCCTTCTCTCTCTCTCTCTCTCTCTCTCTCTCTCTCTCTCTCTTTCTCTCTTTCTCTCTCTCTTTCTCTTTCACTTTCCCTCTGTCTGTGTCTTTTTGTTTCTCTGTTTCTTTCTGTATCCCAGCCTGCAGAACCCCATCTCCAGAAGTCTTCTCAGGACAAGGGGGAGGAGGGAAGCTGTGTGAGAGAAAGAGAGAGAGTGTGTGTAAAAGAGAGAGGAGGGAAAGTATGAGAGCAGACGAGCAGCTAGACAAAGACACAGAGAAGCTGCAGTGAGGCTGAGAGCAGAAGTCCCGAGTCAGCAACTTCTATTGATTAAAAACTAACCTTCCACTCTCTCCGCCATGCTCACGGCCAGCCTGAGAATTTAAACAAGTCCTGAGCTCAGGCACTCAGTTTGTGTGTGTGTGTGTTTGTGCGTGTATGGGTTCCAAGCTTCCAACATTCAGGAACCACTCACTGACATTTTAAAACTACTTACTGACAAACTAGAACCATTCAGTGATATACTCACTGACATTCTCGGACGACTCTGCCATTGTAGAACCACTGACTTGACATTTTCTCTAATGTTATAATTTAAATGAATTTAAATTATTTCTTTATTGTACCACATTCCCGAATGACTTCTTTACTTCATACTGACTAAGGGTGCGTCCGAAATTGCGCACTTGCACACTTTTAGTGCGCGATTGTAGTGCGTGGTGCGTTCACACTGACAACTAAGCTAAAATTCAGTGCACTGAAAGTACCCAGATGGTGCACTGAAAAC
>JBBPCY010000037.1:10117203-10162310 GCA_037974405.1 Brachyalestes nurse
ATTTCACCAACTTAACCAAAATAAAATTTAAAAATGCATAATGTTTGTGTATTAGGAAGGTCTCAGGAGTAAAATCCTGATTAAACGGGTTAAACGGGTTAATTCATTCACTCACTCATTGTTTTTTGTATCAGAAGGTACTCCCAGCTCTCCTAGGGTGAAGGCCACAAATCTTCCAATTTGTAAGCTGAAGCCCCCACAACTGCATGCACTAAATGTTTGTACATGCTTTTTTAGCTTAAGATTTTTTAGAATTACCTGATTAACAGCAATTCATCTGCTTTACTCACCTCCCAAATTTGAGACTGCAAATATATGAACACAAGCAACTGCAGTGCAAATAACACTCCCTTATGGGTAGTCTGAATTACTATAGAAAAGATTTGTGTACTATACACAAAATGAACATTAAAATGAAGTACTTTTGCATTCTGTTTGGATTGTGCCTTATATGTGTTATATGTATGAGAATTGACTTTTTTTTTATCTCAGTGCTACAGAAATGTAATATATGCTACCACACTTGCAACTTTCAAGACCAGTGCTGCCTGTTCAGGAAGGTTTACCGGCAGCCCTGCTATGTCCAATCGATTCATGCTTTCAGTCCATACTTCTGATTTACTCCTGCATAAACTTAGGTTGCCTGAGGACACATCCACAAACATTATGCTAAATGATACGTTTCAAAACACCCTGGCCCCTTGAGCGGCACTGACAGCCTCGGACACGAAAAAGGCCTTCTCAGTGTATTTTAGAAAATAGTGAATGAAGCATGGCGGAGGGGGGAAAGTTGATCACAAGAGAAAAGTCAACGCAATCCTATGCATCTTTTCTTGCCTTGGCATCTGATGCTTTAATAGAGGAGCATAGCCTGTGTGCCTGCTGCACTGGAATATGCAGGCATGAAATATAAATGCGTTCTGTGCTCTGGAAACAAATGTTTCAACATCTGTTCTCGTCAGACTATAACACCAGGGCGTTTTTTTTTTTCTCTTTCTCTTTCTCTCTCTTTCTCTTTCTCTTTCCACTTTCTCTCTCTCTCTCTCTCCTTGGCTTCAAACAGTGTGATGACGTTAGATTCCCTCGTGGCATCCTCAGGCATTTGAGAAAAGGCTAGCATTATGACTCTGAACGCCCAGAGACCTACTTCTGCTCCTGCTTCCTCCTGGCTCTCTCCAAGCTGGTTGAAGAAATATGCCAGTATTTTACTAACCTCTATCTGCCAGTTTTGTGTCATAGTGTCTATGACAGTCATTTTAAAAGAAAAGCCAGACGCACTTATAATAACGCCAGTGGCCAGTTGCTGAATTCCATCAATAAATAGTTTTGAAATGCATGTGACTATACGTTACGAATTTGGAACTACAACCATTACACTTTAACAGTACATGTCTTTGAAGACAAGAGTTGACAAGAAAATGTCTCTTCATGAAGCTTTAACCAGCTCTGTTTGTGGCTGATGTTTTATCAAGATTCTTTAAGAAATGTTCCACGATATATCATGATCAAATTATTTTTATTAAACATTTCACACACTAAGCCACACTATATAGTTAAACAGGGCTGATGAATGATGAGTGAAACATGTAGTTGGCCTCTGCTGTCAGGGCGCCTGCTGATCATTCGGGGCCCCATTTCAGTTTGACAAAACCAAATTGATCCCCCTGTGGTTCCCCCTATGCTACTTGGTGCACTATACACAGCATGAAGTGTGTTGAGTTAAATGATGGCCATTAATTGATCACAATATCAATCAATTTTGTCATATTGCACAACCCTTCTGCAGCGAAGTAGTTAAAAAGTTGTTCCAGCTATTATTCACTTTTCCCACAACACTAATTTGGAAACATACATGTACAACATTTTTATTCTAATCCCAAGGCTGAAAGAACATATACATATTTACAGCTTAATTTACAAACATCTTGATGTATACAATGAATGAATGGTCTACAGAAATAGATAAAATAGATATTTTAATGAATTCAGCAACTGCCCATTGGCGTCTAAGTGTGTCAACTGGTTTCATATTCTTGCAGAGAAAGGCGTGGAAATGACTGTCCATATTAAGTGACCATAAACCCATGCAGCAAAAGACTTCTCCTGTGGCCTCAAGTCCAACCGACAGCTGAGGAGAATGGGGGATGAGTCAACTCTTTGGCTGTTTGCATCCTTTCTTTCTTGTTCATCTCCATCAGTGGCATCAGCTTGTTGACTTGGGTGAAGGCAGGAGAGAGGCTGAAGGACAGCAGACAAATAGGATTAGAAGGGACAAGGAAAAACAGAAAACAACAGAACATGAGAGAGAGAAAAACAGAAAGTGAGAGAGAACAATAAACACTGAGGAGGAGGTGTGTATCACTTGGCAGGTTTCAGGGTGCTGAGCCGTATGTCTGGCCTGGAAATCCTTGTTAAAACCAGTCAAGCCTATGCCAGGTGCCACCTAATCGCTGGCTTAAATGAATGGTTCCCAGAAAAATCGAATTTACAGTGAAGGGAATGGATGTCTGTCAAGCCATATAAACTCATAACTTTTTTGTGCATTGTACCACTACCAACACCCTAAGCACCATGGCAACCACCTGGAAAACCATGACAACCACCTAGCCAAACTGTAGCAACCAGCAGAGATTCCTTAGCAATAACCTGCAATATCACTGTAACTACCTACCAGCTGGAAATAGCTTAAGATGCACTACCACACTTTGCATTTTCTGGTGGGAATGCATCTTTAGTTATTGGCATTATTGTTTTCTTTCTGAAAAGTAAACAGTGATGTAATCAAAACTTAATATGGCCCGGAACATGAGGTAGCAAGGTAAACAAAGATTGGTTTGTTTTCCAATCCTGGTTAATTATTTTCCTGGTCAGCAGAAACCTAATGAAAAATAAATTTACACCATTGATGGTATCTGAGGCTTTCATGTACATTTTAGGCATGGCTAGTCTAGGTTAACAGTAGTAGTACTGTGGATTTCATCTTAGAATGTTTCTCTGGAACATCACTCATGGACTTCAAGCACCGTTTATATTCGTTGTAACGTACGTCTTTCTTTCCTTCCCCCAGATTAAGCAACACGAAGAAGCAGGCTGTACACACAGTTATGGGCATCTGGATGGTCTCCTTCATCCTGTCCACTCTGCCCGCTGTGGGCTGGCATGACACCACCGAGCGCTTCTATGCCCAAGACTGCCGCTTCATTGTGACAGAGATTGGCCTGGGCTTCGGCGTTTGCTTCCTGCTGCTGATCAGTGGCAGTGTGGCCATGGGTGTCATCTGCATCGGCATCGCCCTTTTCCAGACCTTCTCCATCCAAACTGGACACAATGTGGATAAGAACAAGTTCAACGTGCCCACCATCGTTGTGGAAGATGCTCAGGGCAAGCGCCGCTCATCCATCGATGGCTCAGAGCCCATCAAGACCTCCCTGCAGATCACCTACCTGATCAGTGGCATTGTCTTCATCTATGACTTCCTCACTGGCTTCCCCATTCTGGTGAGTCACAGGCATGGCTGCGAAAGATGCTATTTTGGTTCAGTACTGGGAGACCTCTATGCTGTCAGGAATCTAGGTTCACCAAGGTGCAAACAAAGTAAATGTCTTCTTACTGCCAGAGTAAATAGTTTTAACCATGTTCTTTGCTGCCTACTGAATGATTGGCTGGGTAGACAGAAAGAGACATCCAGATAATACCGTAAAGGGTAACTGGCAGATTTTGAACCCTAGGCTCTGAGGTCCTGAGGATGTTGTAAGCCATAAATAATAAAAAAGGCAGTTTCCACCTAGACCCAATAATATTACAATAATAAATAACAAGATATTGCATTTACATAGGATTGGACACTATATTATTTATACATATGCAGCCTCGTGTCACTATTTGACATTTATGAATGCTTTATGGCTGCCTACCTAAGGATTCATATGAAAATCATAATACAAATTATGTATGTGTTATACATTTTTAATAAATTCCCTAATCTTAACTCTCAAAGGTTGTGCATATGTCAGGCAATAAAGCGTCGTTATATAATTTTGAGCTTTATTATTCTTTTTATCCTGGAATACCAAAAGTGGAAGTCTTGTTTAGATTGAGGTGCCGTGACGCCCAAAGCTGAATTTGTCCCAGGCTCCGGCCATTTAGGGAGGCTGTGAAAGCTTTCGTCCACTGTGGTGGAAGCAAGGGCTTGGTGCTTAAACTTTAACGACCGATTTCCAGTTCCACGCTTGTCAGCAGTAGAGGAGTTACTCTTAGATCTATGGTGTGCTTTTTTACTTAAAGAGACCATGGCTCCCGGGAGAGAGAGAGGATGAGGTTGTGAGCTAGTAGAAGTAGTCTGAAGACCACAGGATTATTCATGTCTGAACATACTGCAAAACACTAGGAAGTTGGCATAGTGTTGAAAAAAGCTCGGAAAAGTGCTTTGCTCTTAATTACGGAAGTAAGATTCCCAGTGGATGGCAGTGATGCGTATGTGGACTTTACTTATATTAAATGAACCTTTGCATTTAACCTCATCTAATGCCCTAAGTGGGTCAGCTGCTAGACAGCTTTAAGAGAGAAAAGCAATAGAGATACCTAAAAAGCATAGCCTGTGAGTTTAATGTTGTATGTGATGAGTAGGGCTGTACGATATAAAAATATTAGTACCATGATTATTTCATTATGTTACAATTTATTATAATTTATGAAATGTATTTCAAAACATACTGTTCGCTCCCCAGTCCATTTAGATTATATAAAAATTTAGCTGCAAGCAGCCTATTTTGAGATCATTAAATAACACATATATTTAGGTCACAAAAATAACACATTTACATACGCTATATCAACATATTTAGCCTAGAACGGTTAGCCCCTGCACGTTTAAATAGAAATTATAAAGAGTGCCAGACTGCCTTTTGAATGTCCACAATAATGGGCAGCCAGTGAGAACAGAGGTCATTTACGTATTTCAGCCCAAAAGATCAATCTCAAAAACCCCAAATCTTCTTCCATTTTCTTTACTAGTTTAACGGTCTTATTTTTCTGTTATGACCTCTTTGGGTTCCAGATAAATGTCAAGAGACTTAAAAGAAAATTAGCATTGCATGAAAATGAAATTTTTTAATTGTGGATTTTGACTGCACAAGGTTTCATAAAATCATTTAATGTTAAAAAAGTGTGTAAGAGGTGGGTTCAGAGCTGCAGAGGACCATGTTATTGTGTTTCAATAGAAGAACGCAGTGTTTGCATTCACTATTTTTTCATTATTCAAATAATTTGTTAAGTTTTAGATTCTGATTTAGAATTATTCTTTTATCTACTGAATAATTTTGATGTTTATCTCTCTTAGCCCAATATAGAGTGCCCCTTTTGACTGTTTTTAGAGGCAAAAAAATTGTGCATCACTACAGGGACCAAATAGCTCTTTTGAAAGATGACCTTTCAAACATTAATGGAAAATTATAAGCCATGTAGAGTAAGCTTTGTCTTTGGATGCACTACCTCTAATCCTGGTGTATGAGTCGGTGTACTGGAAGCTTTCTATACGATTTTACTGACTCACTACAGGTTTTCTATACTAACCCTGAAAAGGTAGTATTAAATGTGAAGTCTAAACTGTAATGTGGCACATTCTGGTACTATTAATATATTTTTACTTGGACGTTTCCCATTGGGTCCCTAAAGAGCAGTACACTGCAGCACTACACAACACAATGAATAACATTGTTCATGGACCTTGATTTTAACAGTCTATTATGCATATGAACAGGAAATCTGGAACTGATTACATTTTTCCTGGTAAACTAACTTCCAGTGGCCTTCACAGATGTGTTGGATGTAATGATCCCCTGCGCTGTTTCCACTGGGCTGTTGAACCGTAGACTAATGAGTCTAGGCTTGAGCAGATTTATTGCATCCTTTTGCAACAGAACTTTCCACTTCAGCACACAGGGCCCCTGTCTCAATGCCATGCACACTCTTAAAAATAATGGTTACTAAGTTGTTCTTGGCTTCAATGCACATTTCTAAGAAAACAGTTTTAATTTGCATAAAACCTTTTGTGTAGGTTCTTTTAAGTTCTTTACACTCAAACATCTTTTTACAAATTATTATAAAAACATTCAGATAAGCTGTATTTCAGCAAACTGGCAATAAGTATTAACATTTATTAAATGACCTGCATAGATTGATAAAAGCTAATAGGTTCTTTCTGTAAGCTTTGTCTTTTGCCTTGTTGTAAAACAAAACACCCACTTGTTTTGGTTTACAATAGTGGTTCCCAAACTTTCTCTGCAGGCCCCCCCTTTTCTAGATAGGAACATTAATGAGCCACCCCCCACCCCTAATGCAATAAAAAATGGTGCAATTTCACCACTGTGGGAGAAAAAGAGCATACTGAAAAAAGCATACTGAAGTTATAAACAAGAATAAACAACTGTCTCCACAAAAATGGCTGGGAAAATTAACCAGTTCTCAGTCAGAAAAAAATTAAAAGAGGACCATCTCAAGTCTCACACTTGCAGCTGATGAAGAGTCAGCCTCTGCTGGAGACTTGGCTGGGTGCACAAACTTGTCCATGTTTTTGCTAGCAGTGCTCGAGTGGAGCCTAGGCTATCCCATTGGAGCGCCCCTCCACAATACCTCTGCGCCCCCCAGTTTGGGAACCACTGCATTAAGCAATGTCTTGAGAGGCGTTCGTCTCTTCGGCTTTACTCCGGATCTTGTTACCACCTAGCGAATAAATTTTAAAGTGTTTCTAAAATGCAACGTTTCTTACCGAACCACTCTGAATAACTTTGTTTACACCTCAACCATTTAATTATGAAACAGTTTATTAAACATTTAGTTTAACACACTAACAGTGATGAAGGTGCACAAGATGCCTTATGCATCACTTCTCTGGTAAGACCTCATACTGACCTGAATGCTGTCATAGAGGACAGAAGCATTTCGGTCCAATTCCCTCTAAAACAATTCCCTCCAAAAAAGGGAACTGGACCGAAATGTTTCTCCACTCACAAACCAGCAGAGGCAGCTCCAAATCAACCGGCGCAGCGCTTGGGCTTCAAACACCTGTAAGTGCTGCATGAGATAAGTGTGAAAACTGCCCCAGCCATTGAACCACGTCCCGGAGGGCAGCAGTCTGACATCGACTTTCCAAGCAGGGCCACACTCCTCAGCGCCGAGTGCCTGGTCTGGAGGCCCGAGGGGAGGTGTTTCATTTCTCACTGGTCAGATTTATGCTTTCAATTTCACCAGCTGCCAAGGCATTTGTAAACGAGGGGGGCGAATAAAATGTAAACAGCCCCCCTTCTGTAATAAATGAGACCTCAAACGCAATCAACAATTTCACGGCCATGGATCTGAGCAGGCTTTCCGCTGGGCCAGTGGAATCTAATAAAGAACTAAAATAAGGGGGAGGGGCTGGAGGGCCACAGATCAATATCATGACGAAGGACTTTCTCAGAAAGTGCTCAGAAATTTCCCTCTGCTGATCTGCTATCACACAGCACTTCTGGGTTCAAGCGTTAATGATTAAAAATGTAAACGCTCCTGACAGGGGCCGACAGCGCTCTCTTGCTATGCGCTCGCTGTCTAAAGCCAGTCGTCCCTGTCTTCTCCTGGCTGTCAGCACTCTCGCTCCACCACCAAGAGCCAACAAAGAGCTTCCTCTCCTCTCCCTCCTACAACAGAGACAACAGCGTCTACCTCAGCAGGCAGCAGTGATTTGATAAGTGGCGACTCAAACACAGACCTCTCGGGACACTGACACACTTTGCATCCGAGGTTTTAGATAAAAAGGAGCGCTCAGAGGAGAGAAGGACAACAAAACATATTTTTCTGCCTTTCATCTTAGCATTCATATTCTGCTTCAGACCTTTCATTATCGACCTTAAAACATACTTACATACTCGATGCTGAAACTTTCCGAACACAAGCAGAGTGCTCTCAACAAGGAGACTGAAGGCATTTGGAACATCAAAAATCTTATTCGCTTTGAAATCTTCATGATTCTGTTAAATCAGTGGTTCCCAGGTCCTGGCTCATTTTAGCGCTTTCCTTGCATTAACACACCCTCTTCACCTTGCTAAGTGGTTGTTAATGAGCTGATTTGAGCTGGATTACTAAGGTGTGGGCCCTGGGCCTCCAAAGTTGGGAACCTCAAAATTAAAATACTGCAAATTTCATCCACAAAAACACAGACAAACTATTGTCAATGACATTCATTTGCCACGTTATTGGAAACACTTTAGCAATTGTCATCAGTAGCAACCAGTGGCCAGTTTCTGATTGGAAAACTTATGGGCCACTCAGTTTAGCAGTGATATATAAAAGCTCCAGCTACGCAGCTGTGCCTGATACTCTCATAGCACACAAACAATACCATTACACCACTGTGTCAATGTCTCTGCCGGGCTGAGAATAGTCTACCAAATAATATCTGGTCAACAGTGGACCTGTGGTTAGACACTAACCAGTGATCAATGGGATTGATTCTGGAAAGCCTTGCTGCCAGAGCATGGATAGGTCAGTTCAGTGAGTTCAATCACATTATTACATTATTGTTCAACATTCAAAGGACAAGTTGCAGTCATTCAGGGTGACTCATATGTCCTATTACTGATGACTGTTTTCACCATAATTGCTCCGGAAAGCTGTTTTTTCAGTTGCAAGTTGTTTTATGGATTGCAGATAGCGGTAGATTTGTCGGGGGCTGGAGGAGACAACAAGGCCTAAACAATAGCACACAAATCAGACTTCCGATTGCACTCATGTTGCGTCTCGCTACAGAAAATCTCTGCAAATGTAGGCATGCACTGAATGTTCCCAAGTGAATGAGACGCTTACAGTAAATGCCCTTCCAGAGCAGGGATGGAAATGAATAAATGTGAACAATGCGGGGATTCTCCACAGTCCCCGTCTCGGCTCGTCCCGCTGAGTTCTTGTCATTTTCTTTCTGTGGCACCTGAAAGCTCAGGCTGTCATAACATGGATCACTAAGACCCCCTTGTTGGAGAACTAAATGCCAGCACTTCTCAGATCAAACAGTGTTTTGATCAATTAAACAGAGCCTGTGAAATGCTAGCAGTGGGATTCTCCTGCCACACCGGATCGGCATGAGCTGAAGCTGGAGGAAGAGGAAGAGACGTGGCGTTAGCTCCACTGATTCTCACAGCGGGCGCCGGCCACCCGGGGACATGGAAAAGAAATAAATGATGACCAAAATCCACACGCGTCAATGCGGCTTCGACATTGCTCCACTTTAAGGAGCTTGAGATGACTTAAAAGATTCTGCCGCAACTCGAGATTGATGCCGCTTAATGTCCCGGACCCACTTGGGCATGTTTGGTCAATAGAAGCCATTCAGTTATTGACAGCTGGGATTTATGTTGAGGCGTCGGTGACAGGAGGCTATGTACACAGAGGCTTTCTCCTGATTTTGCACTGTAAGAACCTTAAAACTTTAGTGGATTAATGGAACCGGCAAGAATTCCCACAAGAATTCCCACCTCAGGCTTAACTTGTCCACCAACCTTAAATCACGGAAAATCTCAAAGACTCAGTGCCTGAACCATTCCAAGACAAACGAGAGTGGCGGTCCGGTCTCAGGAGTTCATCAGGTCTGTTCAGATGGTTCTGTGTTGGAGGTGTGAGAAAGCATCGCTGTGAGCTGAAGCCAGACAGGCTGAGGCTGCTGTTGACAGGGTTGTGCAACATCTCACAGAGCATTGCAAGAGCTAATGAGCAGAGGTGTCACAACATTTCAGTCTGTTGCGCCTCACATCTGACAGGCCCTCTGTTCTTTACGTGGTGTGGGGGGGTCAAATTCGCTCGCTCTCATCACTGACTCCGAACCACAAGTGTGTGAATGTATAAGCTGCTGGGGGTGGTGGATTCGTGGCGGTAGTTGGATTGACCAATAGAGAGGGAAAGAGAGAGAGAGTGATATATATATATATATATTCACCCGTTTCATATCATTGCTGTTGTAACAAAACCTTGTGTATAAAAAATAGTAACACTATAGGAGAAGGGAGAAATGTCCTTAACTTTCTTAACTTTAATGTGTGCAAATGTAGCAAGATTTTATTTCAGGTCATTTTGGACCATTCCTATAGGTCCTTTTCTCATAAAATGTTCATACAATGTAAAGGGCTACTTGTGTTTTGGTGTAATAGCGACAAAATATTACTGCACATTTTTATCTGAAAATGATCTGGCAATATTTTGAATTACCATGGCCAAATATGGCCTTTCCTGGCTTGGGGAAAGCGAGCTGGAAGGATGAATACAAGCTTATATGGCAGGAAGACGTTCAGATCCCTAAATGGCCACTAAACCCCCCCTAAAACCCTGGTAGGGAGTCAAGCCGCACAGCCTGTGATAGCAGACGGAAAGAGCAGGCAATATTTTTGCTGGTTATTGAGGAAGAGGAAAATGCCCCACAGAACCCATCCTATCTGAGCCATTATAGAGCTAATCACTGACTTGGTTCATTTGAGGTGTGCTTAAAATGAGCTATCAGACAGTGCTGAGTCGCTGCTGGGCCGGTAATGTAGAGCAGATCCCCTGAGGAGGCTGGAGGGGGTACACTTCCCCTGCCTTCTCTACCTTGCATATTATTAATGATATACTTACAAGATGGAAAGTCAAACCATTTCTCCTTTCCCCCTGTCAAAATCAATTAAGATTTTAAGCAAAGGGAAGGAAACCTCCTTTGGTTTCCAGAAGAGTCAACTCTTAATGCTATACGCTTATGTGGGCCTGTACACTAGGTTCATCCATCTTATTCACAAAAGACTGGTTTGGCAATAGGTTCACAGAAGCATACTTGATTCCACCTGGTTAATCAGCTGGTCTCAGGTTTCAAATTTTTGAATATGAGCTACTGTACTGAGATGAGCTACTGTACTTTCTGGAAAGAAATGTGTAGCGCCACTTGCCATTTAGAGATAAGACTGGTGACCCCTGACCTAATAGTTTGGAAAAAATTTAACGTGTGCCGGTTTAACTTGTGACAAAATAAACTGTAAACTATATTCTGTATCATTGCTGCAATCCAGGTAAACAGAAATCCAATCAGACTCATACGGCAGATCTAATTAGTCTTTTGGCAATTTTGGGATGTGCATCCTAAAAAGAGAGGCATAAATATTTTTAAATATTTGTTACAACTGCAGTAGTGGACAACTTTGATTAAAATGAATTATTTATGAATGATAAATATTTTGTTTTAAAGGGTGTTGATAATGAGAGCACAGACTGTATAATGTTGTTTGGTTCAGCCCTATTAACAAGCACATCATTCCAATTAGCATTGTACAAACTGCAAATCTAAATCAATTCCACGCTTCACATAGACTTGTGTATGCGGTTTCTGATGCTGTATGTCACACTGTTGTTTCCAAAAATGAAAAAGCACAGACAAAATTGAGGCTGAGTGATATTACTGTTCTTAGCTGTGTGACATTTGTTTGTTGATTTTTATACATAACAACATGCCATGCAGTGTCAGAAACCACATAAGTAAGTCAGCATGCGTGTGAAGATTAAGACTTGCGGTTGGGGGATTACTGATTTGTCAAGTAGCCTCTATTGAAGCCTTGCAGCTTCAGTCATCAATAATCAGAGATGGGGACTCGAGTCTGAGACTCTGACTCAACTCGCACTTAAGTCTTGTGACTTGTGACTTGACTTTAGACTTACCCTCAAAGACTTGAGACTTGACTCGGACTCGGGTGTTGTGACTCGTGAGTCATAACTCGTAAACAACTCGTAAATAAATCGTAACTCGAAATGTTCATTTCATGGATTTATTTATTCATATCTCGCACTCTTTCCAACGTTTGCCATAATAACCCCCGAAAACCGTTCACCTCGCCGGGGTGCCCCATTACTTTAGTCCAAGGCATGGGCGTAGATCCGTTCCACCCCCACCCCCACCCCCACCCCCCCAAACGCAGATGATGTGGTGATGTATAACTCATACTCCTGTTTTAGGGTCTAAAACGTTTTGTTTTGCACATCTAAAATCTAAAACCTGAACATGCCACTCCATTTTCCGTTCCCTTCGAGCTCCTATCAGCAGTCTTGTGTTATTGTTTTGGCTTCATTGGTGCCCGTCTCCAAGCCCCCAAAAAGTCCTGCCCCAAGCCCCGCCCCTGCCACTGCCGATTCGTCCAGACATTTAAAGCTCAAAAATCCCACATTTAGAGTCACCATTTGTAAACATTGTCACTCAAAGACTTGAGACTTGACTTGGACTTGAGCACAAAGACGAGACTTGACTTGGACTTGAGCACAAAGACTTGAGACTTGACTTGGACTTGAGCACAAAGACTTGAGACTTGACTTGGACTTGGTAAAAATGACTTGTGAACATCTCTGTCAATAATAACGGGCATAAGTGTGTAACATAGCTAAAAACAGTTCTAGCAGTAATACTGAAGCCTGAATTTTGTCTATGCCTCTGTCCATTTTTTCACTATCCCATTCCTTTAAGGCATCCTTTAGTCTTGAGTGTATTGGTCTGAATCTCAGTAGTGTATATTTTTCTCATTCTTCCAGCTTTTTCTTTCTGAGATGAGTGTCTGCGATTTACTGCAGGAAGGTGCAGCCCGCAGCGCCTCACACACACCGTCACGTGACCGCGGGTCGCTTCTGCCGAGATAAGAGAGCCCCCACTGCCTCATTTCCAGCGCTCATCTCCAGGACAACACAGCCGCCTGCCAGGCTGATAAGGGGGCGTAAAAAAAAAAAAAAACAGGCACAGACTTCATAGGAAATCAATTTGTCCGCAGATATATGGTACGTGTCGCAGCTTTATGAATCATTCCTGCCCTGTGTGGAGAGACGGCCATGCAGAGATGACAAAGCCAGAATCATCAGTGCTGGAATCTCACAGCAGAGGAGTGAAGAAATCCTGACAGTCCATATAAGAGTGTTTCAGTCTTATACAGAAGCTTTAAAGAATTTAGTGGCTTTTTAGAGAGCGGAGACTGTAAAGGTTCATTAATCTCTGTTTCTGGACCCCTTGATTCTTTTGCAAAACTGCTGACCAAGCAGTCCTTTAGCCTTCTGTGTCACCGAGTGTCGAGCACAGTTTGTTGATCTCACTGGCCAAACACACCTGGTTTTTCTGGTAATTGCCAGGTTTATTGGATGTGTTTCAGAAGGGCATCCATCAAACTGAGCTGGACACTGGACCTGCAGGACTGGAGATGTGAACCCCTGTCTCAGACAATAATAAATAGAACATATAAATAGAAATAGAGGGAGCATGGTGGTGCACGGTTGCCTCACAGCAAGAATGAATGTGTCTATTGGCCCGCCTTGTGATGGACTGGTGACCTGTCCAGGTTGCTTTTCTGCCCACATTCAATAAAGTGTTGGGATAGGCTCCCGCAACCCTCCCCCACCACCCACACCCCGTGACCTTGGATAGAATAAGCAGCTCAGAAAATGAATGGATGGATAACTATGAGTAGAAACTGGTTGTGCCATTTGAGAGCCTGGAGTCCACCTTTTCTGAAGCCTGATAAATTGATAAACGTTTGGCGAGCCTTGGTTTAGGAGGACGACTTCAGCCCAGATTGAGTGATGCACCTCACATTGTTTACACATGGGAGCCCTCACATTTAACAGAAAGGCCAGTGCAGAGGTGGAGATAATGATGTGTTTCCGACCCAGTGGAAAAGGTTCTCACTGCCTGTATCTCAATTATTTTTTTCACCCAAACCGTGCAGGATATTGCCAGGGATCCTGCAATCATGAAACTGAGCCTATTTATACTTGTGTCTTGGGCTGGTGTTTAAATGCGTTGGAGACAGACTGTTATCCAATTGTTCTGAAGCATCAGCAGGTGGTTTAGATGTAATGGAGATGTGGTTGAGCCAAGTGTAAATGTGTCTATTTCTTCAAACCATGTAATCTTTGCTCCTACCAAACAAAATCAATCAATCGACCAAAACCTCATGTTCTTTACACTCCAGATCTATAAAAACTGGAGCTGGTTTCTATGGACGGCTTAAAAGGCCATTGATTCACATCCTTTGTTAAACTCCAGTTTCTAGTAATAATATCTTTTTCTCAAGACCTCAAGCTATATATATATCTATATATATATATATATATAGCTGCTGTTTTTCACCTGTTGAGTTGATTAAAATAGCTGTTCCCAAATTAATCAGGAAAATTAGAATGCTTTAGAACAGCTTGGAATATTTGGAATGGTACAGAACTTTGGATTTTCTCATAGACTGGGACAGTTTGCAAAAAGTATAAATAATTTTGGACATGCCACATTTTGTTCAAATGTAAATAAAAGCTGAGAAATATTTTTTTTCCAAAATGATGCTTCTTGTACATTGTGTTATCATCTTCTGGGAGACGCCTGTGTCATTTCCAATCAAGAAGAAAACAGAAGGCACACACGGATACACCCTGGGCATATATATATATATATATATATATATATATATATACACATATATGCCCAGGGTGTATCCATGTGTGCTTTCTGCTTTCTTCTTTTGCAGAGATCTATGGCTGTGAAAGTAAATCTCATGGGTTTTCTCACTCTTAAAATGTGTACGCAGTAAAGTGTCATCACAGCAAACATAGGGCTCAGCAGTACGGTCCATGCAGCCCCTCCTATCACGCCAAAAATGCTTTGCATGACACTGAAGCTGCGTCAACCCTGTTTTATGTGTGGTTGCACTCTAAAATGTGTCATGACGCAATTCATAACGCAATAAAAACACAAGCTGCGCTATGAGTGCTGCTGTAAGAGCCACTGTAGTGACAGCCAGGCCTGGCAGAGCCGCCTTGTACTGCCAACCAGTTTTCGCCTGTCCGACACTTGTGATGAGCCTCGTATAGAACTTGTTTTCTCATAGAATATAATACATTATTTCTCTTTTTTACAAAAGAAGCAGTCCTCTACAGCCCCTATTTCATTACTGAGTGTTTAAACCACCACAGAAACCTGAGAACAAACCTGAGAACACATCAGGGCTGTGTGTTTGCAATGGCTTGACTGGCAGTTGTTGTTCGAATTTGCAGTGCTTATGCTAATTGCATTTCTGTTGAGAAGAGTGTTTAATGGATGAATGGTATGTGGATAAATCATGTCTGGACATGGATCTGAATATGGCAAGTGTAGATAGGCTCACTGTGTGCATACTGACGGTCGTCTCTCACAGCCCAAGCTCTTCCATTCTCCTGAGCTTCATTCTGTTCAAGACTACAAGCAAAGAACGATCAAGACCTATTTTTTGATCACAAGGATGCAAGGAACAAATGAAGTAGTTGCTGGCTACAGGTGGAGCCAGTCAAATCTCTTAAAGAGCAGCTGTGCATAAGAAGAACGGGCAGCTCGGGTAGTCATCAATCACGTGATGCACTGAGGCAGAAGTGCAGAATCTCCTGCAGCAGCTGGTCCCAGTGGAGGGACCCTCGCAGCTCCACAGTGCTGGAAACCAAGGGGTTACAGGCCAGAGATATTAATAGGGCTGCCTTCATGAATCTTTCAAACTCAATTAGGCGGACTGATGTCAGTGCAAAGTAGCCAGGCAGCACGCTGGTCAGAACGCGGAGGGATTGATTTTCACTTCTTCATCCAGAACGCATGAGCTCTCCATACACGCGGGAGAATTCTGTTGTGTGTGCGTGTGTATAGAGGACAATACTTCTCTCTCTCTCTCTCTCTCTCTCTCTCTCTCTCTCTCTCTCTCTCCCCCTGCTTCTATTTTCCTCTCTATCACCTCTCTTTTTCCTCTTACTTCTCTCTTCCTCTCTCTCCCTCTCTTTCTGTCTCTCTCTCTGTTGCTCTTTCTCTCCTTCTCTCTTCCTTTCTCTCTCTCTCTCTCTCTGTTGCTCTCTCATCTATCCTGTTCATCTCCTCTCTCTTTTTCCTCCTTTTCTTCTTCTCTCTTCCTCTCTCTCTTGCTCCTTTCCCCCTTTTCCCTCTGTCTCTCTTCTCTGTTTCTCTTTTCTTTCTTCCTCTCTAATTCTCTTTTGCTCTCTCTTCTTCTCCCTTTCTCATTTTTGCTTTCTCATGTTTTCTTTCTCATTGTATTCTTCTCTTTCTAAATTCTGTGCTCTTACCTCTTTCTCTCTCTCCCTCTCTCTTCTGGTTTAAGCTTTGATTAATCTTTCCTTGCACAGAGTAATTCTAAGAGAAGAAGAGGTGGTGGTCCTGTGTGTAATCAGGCTGTGTAGGCTGGGGAGGGAGAGAGTGAGCCGTTAGAGGCGGAGAAAGCCGATGGAGCTCCGGCGGAGGCGATGAAGTGAATTTTAGCAGAGAAAAAAGCTGGAGAGCCACAGGGCCGCTTTCACCCCATCTCTGCAGCGCATTGCAATTTCCATACAACCTCGGTGCCAAATAACAACAAGCCGGCGGGGAGAGGGGTTGAGAGAGCAACAATGAGAAAGGGAATAGAGTTCTGGAGTGAAAACAGAAAAAAAAAAACGCAGTCAGGGAAGCAGCACTGCAGCTTGGGATGAGGGCAGAGAGCACTGGAGATGAGAAATGCTTTTTCTTTCGTATTTGTTTGTTTCCTTGCGAGACACGGCGGTGTCGAAGGTGTTTCTTTCTCACCATCAGAGCTAAAGGTGATCTCAGTGCTCCTTCAGCTCCAGTAAAATATATGCGAACAAACTCAGAGTAGTGCAACCGATATGTTTCAAAACACAATTCTGCTCCTGAAATCTGATTGGCTGAGCCACAATCAAAGCTATTGGCAAATGCAGCTGAAGGCAAATTTGCAAGGTTTAAAAAAAATGTTATGCTATTCATGGAATAGTGTCTAGAGCTTGCTTGAAGAATCAATCTACTGCAGTAAGTTCATAAGCCCATAAAAGGGATGTTTTGGTGAAAAATCAAATCTGTATATTTTTGCTTCTTTAGTTCTTCAGAGTGCTGGAGCTCCACTAACGAACACTAGCATATACACCCAAATCTTTCTGTGAAAATACATCCTCAACCTGCTCAAACTCCTGTTGTCTGTAGCAGGGTTGTTTATTTTATAGCTCCTAGTATGTCATACTGTGTCCTAAACCACATCCACAAGTCTGCGCCACCTTAATGAAGACATGGATGCGATTTGAGTGGTTTGAGAGAAATTTTGGGGGATGTATTTATGGAAAAGATTTGGGTGACTATTGACTTCTAGTGTTTGTTAGTAACATTGTCCTCATTGCTCAGGTTCTGAATAAAAGAAGCAAAATTTGGACTGCAGATATGTCTTGGCTTATTGACAATATCTGGTGTAAATGGAAAATTGAGGAAACTTCTTGCTAAACCTTCCCATTAACCCTTCTACAATGGTGGCTAAAAGGCAGGGAGGCTTATTTTTTTATGATGATGTTTATGCACCAAACAATGTGTGTGACTAATTTCCAGCCTTAGAATTAAGCAGCTTATTTTTATATAAAAACAATAAGAAATATATATATATATATAATGTATATGGTGATTCACATGGGCCATGATTCACATTCAAAACCTTTACTGTTTACATTCTGTATTTAAGCCAGAAGATGAGGCCTAAGCCAGAATTAGATACTGTCCTGTTTTTAAATGACCAAATTAAGCTTGTCCCTAAATCAAACGGGTGTGTACTCAGTCAATGTCTGACTTTTTGAATCGATCGTATAATCAATGTCAACTATGCAAATAAGGTTAAAGTTTGATTCCCCAACATTAAGATCTGGAAAGAGAGAGAGAGTCAGGGTGACGGTGAGAGAGTGCCCAAATGGTTCTTCATTATATCCCTATGAAGGTGAATTTTTCCCTCTTGGCTATTGCAGCCACCGAACGAACAAAAGCATCTAAAAACCTGCGCTATTTCGTCTCAGACCCAGAACAGATCGCTGCGAAGCGGCCACGCATAACAGCCGGTCATCTCCCCTGAAGGCTCAGTAAAACTGACGGATAGCATCTGCATTTTTCACTCAGTTGTCAGAGCGCTGGAGGGCCGTCGATTTTCTGCAGACATTCCTCCGCAGAACGACAGCGGCCCTCAGGTAACCGGATCCAGCTCCCGCTCAAACAAAGCTGATTTGTTGACCTCAGCTCGATAAATAGTGACTGTGGGTTAATGTACCTTTCTCTGTGAAGTAACAAATACAGACAAACTCAGCTGGAGGAAGGAGAGCCTTCGGTTTTAATGGTCTACTCTTCACCTTCAGCACATCGCAGCGGCTGCTGCCTGCTTTGTTCACAATCAAGACGAACCGGGCTGTCATCTCCACCACAGGCTGGCTTCCAGAGGAACGAAATAATGCTCCTTTAGGGTCTCAGTGCAGCAGAGAACAAGTGAAGAGAACGCACATTATAGTTCCATTAAACTAGTGCAGTTCCAGTTATAATACAATACATTGTCTCACACAGTACACTAGAGTAAATGGGAACAGACAGTGAGACAGTATGAGAGACAGAAAGTGGAATACACAATTCCACCACCTGTGACTGGGTCCAAACCCATATCTCTCTTTCTGCTTGATTGACAGGAAGTGCGGTTGATGTGCGGTGTGTCTGAGGGGAATAAGGTCCTGTCCCTGTGGACCCTCTCTGCTTACCTCATAAATGTTTCAGCCGTCCAGCAGAAACACACTCTATACATTATGCAGGGATCCTAAACATCCCTTCCTAAAATAATTGCTGAGCACAACCTAAGCCCCCGGGACGTCCTCTGAGGATACGGCCTCTTCCCTGCCCTGTAAAGACCGCTTAAAAAATACTTTATTCTGCATTCTCTTCTTCCAGTTTAGAAAGAAAAGGAAAATCCCCCAAAGAAACAAAGGGATGAAAGGAAAGGAAGAAGGTAAGGAAAAAAAAAATAATGAGAGAAAGACAAAAAGAAAAAAGAAAAAGGATGAAGTAAAAGAAAGAAAAAGAAGCAAAAAAGAAAGAGGGAAGGAGTTAAGGAAGGAGGGAAAGAAAGAAAGAAAGAAAGAAAGAAAGAGAAATAAAGAAAAAGCAAAAAAATAAAGAAAAGGCTAAAAGAAAGTAAGAAAGATGTAAAAGAGAAAGAGAAACAAAAGAAAGAAGGACAGAAGGAAGAGATTAATAATGAAAGTAAAAAGAAAGAAAGAGAAAAAAACGAACAGTCAAACAAAGGAAGGTGGGACAGATGAAAGAAACAAAGAAACAACGAGGTGAAAGAAAGAGAAAAAAAGACAAAAAGAAAAGGTAGAACCTAAACCTGTAAAAAATAAATTAATTAAGAAAGCAATACACAAAGGCAGAAAGAAAAAGAGAGAGAAAGACAGAAAGCAGTAAAGAGAGAAAGAAGGGGTGGTTATTTAAAAATGAACCCACTGCTCATTAGAATTCACCCTTTTCTCCTTCATAAATGGATTTACTAGAAAGAGCAAGTGTTAAGTCAGAACAAATCTGGTCAAGAGTTTGCAGTAATACGCAATTAACCTGAGCGCCGTTAGCAGTAATTAATACCACACACGGCTCAGACACGCAATCACCACACTAAAGCTGCACCAACAGCCAGAAAAACTCATTACACAGGCTCCCAGGGGAAAGTTTTAAACCTACAAAACACTGATATGATAACCATCAGAAAGTGAAGTCTTCTAAGTGTGAAGACAAACACGTGTGTGTGGGTGAACAGAATGTGATTGGAATCCATTAATACCCTGATGCCCTGTAGACGCTCTGATTTGGTGCAATGTGATGTGAAAGTGCAGCAGTTAGCATACAGATGTCAACACTTATTGGCACGCAGATGGATCGCGCCTGCATTCGGCCTATATTAGTTAACATAATTCAGGTATCGATTGTGCGGCTGGCGTGTGGCGAGATTGATAATGAGCCCCATGATAATCAGCATTAGTGCCCTCTGACACAGCACAGCACAGCTGTGACCCCTGTGACTTGAAAATACGTCCACGAGCGCACAGCCGCAGCCACGGCTCATTAAAGAGTCCATGTCCCGCAATTTTTATGTTTTCCCTGCAGTCAGCTAATGGCATTTTTACTTATTTTATTTTTGCACTGCTACTTTTGCAGCATCCATAAGAATTACACATGCTGTTTTGTTTCTGTGCCTTTAAGACTGATATATGGAGAAGAGTATTGGGACCTATTTTTCAGGGTTTGTGCTAGGCCCCTTACTTCCAGTAAAGGTCAATCTTAATGCTTCAGTATACCAAGAACAACGCCATGCTTCCAACTTTGTGCACACAGTTTGGGGAAGAACCTTTTCTATTCCAGCATGACTGTGCCCCAGTGCACAAAGCAGCTCCATAAAGACATGGCTGGAGGAGTTCAGTGTGGAAGAACTTGACTGACCTCAACCCCATCCAACACCTTTAAGATGAACTGGAACGGAGATTCTCATCCAACATCAGTGCTTGACCTAATAAATGCTCTACAGAATGAATGTGTTTCCCATGGAAACTCCAAAATCTTGTGGAAAGCCTCCCAAGAGTGGAAGCTGTTATAGCTGCAAAGGGGGACCAACTCCATATTAAAGTCTATATGTATTTGGATGTAAGTCCCTGTTGGTGTAATGGTCCCAATACATTTGTCCAGATAGTGTATGTAAATGACCTCCACTCTGATGGGCTACCCTGCACTGTGGCTTATTTAAAAGAAGTCCAGACTACAACACTCCAAGTAACTTGTGGGGCTACACTGCGGTATGAAGCTCATTGATTTTAGTAACGAAAATCATTTCAAAATGGACCGTTTTTGGGGCTTAGTTTCAATATATGGACTATATTTTGATGCATTTTTCATTGCCATATGATTAGTCAGAGAGCCACAACACACAACACTTACTACATGCGTGTTGAACTGAATTAACATTCAGTTCACTGAGGCTGTACTTAATCTCCAGACTGCACATAGCAGTGCCTTCTAATTGCACTATAGAAATGTTTTTAAACACAGTTCTTTCTTACAAAACAGTCTACTGGGATGTAATTCTTCTCCTGATCAAAAAACATCCATTTGGAGAACAATAACAGACAAAGTCAAAGCCCTTCACACGTATTGAAAACTGAAATGGGGTACATTCATTGAACTAGTCTTACTCTGATTGTAAATATTCTGTTTGAGGTTTGTTCCTTCATGTAGCTGCTGACACTGCTGCTATTGTTAAAGAGTAATTACACCCTGAAGTAGATTTTTTCATTAAAAACTGAAATATTGCACTGCCAAGCTTTTTCAAACTGTCAAAACATCGTAAGTATTGTGCACAGTGTCTGCAGCGCCCCCTCTGGTCCAACTCTGCTACAGGCACTCATGACAAAGCCACGTTACGATATGTAAATCAGTCTACCAACGTCACAGCCCCCCTGATGAAGATGCCCACCTTGTGCTGCACTGAACAAATGAGTGTGAAATATAAGAATTGGACTCAAGAGCAAGGTCACAAGTAAACCATTCTCCTTGCTAATGATAGCTAAGGTAATCTGTCTGATGAACTTCAACAGCAAAGCGCCTGAACCATCTGGAAAAAGCAGATAATGAAATATATCTTTCACCTTTTTCACCTGTTTGGATCAGAAGTGACCACTGATATAATAATGCAAATTTCTGCTCGCCTGTCTATGAAGTTCTATGACGAGTTTAGATATCTGTAAGCTCAGATCACTCGAATTCCACTCACTCTATCTAAATGTGTGTGTGTGTGTGTGTGTGTGTGTGTGTAATACCAGAGGAAAGGCAGCTTGTGAAGGCATGCATGTGTTTCATCTGCATTAGTGTTAACAGGTTAACAGGCTAGAGGCTACAGGTCACACTGAAGTTCAATATTGCATCCATAAAGGCCTGTAGCTATCTTTACTATAAGAAGTAGGCCTTCAGTTGAATGTCAAAACATGGTCTTGTAGACTGCTATGAAAATGTGAATTTCTGTTTGTGTTCTTACTGGATTTCTAGTAGCATGTTTGTATTATGATAACACATTAATATTTCCTCGTCCTTTTCACTCTGATTTGGTCCCATCAATTGTAAATCAAAACCTTGTTGATTCCACTGTCATTTCTTAACCACATCAGTGGTTAATCTAATGTGTAGGGCTTTCTGTCCAGCTCCTGAAGGCCTGACCAGTGGGGGATTAGTTTGTACACTTGCCTGTATGTATGTAGAAAAAATATTATGATTGAAGATTTTTCTAAATCTAACAATGAAATCCAATACCTGTATAGTTTAAATACAACAAGCAGAATAATTCTTTTGAGTAAAAATGAAATAAAAACTGACATGTTTTGTTTTGGTTCCCAGAAACCCTTAAGCAGTCTCTAAAGGCCTCAAAGACCCTGAGGGTTCTGATGCACACGGTTCACAAACTGCCAGTTTGGGCTCATATTTCCATTTCTTATATAACATTTTTTAGGCAGTGCATCTTCTATTTGCAGCCGACACTGGGTGCAAAAGTCTTGGCGCATCTGGTCCTCAGTTCTTCCTCTATCTCTTATCTATAGGAGATGCTAGTCTGTTCTGGTCTCTCCTAAAGCCCTACTTCACAGCAGGGAGACTCTCACCAGAGTGCACAGGGCTGGAACTCGTCCTGCTGTGGGAGAGAGGTGCTCTCTCTCCCTGCCACCTAACCTGGCACAGCTGTTCCCATCCCTGAGATGCAGTCGTATCTCTGACTAATGAAACTAATCAGTGGCTTCATTTTGACAGGGTTGATGTATGAACCAGTGTTAACAGCTCCTCCGCAGCCACTTTAAAACTTCCGCACCGCCCATGCTCCTCATCAAGCCATGATGAGTTAACACTTAGAATGTGAGTGGACTGGATTTGTGCCGGCAGTGCAACAAATTATCATCATATGGCAAAAGCAACTCCTTATATGGAAGTTCCCTCAGTTTGTGTTGATGCTCGACGTGTCAGACGTCATGCTGAGCTTTGTTTGCTGTTCCTGTGTCATGTAGAACCAAAGTAATTGTAATTATAAAACATAATAATAAACACTATTGGGGCTTTAAAAATGCCATTAAGAACAAAAATACCCAATTTTCGTTTTAAGTCTTAGAAACATATGGAAAAAAACACAAGATCTTTGAAGCCGGATGAACTTTCAGGATAGTCTCCACACACAAGTGGGTGGAGGAAACCAGCAGAGGGTGTCCGAGAGGAGAAAGAGCAGCAAACGATGAGCGTGTAGGAGAACAAACAACAGTTTTAGACTGTTTTACACTGTTTATATTTGTTGAAATCAGATTTTAGTAATATGCGCTGAGTTCCAGAGGTCAAATGTACAGTTTTGAGAAGAATAGGGCTTGAGAAACTGCAACTATGTTAACTGTCACAGCTGAGAGAGCCATTAAAGTGCTGGCTGCAGTCTCGCTGCTAAACTGAAGCTGCTGCAGCGTTATCATCCCTAAACCGCACTGCATGCCCTGTGCCAAGAGCGGAGACAAAAGAGATGAAGCTGCATTATCCCCTCACTGAGGCCTGGCTGTCATCATCGGCCCCATTGTCATCATTGATGTAATCACCATCATCAGCAGCAGCATTAGCATAAATGTGATCGTTATCCTGCCCGGCAGAACAGAAGCTTAGCAATCAACCCTCAGTCACTTTCAGCCTCCTTCAAGAGCCCTTGAGACCTTTGGGTTTGACCCCTTGGCCTTTGTTGGTCTAAGTTACTCACCGATCTCACAGCTTTCTCCAGAGAAGCCCTGAGCGCAGAGGCAGCTGTAGCCCTCGCCTTCCCTCAGGCAAGTGCTCCCATGCAGACACGGATTCAACTGGCAAGGGTCCTTTTCCACTGTTGAGGCAAAACATGTACATTAATTTTACACCATAATATTGTTTGCATGCAAATCCATAACTAATAGAATAGAAGTGTGTTTATTTCAAGAGATCAGGATTCTTTATGGGGAGAAATAATGAGGACAATCAAAAGGCAAGGCGACAGACATGGGTGAAAAACAAGTGGGAAAAAGAGTGAAAACAAGAGCAGAGACCAGAGATCACATGACGATGGAGAATATACACAATAGGACAAATAGCCATAAGCAAGTACAAAGCAGAGTAGGAAACATCTCCATTCAGACACTTTGGCAATGACCCCTTTAACTCCTTTCCTTCTTCCTCCAGAGAGGTTAGGCAGAACATTGGTTAGAGCAAAATGGATCAGCATGTTGAACCGGGACTGTCTGTGTGCTGCTGGGTTTACATCACACCTAAATGCATAGAGCTTTCTTTGCTACATAAATGAGGATCTATCCTGTTTATTGCAGTTCATGTGTTGTGTTTAAAAATGTTGTTTGTGACACTAACAAAGAAAAAAATATATGAATTTTGGCTTTGATAGATTACATTTTTACATATTGTGATGGCGGGCATCAGATCCCGCTTTGTCATCGCTCCTCCCTCGGCCATGGCGAAGGTAAGGAAAAGCCAGCACTACAGCACATATGTGCCTCTGCTGGGCCGATTCAGCACCTGGGACAGCTACCATCCCAGTGAGAGAGTTGTTTAAGAGAAGAGCACTGGCTGATGGTGATCCCAGAAGAGAAACGAGTAAAGAGCTCACACGCAACAGTGCAGGAGTTCAGGGTGGAATGTCGTCGTGCTCTTTTACAGCTGCTCTCAGTGGCTCACAGACTCCAGTCCAGAGGATCTCCCGCGCTGCTAGCTGCTTCGCCACTGTCCAGCCATACAAGAGTCTGCCACGCTTCAGCGAAGTCAGTGACTAACACTGTGAAGCACTGCCAGAGCAAGCCACGACCCCTTTCACAGCGTACTCTCCCACACCTTCACACCACGCCCACGTTTATGAATAAAGCAGTATTTTTATGATTCTGCTTCCAGACATTTGTGTTCATAACTGGCAGTGCCCACAATATAAAATAAATTAACACGTAGTCTAGTTATTAAGCTAATGCCAAGAGCAGTACAATGGAACAAGCAGTCACTTTTTGGGGTTGGCCAGGAAGGGTTAAACAGAATCAAAGAGACATTTAATGGTGTCTGTGCCATGGTGTCTAAACCAAATAGGGTTAAAACTGAGAAGAACTTGTGAAGACCAAGAGCTAAACTTGAGTTAATTATTGATAGAGGATTTTTTAAAAATCTGACATGCTCTTCATCTAAGCCCATGATCCCAAGGAGCCTCAGATGCACTTTGTTGAAAGGTTTAATGTGCTACAGCAGCATAAAACATTGACAATATGTATGCATAACTATACATGTATTAAAATTTATGCAGACACACTTATCCGGAAAAACTCACAATTCAGGAGTCTTATTCAAAGATTCTTACTGGTATAGCAAGATGTACTTTACTCAGCAGTGATCAAACCCCAATCTGCTACATGGAGGGCAGTGGTATTATCCACAAGTCAACATCAACCGTTGTCCATAAATTTAAAACGCCACTATTTTCCTCATTTGACCCTTCAAACCATTCTTAGTTCTGCAGGCTGAAGCCCAACTGCTCACACATTGTGTGTTGCTAGAATCAGTCATTAAAGCTCTTTTATTCAAATACAGCTTTTAAATAACTTTCAAAGCGATACCTTCAGAAGATTATGCTGGAAAATGTTTCTGGGAAAACTGTGGAGAAATCAACAAGCAGCAAACTAACAAAAGCAACAGCAAAGTGGCAAAACAAGATGTAAGTGGAATGAAAGTGAGGGGGTACAGTTGTGGAGGAGTTGAGAAGATCTGCATATGTTTTTTTTTCAGATTTTCTACTCATGTTCAAGAGCTAAGATTAAGTTTTAGTGCTGCCAGTGAAACCAAGATCCTCGAGGAAAGAGCTGAAAGGTCAGAACTGTCCAGTCCATACTTGCTTCTCTCTCTCATGCTCTAAGCTCCTCCAAAGACATCAGTCCAAAACATGATGTACAGAAGTGCTTGAAGATGAAAGAGTAATTTAGTGGTAACAGACAGAACACAGGGCACAAACTGACTAATGAACAAATAAGAGGTGCATTATTCATTAATGGTTTATTGTTTATATACAAAATATGACCTATTGCTCACATATTGTGGAAGGATGGAGGGGTAGGGGTTCAAGCTCATGACTTACAGCAGTGTAACAGATAGCAGGGGTTTTCTGCTGGCAGCCTGTTCATCATGACTGATGTTTTGTGGGTAAGGACAATGTTGCCCCTCCACCCACCCAGGTCCCCTAAATGATCTAATCTTCGCCTCACGGTGCTGCACGCTGCCAACTATTTTTATGGCGCATTATGGTGCCGTCCTCAGTTAATATCCACACTCTGTTCTCCTTAGCTGTACCACCATGAAACTCAGGCTCCATGTTTTTGGAGGGGTGCGGCGATAAACGAGAGATTTAACAGATTAAGTCGTAATTACATTCGCTTTCCGACGGGGGGGAAACTTTTACAAGGACGGCGGACGCCTCGTTCCCCCTTTCGTCTTGCTCTGGGAAATTGATTAAGCGCTGTTTTATAATCCATTTCCAGCCCGGGACACAATCTGACAGCGAATCAGACACAGCACATCAGACACAGAGCCCACACTCCACTGTGACTTTGGGCGCATGTAATGATGTACAGCAGAGAGACTAAAACTCAACACGGACATGAATTACTCCCACACTCAGTGTTTATTTCCTTGTGTTTTGCAAAAGTGTTCTCTTTTATCATGGGTATGCTACAAACCAGTCATTTACTATGATACTGGGTATTGGCTGACCATCTTAAAATGAGCTATGTTTAGGTGCTGAATTTTAACATGGTCATCTAAATGTGCTCAAACTGATCAAACTGATACTCCCAATTCCCATCCGGTAAACCCACACTGTGCAAAAGTTTGTGCTTTGCCTCATCTAGTACAGCTGATTTAAAATATTAACTCATTAACAAGCTCTTCACTGGCTGCGTCAGGTGTGCAGAGTTTCAAGAACACACAAATGTGCAGGGCATGGGCTCACCAGGACTGGGATTAGAAACCCCAGCTCCTCGAAAAAATGGTTCTAAATAATAAAAGAAAATGTTCTTTGACTTGTAAATTGGTAGAAACGTTTTTGGTGCCCTATAGAACAATTTTATTTCTTTTCCTTCATTCCTTAAAGAACCATATACAAGAGGATCTCCATCATAGTTAAAAAATCACTCAACCAGAAAGGGTTATTATGGTCCAGTTATAAGTTATTATGGTCCAAATGAACTTGAAATTAAATCGTTTTTTTTTAAACTATGGTTTTACTAAAGAATTCTTGAAGGACTCCTTTCTTAAGGGTGTAGACCAGGGGTCTTCAATCTTTTCCACAAAGGTCCAGAGTGGCTTTAGGTTTTTATTCTAATCAAGCAGAAGTACATGTGATTGTACTTGTTTAATCAGTTGGTCTCACTTTTAAGTTTTAAGTGCCTGCACTGAAAACCTCTGACCATCTCTGCTTTTTACATTTTCCTCTTAGTAAAATGCATAATGGCAAATTCAGCAACATAATCAAATAATCAAACAAACATGCATAACGGGAAACAAATCACATTAGGAAATAAGCACAGACGAACATATTTCTTGCAGAACTCATGAATTTGCTGCCTGTGGTTGTTTTTTCTGACTGGGAGCTCAACCTGCAGTGGTGATATATAGTGTCTGAGAAAATGTCTAACACATGTCCTTCCAATGCCATTAGTGGACTTTGCAGGCAGAGATGATGGACAGTGCAGTAATGGGATGGGTGGACGGTTGGAGCCGGTGACATGCTGAGATGAGGCGTCTGTTTTAAATCAGCCACCAACACACATAAGCAGGCATAAATAAAAGACATTCCTATTCCTGTTTGTCTTTATTTCCTTTAGCTCATTAAAATCTTCCCCCAGAGTAGTTCTACATGCGTGTCCGTATTGTCCATATGTCACATTAAACGATCAGCATGTGGAATCAGATCTCTCAGTGTGCTAACATGTTTCGTGCCACTATATAACAGAAGCTTAACTGTTGGATGCAATGTCATCATTGTGCAGCTCGGACTAGTAATTATGAATATTACATTGTATGATATAATAATTAACATTAGAGTACTGAATGTGACTTCATCTGTGATAAAGATGAATTTCTAGCTTTGGATCACATTCTTTGAATTTAAAAAGACAACAGTCTTGAGAAACCATGTCCCTAATGGCAATAATACATTAAAAGCAAAGACTGGTGCTCCCGAGTAGTGCATCTACATTAGTGTTGGCTTTTTCACCAGGAGTGACTCCACGGCCATCTGTGGTCCAGAGTCCAGGACAGCATGTCTGGCTTCCCTTCCACTTGGCGGGTAGAGACAGAATTCAGTGCTCTCTCCCTCGCTCTCTGTTCATCACTCTCTATAATGCTATCCAGCTGATTTAACAGAATTAGCAGTTAATGTTCTCCTCCAAGCGTGTTGACATGTCCAGCTATATCTCTTTAGTGGTTCTTTAAAAAATGTGCAGCAATGTCTCAGAGGAAACATGTGCTGGCCTTCACACTCCCAGTGTTGCATTCTGTGAGACCAGGTTAGTGAGTAGAACTGGTCTCGACTTTATTCAACCAAATGTTCCACTTAGGACACTGAGATCAGCAGACCAGCTTCTTCTAGTTGTCTCTTAATCTAAACTGAAGCAAAGAGGTGACTGGGCTTTTGCAATCATCGCCCCAAGCTCTGGATTGAACTACCCTCTACGAACAGCAATCCCTCACATAGTCATCTTTTAAATCTTCTCTTAAATCTTATTTTTATTCCCTGGCTTTTAACTCAGTTTAAGAGCCTGTTTTATTGTTCAACTATGCATTTTATTTATCTGCCTCTCCTTCATATATAGGATTTTTTTTTTTTTCTGTTTTTCAGTCCCAGTTGTTAGTTTTATTTTTGGCTTTGTGTTTGTTTATATTTGGGCACTGTCCGTGTGGGTATGTTTTATGTATTTTTGTTTTATTATCTTCTGTATATACGACTTATAGACTGTACCGTCCAGACCTTTGGTCGATTGCGGATGTTTTAAATGTACTTTATAAATACTTCTAAATCTGAACATTGGGCAAAAATACTAAAAAAACATCAGAAATAGCTCATTTCCATGCATTAGCTTTAAGGATGAAATGACTAACAAATGACTATGCATTGCCCAAAAATCACCACGGTCTAGACTTAAATGTCTAAATGGGATTATTTTAATGTTATGTTATATGGAAAAAAAAAGCTTCTGGGTAAAACATCTTCAGTTCATTTTGATAGAAACAGGAATGCATGGGAATATACATTACATTTAAGATGCCTTTTATCATTACTCTGATGAAACAAATCAGTAATATGTGTTCCCATAACAACATGAATTCAATTCTCAGCGTGTTTCTCAGTGAAACTACAGCAGTACATTTAACAATAAAGGCAGCATGGAGCTTCTTTTATGTAGTGACAGAAAAGCATTTTAGTTGATTCTATTTAAAACAGCCACAAAGGACACAAAAATACTCTTAAAGGTTTTATTTCACAGAAACACATGTGGGTTTTTTTTTTTAAATAAAAGAGGTTGATGCAGTTCATCAGCACTGGTAAAGTTTCAAAACATTTCATTCAAAACATGTGCTCCGCATATGCAAACTCTGCAGACCTTTTTGTCACAAAACACTGTTTCTGTCCAAACTGCTCATTGAATAAAGCACAAAACAATCAGAGGGCAACAAAAGGCAACCTACACGCATCAGTCTTAAAGGTACGGTAACAAAACGACCCTGTTTCATTAAAGCAATGGGCAGCTGGCTGGTCTAGTGGTTAGGGCGTTGGCCCTGCAATCAGAGGGTTGGGGTTCGAATCCCAACTGCTAGTGTCACCCCTCAGATACCCTTGAGCAAGGTACTGTCCCCACACTGCTCCCCGTGGGCCTCACTGGCGGCAGCCCACTGCTTCACTTGGTGAATGGGTTAAATGAAGAGAAATTGTTTCAGTGTGTGTTCTACTTGTATGACTATGCATGTCACAAATAAAGAATATCTTAAATTACAACAGTTTGGGGTAAATTAAACCTTATACAAAAAAGGAACTGGTATATTTAAAGGGGATAAAAGAGAAAGTCTCTGAATATGATGCTGGTGAGATGGTATGTAAGGTTAAGGTCGGGTAAACAACTGAAACTGACCATTTAAAGTTCAGGGGTCTCCTGTAGTGGGATGTACGGTGAGGGACTTTGGGAATGTCACTGAAAAAAGCTGCTGCTGCTCCATTTGGCTCCATTTATTTGACCCTTTGCTCAAAAGACCATCAGCCCATTGTGTATTCTCAGAGCAGGCCAAAGCTGCTATGAAGATTCTTTCTGCCCAGTTTAATGAGTTCTGCCCAGACTCCTCACTCTATCACTCTGCCCTCTCACAGCGCTTGACCACAGTGCCAGTGTTCAAGGACTTTTCATCACTGGCATGATAAAATAAACTCTTCAGTGTGTGCTTGAGCGCTTCGTCTTTTCTCCAAATCCTGTCAAATGGATCATTCTCTAAGAGGATGGAGTGCTCTCCACATTAAGTCAGGCTAGTGCAGCTGCAGAGGAATAAGACATTGATTCAGTTCTCAAACAATTAGTCACGACTTACTGCTCACAAATGAGATTGCGCTTCGTCCTCCGGACCATGGATGATGTGGGAAATGCATGTATGAATCAAAGCTGCAGTGATACAGTACAGACCACTGTATGCTATAAAACGATCATAATATTAAAATGTATTATTATTAGTCATAGCATTGGCCAACGTTAAGGATTTCTAGGCACTGGCCAAAATCGTTATAGACTGAAATTTAAATGGGAATCTCATTGATTTTTCAACATTTCTGCTTAATTTAATGGTTGAGCTGCAGACAAAGTCATTCAGAGGTGAGATGTGAACTAGTGATTTGTAGAGAAATTTACTGATTGATTCGTTTACAGGACCTAGGAGTCACAATGTCTACAATGCATATCTAGCCAATTTATTTAACATACAAAACCAAAAAATGAACTTTAAGGAACTTTAAAGAAACACAATTTTCTGAAAGCTTTTGTTGTTTGTGTTTAAGAAGTGTGCATGAGCACTGAAGATTAGTAGTGTTTTATATTTTCTAGATTTTAGATATTGCTTTTTCTAGTAAGCCATTATATTAGGGTTTTCAGAATTGTTTAATTAAAAATAGAATTCATTCGCAATTGCTCAATAAAAAATTTATTTTGCAAAAATAAAAATGGTTCATCCGTTTTGCCTACATACTGTAGCAGTTTTTCCAGGTAAGACTATTGAGAAATACATGTTTCTTGTCTATTTCTTGATACACCTACTGTTTCATTTAGTTCCTCCTAGAAGCTGATGAGAAGTAATTAAGAGTGTGCAAGGCCACACTTATCTTTAAGATATTATAGTATTTTGGAAAGACTATTCTGGAAAGACTACAGCCCTCGAAAAACTACAAGCAGTTTGGTGCTGTTTGGTTCAATCTAATTTGGTGTGACCTATTTTTAAATAATTAATAAATTAAGTGTTAAAATAACTGTTGAGATTCCTCAGCCACTAATATAGGTTAGTGCCAGCCCCACTGTTGGTTATCACTTTGTAAAAGAGTAGGAAAGAGCTTGTTAAACTGCAGAAAGTTTAATGCTCGAGAACAGCCACATAAGCTCCTGGTGTCTGTACGAGCAGACAGACTGAAAGAAGTGAATGTAACTGACTGACTCAAAACAAACTGCAAACCAAGCAGGGAAGTATATTAAGAAGGGCAGAAGGTCACTGACTGAAACACAGCCCACCCATTGGGCAAAATTTGTAAGGAGAACTTGAGAAAGAAGTGTGTATATGAGGGGCAAAAGGGGAAAACTTGGCCTGAAAAAGAGAGTGATGGAGAAGAAGAAAGAGAGGAAGAAAGGGAAAGAGGGAGCAATAGCAACTTTTTCATGGATTATGATTAATTACACACTCTTAAAATAACCCTCCTTCCCCATTCTGTCTCTGTCTCTGCTCATCTGACTCTGTTACTGAGACACACTGACACAAACTGCAGCACAGGAGCATTAGGTGCATGTTCCCACACTCTCTGTAGCTTTAACTTATTTAACTGCATGACATTAGACCCAAGCAGGTTAACCCTTTGTCAGCACAGACATAAAGTTCCAGCTGTTTCAGTGGCCCCTCAGCTGAACTACAGATGCTTTTTTCTTTAATGATGCCGCGGTGGTGGTGGCCTAGTGGGTAGGATTCTTGCCCCTGGACCATGAGGTTATGGGTTTGAATCCTACCTCCAGCATACCATCACTGGGTTCCTAAGCAAGACCCTTAACCCCAAAGAGACTGCCCCCTGTAGTTATGGAAAGGAACTCGCTTTGGATAAAATCGTCTGCTAAAACGTGATGGAGTGTATTTGGATGGAAATAGAAATATGGTATTTTTGATATCAAGAAAGCTGCAACTGTGCCGACTGCTTCTAGTCTGGAAAGATGTGTAATATTACATTACATAACATTTCACATACAGGGAGCCTAGTTTACTTTAATACATATTCCACTTTAAGAGGACTAATTATGTTCTCTTAATAATGAAGTATGTAGGTGTTCAGAGTTTTGTAGTACTGAAAATGTCAGCGAAATGCTCAGAATAGCATATTGTAAGATGTTGTGATGTAATAACTGAGATAATAATAAATGCTGTCATATTTCCCGTCCTGTGACGGAAAAATATTTCCATTGATAATATTAAAATCCATTCCACTGGAATGGCTATGAGGGGGACTGCACAAAAGGCTGGCTGAAATTCCAGTTAGGGGCATTGGAGAGGTGATAAAATATGTCCAAATGCTCGGCCACAGCCCCTGCTCTGAGTGTCAGCTGCTCTGAACCAAAGAAGATGGGGTTGCTTGTTAAAATGTTACATTAAAATGCACCAAACCGAATTCACTGGAATAATGCAGCAAAAACACCATGACCTACTGACATTAGGGATAGGTGAGGGTCCTTAACAAATAAAAAAACAAAATACGATCAAATTTTCTAAAAAAAAATGGAAAAATGCACAAAAAAAGACACAAAATGTGCACAGACACTCTACAAGAGTATATAACTTGCCTAGCACTAAAGGGACATGTTTCCCAAATGGTAACCTTATAGTACTCGTTTAGTGTAACTGAATTTTATCCCACCTAATTTTGTCCCTATTGGTCCTTTCGTCATTAAATATTCACACTATCCACAGTAGGCTGGTGTGTCCAAATGGAGCAAAAGTAAGGGACCATGAGTGAATATGCTGCAGCCCAAGCGAAAATATTGGCACAACTATTACACACAGATAAACCGAAAGAAAACAAGCTCCTCTCCAGCTACTTTAAGACACATTCCATCTCTCTTCTGTGCCTAAATGACTCTTTAAACGTGAGTGCCCATCTCGTATGATGCACTGGATCACGTTTCAGGCCGGCCTTTCGCTCCTGCTGCTCCAGAAGCCACAATTACAGCGGGAGGAGAGCCAAATGAGCAGCCTGGGAACGGAAAACCTACTTCTGCTGGAACACACACACGCGCACACACATCACTCTCTCTTCTGAAGATGCACAGGATCCTCAGCATGCAGGCGCTACAGCGGTTTAATGCTGGTCCTCATCAGCTGAGGGCTGACCGGCTTGCTCTGTGTCTTTTTAGTAAAAAGGTCAGTAGCCAGAAATGCGCTGAGTTCGTTTATTTGTTGCATTCCTCCAGAGATCCAGACCATTTATTTCCAACATGGGCAGGGGGTTAAACTTTAGTGGGGGTTAATCAATGTCCAGAATGATATAGATTGGCTGGTTCACAGTCCAAAGAGGAAACAAGTAGAAAGAAAGTAGAATAAGGTAAAATAAACGAGAGAAAACCAACATGGAAAACTGCCTTTAGAAGATATCAAAATAGGTTCCTTTTAGATCCCTGCAATGCTTCTTTGCCTGGCAAACCTTTTTAAAGTTTAAAAATGAAGCTACTTTTGGATTATGGGTGGATTCCGATCAACTGAAGCAGATACATAAGCCTTTATGAAAAACTGCAAACAAGTTTATTTTATTCAAAATAAAGCAATACTTTATTTAAAGAATTTGAGTTTTCTGTTGGCAATGTGAATTTCCACTAGTATGTTATGTGTCATGCCTGTGGTGACATGACAGCTGATGACCCAACAGACATTCATCTAACATTTTCGCTGTGCATGCTGCAGTTTTACAGTAACCCCTTTCTAAAGATTTCAGCTAAAAGCCCTCATGTGAATATTTCTGATGGAGTATAATTAGCCTATTTAGTCTGTTAGCAGGTCAGACTACATTAACATTAATCACTGGTAAAACAATGAAAAAGACAACAAATGGAACAAACCATTATTTTGGTATTTGTTTAAAATGTAATACGTTTTACGAGACTAGGAGTCTTTTGTTTTTCATTTTAAAACCTTCAGATGGTCAGACTGGAAAAGCTTTATGCTGCATTTTGGGAACTGTCAGGGAACAAAAGTTAGCACTGAAACAATTCTGACAATGGGACACACTAGAAAATCACAGATTTCCAGTTGAGCACCTGAACTGCTGAAGATGGGATGTCTTCAGGACACAACCTTGGTTTCAGGACAAAATAAAGCCTTTGCTCTTGAGGTTCTTTAAAACACATACTATATAAAGGCATTCTATCATAGAGAAAACCAGAAAGATTATCAAGCACTCAAACGGTTCATCAAGTTTTCATGGTTCTATGTACAACCACCTTCACTAACAAACACAAGGGTTTAATGATGCATGTAAATCTGTCAGAGCTATGATGTCATGACAAATCTTTTCTTGAATTGTGTCAGCCCTGTGTGCTTTAATAGCTTACATCTCTAAAGAACATCAAGCATAGCTCAGCAAGGAAGCAGACACACTGATATCTATTAAATGTCACATACTGTGTTAACATTACCTGTGGCGAAGAACATATATATTAGCTTGAGAATCTCAGTTTACTGTTTAATGTATTAGTGAGCTACAGCCGTCTCAAAATTACATGTTTTGCTTTTCTGGAAATCTCCCACCTGAGATAGCTGAGATACATATTGTCCCATGGTCCATGGGGAGGAGGCAGGGTTTTTTTTTTAAGTAGTATTAAATATAAGCAGTCTAATCTGAATCAAAAAGTGCACAAGGGCGTTGAAAAGTGCTGGGCCAAGTGTTCACTCGCCTTGTTGTTATGGTTACCATTCATCAAATAAATAAGGCAGGGGTGAAATTAATAATGAGAGCGAGATGGCAAGTGCGAGGAAATATACATAGCACATTTCATCCATTGAGACTACATTTTCCCAGATTATTATTATTATGAATATGTTTATGTGTATTCCAATAGTATACATTTTCACAAAGTTGTAAACAATTTCACAAATCAGTACTTTACTCAAAGAATTTGAGTCTTCTGCTGGCAAAATGCAAATTTCCACTAGTGCATTACATAGTGTGCCTGCGGTGATAGGTGGAGCAAAAAAACTGTCAATTGATGACCAAATAAACATTCATCTCACATTTTCACTCTGCATGCTGCCGTTTTACAGTGACCCCTTCACTGAAGATGACAGCTCAAAGCTCTCAAGTCAACATTTCTGAGGAAGCCTAATTAGCCTGTTAGTCGTTATCAGGTCAGCCTACTTGAATGTTAATCACTGGAAAAAATGACAACCAGTGTCTTCCTAGAAAATACCTTTATTTTAGTATGTTTTACAACATAAACATGTTAAATGTTTTACAAGGCTAGGAAGCAGTTATTTGTGTAAATTAACTACAGGTAGTTTAATCTGAATGAAAAAGTGCACAAGGGCTTTGAAAAGTGCTGGGCCAAGTGTTCACTCGCCTCGTTGTTATGGCAACCATTCGCCACATAAATAAGGTGGAGGTGAAATGAATAATGAGAAGAGAGTGGCATGTGCAGGGCTGGGAGGAGTGAATCAAATCATCTTGGAGCTCCACTTAAACTTGACTTCGCCACATCTGGCTGCAGGACACCACTAGATTTTAGATTTAGATCCGCTGCTAGGACACAGTATCTGTCATAAAACTGTATTCAATCAAACTAGTACTGTAGCTGTGGACTGCCCAAATTGTTTTACTGGTCTTGTGTTTTTCTTGCACTCTCTCTCTCTCGCTTTTTTTGCACTCTGTGTATTCCTGTCCTGCCTGCACTGTGTTTGTTCTTGTGTTGCTCCATGGTCCTAGAGTATATGGTCACTGTGTGTAATGGTTGAAATGACAATAAATCTGCTTATCCTGACTTATCTTATAGAAGTCTCACTTCTATAAATGAAAGATCACCTTCAGTAAGGCCTGATACAAGCTAAGTGCTAAACACTGACTGTTGTGTCGTTTTTGTAAAGCAAACACACTTTTTGGAATCCATGTGCTCTCACATGAAACATGGATCACGGATGTGGGTAAAACGGGCTGTGCCAAAAAAAGAGAGAGCTGTGAAATAAATGGGTGGTAATTATAGATAATAAGAACAAGCCTGAAAGCAGGTTATACGAGTTACAGAGTGACTAATGACTCAGATGTGCTCTGTTCTTGAACAGTTAATTATATATAATTCAAACAAAGGTTGATGGAAAAAAAAAACCCACTAAGGTCATCTTGTGTGTCGTCATCCACCTGAACTCCTTCAGAAATGGAGCCGAGCCCAGGCAGCATTTGCAAAGCAGACAAAGATTTTTGCAGTGAAAAATGAAGTTTTGTGATGACAGGGCACTCAATCAAACAGAGGTGCGTTCATTATGTTTAAAGCATCAGAGCAACTGAAACCAATTCCCCGAATAATCCTCGGATCACACAGAGGAAAAATAAAGCATGCTCGCCTTAAAATATTCTTTCTATCAGCTTTAAAAAGGCAAGATTAAAGCCTGTTGAGTCACCCGTGCCTCAAGATTTACATAATTCTCAACATTCCAACTTCCAGACTCCTGACCCTGACATAAAACGGCACTATTAATAGGCCCGGCGGTGGGGATGTGCGGGAGTGTGGCTGCTCCGTGTGAGGCTTGAGCCGAGTAACCCGAGCTTCATATCTCTGGGACAGCATCTTCACTGGCAGGCGAGCAGGAGGAAGCAGGAACGGAGCAGCTTTCATCCGGCCCGGCTCCTCTGCTATTGTTAGCATCTGGAGGCTCTGACAGTCTGGCTAATGGGGGATGCTGGAAGGTTGGGCTGCTTTAAGCACAGAGAGAGAGCCCCCTGCCTGTCTCCCCCCCTCCCCTCCCTTCTCCTCTGTCCTCTCAATCCATTTCCCGCAGAGGGAAAGTGTGTGAATGTGCCCCATGCTCTGAGATTTACCCCTCTGGTTGCAAATTAGACAAGAGGGTGAGACTTAAGGGAATATTTTAGAGAAAAAAAAACTCAAAGAATGTTAGTGATCTGACAGTACTGACATAAGCTTTCATATATATTTACAGTCATATTTAAATACATAATCTTTTTTATGCCAAGCTGTCTGAGTAATGTGTCTTGTTATACATTAAAGAGTAGATCATTTTTAAGAGTTCAATATTAGGTCTGTCGCTCGCTGTTAGAAACATTTTATCCTGTGGACTTTTCGGTGTGATAATAATATACAACAAAAACACAGTAATGCGGATCTTTGTGAATAGAGCAATATATTTACTACACCTCATTCATTTGCTGCTAAATTACATTTTTCAGAATACTCAGAAACGTTGTGCATTTAATTGAGCGACATGCATTTATACGTATATTTGAGCAGCATGTTTACGCTGGGACAATAGTTATATTTCAAAAGAAATGCTAGAAATACAGTCATGTGCCACATTTTGAGCACCCCAGCTGTTTTGCTGTTCTTCTGAATGAGAATAAGTACACATCCTCTACAGAGAACACACGTTTTAATGGAGAATTACTGTTTATTTGCTGAATGAACCATATTGAAGAAAAATAAAACATAAAATATGGTCTGTGCAAACGTTATGGTACATTTTACACATTTTTTGAGCTAATAAATACAAAATATGCATATATATCAGAAGAAAATGCCATAATTATGATACAAAACATGGATTAGACGGCAACTATCTATTGCAAATATGGTTTCTCTATTTGGGGTGATTGCCTTGTGCGAACTTCCAGAGCTTTGTCCAGTATGTCATATACTGTTAGAAACCAGATATGCAAGTCTGTTTGAGATAACTTAGCTTTTGCGTTACATTCATCCTACACATTGAAGCAAATGTGTGATGGTTTAGTCGTGCATTTATTAGTGGCCTGTATGCTTCCATTACTTGCAGGCTACATTAGCCTTTTAGTTCCAGTGTAAAACTACAAATGCAAAAACAGTGTACATTAGAATTTTTTTGCCTATTCCTTCGAATGGCCTCGCGTCTTGATAGTGCTGCAGAAAGGCTGACATTCGGCTCTGTCTTATCTACCTGCGCTCTGAAGCACATCAGCTGTTCTCAGACTCAGAATGACTTTGTATCAGGTGCACTCCTGTTCTCATATAATGATATAACATCACGCAAGCAGAGTGTTGCAGAGAGAGCAAGGAGCAATAGCGAATCGCACAAGGGCTAAGATGAGTTCTCTCAAAGCGACAGGGAAATAAAATGGCGTATTACTAAAATAAGGATCACAGCGGGGTTTAGGAAGAGGAGCTGTCTGCTCTGCTCAGCTCAGACAAGGCAGCACAGCAGCTCCACGCCAACAGGGAAGCTGCAGCCACATGTATGATCTGATAGGAGGAATCATGGCTTTTCCGGCTGCCGTCCAGGTCAGCGGCTCCCGTCACGCCAGCAGGGACAATGCTGCCTTTCAGACAGGAGAGATATCAGCGCATGAAAGCCCAGTCTGACTCACTGGACAATGGAACGCTGCCTGAGTTTGAAAACACAGGTGCTGGGATGACCTTGGGCACAATAAGGAATACAAACTAAAGCTTTAAAAGATAAGGATGCTCTGTTTTCAGCAGGTTCTACAACCACAGCAACTGAATCTGAATCACAATCACGTACTTGGCAATTTGGGGGCTAAATCATTATCATTATGTGCAACATCTTATCATGTGCAGTAGAATTACCATGTACAACACCATGCAATTTCTTATTGGGCACCAAAACATTATCATTACGTGCAATGTCTTATTACTATGTGTAATAGTCGTATCAAGTGCAATAGTAGATATGTCAGTATTACTTATCTGACTATTACTATTACCTATCTCTATTATATGCAATAATGGACTTGGTCTAGAGAACATCTCCAAAGCATTATCGGTGTCACTTAGCATTTAAATGCACCTCATCTTGTATATATACATACCATAGTGTATTTTGTACAGAGTATTTTAATTGACTTTAGCTGCATATTTCTATTGTTGTGGCCTCCGTGCCTCTGTGTAACTGCGCAGTCATAGACACACAGATTAATATAGTCAAAAACATACCAAAAATATAATAAAATAATTCTGGCAAACTTAAATGCGAAGGCAAATCATGGTCAAGTCAACATGTCCAATGGATCCTACTATTTTTTTCCCCCACATTTGTGGTCTTTTGTGCACCAAAACTATAATTCACTTCTTTACTTGTCAGTTTTCAGCCTCACTTTATACAGCAATCATAAACCTTTTCCAGAGATCTACCTATCGGAGCAGCCAGTAGCTTGTGTAGGCGGTGGCAGTAAACAGATTCTCGGATGGTGCTGTGCTGTCTGACTGAGGAGGACTTGGCAGCTCTGTTAGCCAAGAGTACAACTGTAAAACTCGCCTGCTAGCACTAGTGTTACCGCGCATCCTCGCGTGATCAAAGACCATATGCGGGGCTCTTGAGCTCGACGGGAGAGGAGACGTACGGCAGTTAAGCGTTCACACTCACTTTCATGCCTCCGGTGTGATCATTATCTCCTCTGAGCTGTGCCTCTAGTGTGAAGGGCTCAATATGGCCTCTGCAGGCTGGAGCACATTAAACTCAGATTCAGCCATGGTTAGAGAAAGAGAAGGAAGTCAGAGATGCTGTCCCTGTCAAATCTTTAGAATGGATTAATATAGCAATTAAGTGGAGATTATGATCATAAGCTTCCAAAGCTCCTCCTCGTTACAAATCTAACATTGTATACATTTCCATTTCTATTCTCTGTTTCTTTATCTCTTACTCCTACTATTGTTTATTTAAAAAGTTTCTTCTGATACCACAACCACGTGTTGACTGCTCCAAACTAAGAAATTTAATTCAGATTATTGTTAATACAAAAAAAAAATCATCTACATTTAATTCTATGTCCAATTCCACCCATTAGCTAGATCTATCACAGGAGACTACCAAGCAGAGAAGATCAGGGCATATTTTGATGAACTATTGCTAATGCAGCATCGCTGGAAAACATGCTTGGAAGAGAAGTCAAATCAAGTCAAGTTTATTTCTTTAGCCCAGTATCATACACAAAGATCATTCAATGTGTTTAACAGGAACAGAATAAACATATGAAGCATAAAAATAAAAGAATAAAAGAAACTAGATGCATTTCCATGACAAAAAAAACCCCTAAAATTTAGGTTTTCTGGGCAAAACAAAAGTCTGTGTTACAAAAACAACTTGCGATCTTCTGATTCAGGGACTTACCAAGCCGTTTATGGGTAAGAACAGCTGAGTGCGCGCATAGCCTCTTTCACAGGCTGATTACTTTTAATTAAACCACAACAAACAGTTAGACAAACTAACCTGAGCATCAGTATCTTCATAGATGTAGACTCCCTCTCCGCCACACATTTTAAAGGCGACTCAACCGTCCTTTGTCTCTCTCCATACATTACACTGGGAAATGTTTTTAAACGATTAGGACTCAGCCCCTAAACAACATCAAAAATCTGAATACAAACTCAAGATTAAAGATTGTTTTGATCGTTTTGAATTCAATACAGGCTCCGATGAGAAGCAGCGCCAAAAAACAGGTGGAATAAAAATAACAAAGAAAGAACTAAATCCTAACTACCAACTGTGTTACATCAGAAACTGACACTGATGCTGGCTGAGTAAAGGGGCAAAGACAGGGCCATCCCACCCAGAGAGAGAGAGAGGTCAACTATGCTTTAATGGACTCCCAGCCACAGATGGAAGGCAGGGATCAAACTAGAGATCAGCTGATGAGGTGGCAGATGCTTACAACCTTCCACAATACATCACCCTTTCTGACAGAGAGGAATTAGTTTGATACAGACTGATATTCTATGTATAGACTAATTACCATGTGATCTGTAACCATACACTATAAAATATTTAGGTGATTACTTCGAAGCATACTGTGGTATTCAATGGTATTTAGAGTTCATCATTAAATTCAGGCCCAGACTCATCATCCATTTGGATCTTGGCCAGCAACCCTGCTCCCCCTGGCATGAGTCCCTAAAACTTACCAAAGCTGACATGAGCTGCTCACATCAAACCTTGTGAAAAAACTCATCTCACCAAGGTATGACAACTATTTCTGTTAAGTACCTCAAGAAAGATATTTTTAACCTGGAGTGATGCATTTTACATGAGATTCCAAGACTGTTTCTATGCTCATTTTGCAGAACCTTTTTTCCACAGTTGCCTTTTTGGAGATTCTGTAACACAGAGAGGCTTGAAACAGATAGATGTTATCTGTTTCATGCATATCCATGGACTGGGGCCTCAAGGCCCAGTGTGATCCACCAGACAATGAGCCACTGTGCTCGGTATGGAAACAGGTGCAGGGATAACCTTGGGCAGAATAAGGAATTTGGACGAGACTCAGAAAGAGTGGACAACTTTTTTACAAGCTGATTTCTGCAACATGGATCGAATATGACTGCTTTGTGATGACCTGAGCAAATGCATGAATGAGGGAAGTCTGATCACATGTAAGTTCTACCTCAGTCTACCTCAAATGCAGAACAGTCTGCGGTAGAATCAAGTAGTTAAAGTCACGGTTAAGAACAGGGGTCCAATCATGGGATATCAGGTTCAAAATATGTAAAAGAGAGAGAGAGAGAGAAACAAACTGGGAAAAGAAATCTAGTACCTGAAGAGCTAAAAAGTGAAAAACATAACTGAGATTAGAAAGTAGAAAAGCATATGGCTCTGAACTGCTGAAAACAATGAACACTCAAGACTTTGCAAGGACCAAATCATGAAGAACCAAACTTTTCTTCCTTTTTAGGCTGGAAAAACAGCTTATTCTGAACTTACATTTATAATGTCACAAAAAATGATATGTTTCCATATATCTGCATTTTCAGCCGGCAGTGGTTTCATCCTGGCCATTCAACAAGAATATGATCAGAAATTGAGTCTGAGTCCACCTTGTTTCATTTCTCTAATTTGCTAAGAAGGTACTTACGAATTCTTAGAAAATACAAAGCAATTAAATTTAAAACACAACCAAAACCACAGAGGAGGTCCACAGAACCTCGTGTTTGTGTTTTCAGCTGCTGTAGTAGACTTGCCAAGAATAGAGAGGTACTGCCCACTCAGATTTAGATTCTTTTTTAGGGGAGTGGGGGCATTGCCAATGAGTTAAAAAGCCATCACCCCACCTCCCAGTCTTGCGAAGCAAATCTTAGCAGTGATCAATTACATTTAGCAATCTAAAGGAAATATTAACAAGCTGTTAATACTCGAAAATGGTCTCGTAAGAAATAATTCTCACAGTTTTTTATACAAAAAAACCCACACAAATGTCTTTAATGAACCTCAGGGGAAAAAGTAACACAATATAAGATATGAGCCTTTTAAATACAAGCACAGTATATAACAAGCAAACGCCAAGGCACCAAGAGCAAGGTTCTAATTAATGTGACAAGTACGTTTGGCACCCAAGTAAATTTGACGTGCACTTGGGGAGCACCGAGAAGTACATTTAACTTAAACAGACCACGCAAAACAAACACCAGTAATCAGACAGGACAAAAACGTGCTGCTTTGCCATGTGCAGCAGATCCAATTAATACAGCAGATCCTTAAAATAACTGGCGTTCAAGAACTACAGTGAGGATTTTCAAGACACAGACTTAGTTTAGTCTGATTCAATTTAGTGCACTTCACCCTGAAAAGCTTATAAATTTCATGAAATTAACCCTTAAAAAAAGCTTGTTTACTTAAATAGAACCTGCGGTGATGTTCACATCTAAGCCCATTTTGCACACTTGAGTTCTTGGCATTTTCTCCGGCTTCTCTGACAAAATAAATCAAATGCTCATCACAGTCAGTATGGCCCTTTTTTCTAAACACCAAGCTATACCGCTCCCTAAAGCGACGCTTCCTTCAAATCCCATTCATCAAGTAAACGCTGGCAAATTTTACAGGATTAGATCCAGCGTGACTGATACGGGGAAAAAATGCCATTTATGCTCAGTGTAGACGGCAGTGAAATCAAAAGAGGAGCAACAGACTTCAGGATGAACCGGCCATGAAGGCCTTCACGCAAGATGTTCCTGAGGAACGGACTCGGAGCCAGAGCTCCAGACCAACTCCGGCTTTCTGAGCCAAAGAGGGCAGAGGCGTCTTCATAAACATCGCCGGGAAACAAGACATAACAATGACGGAAAAATAAGCAGTGGAGTGCATTTTTGAACATAAACCTGGAGGAGCTGGATGTAGTGATAAAGAAAACTGGGCAGGAAAATCAATAGCCTCCTCACTCTTGGCTCCTCATGCCGAATTCAAGGTCTGGTAGGCGGCTTGAAGCAAAAAAGCAAGAAAAGTAGCTACATGTAGAGGCTTAAAGACAAGCTATTTTATTTCCTCTCCCTCTGGATTTACCACACCAGGCATAAATTCATTGTGTTTTACCTTGTAGGCAGACTAGGCTGTCTTAAAGATTTAGCTGGAAGGCAGAAACTCAAAGGCGCTCTATTACCCATCTGATACACCTCGGACAGACCCCCAGAAAGGGCGTGAGTTTCGAATTTATTAGCCCACGTGGTTTAAGGACTGGGAGTCCAGCACTAATGCTGATCTAGATATTTCACATGATCCGGTGTGTGAAGCTTAATTGGCCATTAAAACAGATATGTAAGACATGAGGCTACATTCGCATTAAACTTTTCCTCATTAAACATTTTTGGAGCAGACATTCTTATCGAGAGCGGCCTAAAAACATCCAGACAGTAGGTGTGTGTGTGTGTGTGTGTGTGTGTGTATTATGATTTGGGACCTTACTAGAAGAACAACATCCATCAAACCATTAATCATACACTAACAGCTTCGGTGTTGCAAGAAATCCTTATAATAAAAAAAATTGTAACTCAATATAAGATGCAAGATCCGCTAAACGTAAATGGTAAACTTTCTATTGGTCCATTAATAGGTGTGGTGAGGTTCACAGTCGTGGTGGATGGAACCAGGTGTCGTGCTCTACCAGAAAATATAGCAATTTTATTTATTATCCAAAAGCACCAGTGAATCCATATGTGTCTTCTGAGTTTTTAAATGTAATGTTAATCCAAGTAAAACAAAAAAAGGTTATAATGCCTTACAATGCTCTGAGTGAGCTCTTCTACTATGAAAGGATTTTAAAAAACCCGCTCATAAAGCTTTTGTAAAGCTCACACATGAGACAATGTATTTGAAACCATTTCATGCACAAGCTTCCTCTAATACAGTAATCCCTCAGTTTTACGCGGCTCGACAGTCGCGGCTTCAGTCACACGCAGATTTTTTCTGAGAACCGAACTCTCCACAATGTGCGGAAATATCCACAACAACGCAGAAACTACAAAACATAAAAATATAATATAATATAATATAATGTACTCATTTTGTAAAACAAATATGAACATAAATTCAGCTACATTTCCAAATAAAATATAACTATAAATATAGAAAACTATAAATATGCATCTTGAAATGGTAAAATACAGCTGAACCTCGACGTGGGAGGTTTGAAAGTAGACAAGTGGAGAACATTATGGAAAGACAGGAGAGAGAGAGAGAGAGAGAGAGAGAGAGAGAGCAGTCACACATACACACACGTGCACACTGTCTCTCTGAGACACGGAGCTGTCACACACACTCACAGAGAGAGAGAGTGAGAGAGAGAGAGTGCGAGAGAGAGTGTGTGCATGACTGCTCCGTGTCTGGTCTTCATTTTAAACATTTGTTCCCCAATTTTCTACAGTTATCTCAGTTTATTTAATATTAGTAAGCTGTGCCCTGTCTAAACATGTGGGTAGAGAGAGTTATTTCA
>JBBPCY010000037.1:10162410-10176001 GCA_037974405.1 Brachyalestes nurse
GCCCCAGACCAGAATCTCCCCCGTGCATTGTCTCAGTGTTTCTCTTGTTTAAAGCCCTGCATTTTTATTACTATAAATTAAATTAAAAGAGGCAAATATGGGTTTACCTCCACATTTTCTTTAAGGGTAATGCATTAAACGGAGTTTAAAATTAAATTGAAGTGTTCTGGGAGCATATTTGGTGGCATAGTAAGGGTTTACAGTATAAAAATAGGCATTTTTATGCATTTTTTTTACCAAAACACAATACGTGGGTGCTCTTGGAACGTAACCCCCATGAATAGCGAGGGATTACTGTATATCTTTTAGAGGCATTAACCCGTTTCTTCAGCTTGCTGCCTCTCAGCCGCTCTCCGGACCCCCTCCCACTGCAGGTTTTCCAAACCAGCTTGTGGTCTTGGATTCAAAGACTTTCAAAGAAATTTTGATCTATAAAGAATTTTTGTTCTTTATCCATTTTTGCGGGTGATGCCAATAAAAAAACCCCAGTAGTGGTTATTACTATTATTACATGTTTTAAATCACAATAACTTTGGTTGTTTTTAAACACAAAACAAAGCGCAGCATGACGTTTGACACCTTGAGCATGAACACAAACACAAAAGGTCCCCACCTTCTGTATAAGAAGTTGTTTTACTGTATGATGACAATTTAAACATCAGACATCGGATTCCTATCACCACCGCTGTGATCAATTCTAAATTGATTAGTTCTTTAGGATGGAGAATTTCACATCAAACCATTTAGTTTTCATCTGACTTTAAATCTAGCTGAACTCTCCTTTAAAGCTAGCCGGAGGTTTATAAATGTGCTAGAAATTCAAAATATACTGCAGTTTTACACTGAATCCTTTAGTAAAAACATCAAGCCTAACTGAATGTTAATGGAGAAGCCTGTTAACTTGTTAGCTATTGTGCCGTGTTCAGCCTATTTCTAGTTATTAGTGAAATGCGCTGTCAGTCCCGTGGATTAACCAAAACTGGGCTCTTATGTAGGCCATGTTTTTGCATTCAGATGAATTAGAAATTACTTAAATTTAGAAATTGTTTCCACTGGTCCAGTCATTATGAAATGTCTACAGTGTATAGCATAACTGATCTTAAAAAAACATGACAGATGACACATCAGAAGAATGACATATGATGTATGGCCCTGAAAAAATAAGAATACTGCACTCAGTTCTCTCACACACCAACAGAAATCATCTTTGTGTTTCTTGTTGATTTTTTCCGTGTGTAGGTGTATGTACGCCATGAACTGTGTACCAGGAGTGCAAGAGATATGTGCCTGTTTACTCCTGGGAGAGCGCCGACTGGCCTGCTGGAGCGTTCACACAGCTCCGGGGCATGTCACCGGGACTGATAGAGCAGCAGAGGCATGCAAGACCCAGCGCCTCTTCAACCTATCACAGGATGATGCCTATTCCTAATTAAAGGCGGCCGGCATGGCGATGCTGTTATGACTGCGGTGAAAGCGGCCATTTTTCACAAGGCCCTTCCGTGATGCCTAAAAGGCCTCTGGGGGAAAACAGAGAGCAGAAGCCTCTCCACCAGTGCATCATTGATTAAAGAGGCCCGACGAACTTCCACCTGCACCACGGGGGAAAAAAAGAGGACAAACAGGGCTCTCCCTTCTTCGCTCAAAGCATCCGGGTTTTTCATTAACCGCCCGTTTCCTTGTCAAGTTGCAGAGTGTCAGCTGTTTCAACCAGCGCAGAGCAAGGCTAGGCCAGAGACTGACTGAATACAGACTGAGAGGGATTCTTTCCAGCTGGCTGGTGTGCTGAAATATAATCAGCAGACAAGAGCAATTTTAGCACAAAGTCCGGCTGCTGTGTTTCAAACAGTACCCATAGGGAAACACGAATGCCAGACTTGTGCCTCCAAACAGCCATGTGTTTCAATGATTTAAACCAAAAGCAAGAAAAAGTCAAGCCATAAACCCCAACAGGCCATGCTTTATAGGGATTTACCACAAATAAGGGGCGTGGTTATAAAACTCTTTAACTGGAAATGTAAAAGTGTGCAATCAGTGTAAAATACCATGTAAAATCACTGCAACACGTCATCTTGAGTAGTTTATTGCTTTCATGAAACACTAACAGTACAAGAATATTATAAAAGTTTTTCATAATAATAGTGTTTTAATGCATTATTAACCCTGCCCTGTTGGCAATCCATTTAGGAATTTGATAAATGGCCTCTGAAAGCAATAGTTAGGCAAAAAATCTAATTTATCTAGTGCTCCATTGTTCCCAGTGTAGTCAATCTGACATGTTTGGCATCCAACTATTTTTGGCATCCAAATCTGTGAGGCTAAACAAACACTAGGACTCAAAGGTCACCCAAAAAGCCCAAATTGTTTTGGTGAAAATACATCTCCTAAACTTTGTTCAGCCTGCTCAGACCATAGCTCTTCACTTGTCAGTTGCTAAGTTTAAATAAACAGGCTTCATATGTGAAGTGTATTTGTGTAATTTATTAGAAGCAATGTTTGACTATTTGAATTCCATAAAATGTTTGTGTAACAAATAAAGTTATGAGGTTTTGATGTGATAGCGGTGAAAAAGCCAAAGTCTTTGCTTACATAGCAATTTCACATCAGCTAACCAAGTTACATAATATCAGACACACACACACACACATCCCCCATCAGGCTAATTATGCCCTATATGCTTGCTTTGTGATCAGATGTAATAAGGTTGTACAACTACTCAGAATGCATCATCACAGTGGTCATTAAGTGGGAGCAGGTTTTCAGGCAGGTTCTCCTGACCTGTTCTTCTGGGAGTTTCTTTCTACCACAGAAAGCAACTGTGTTGACAGTTGGACTCAAGAAGGACTCAAACATATCTGCTTTCACTACTTTGCTTGCTTATCCACCCGTCTGTAGTCTTTTAAAGCTCCCCAAGAGTCTCCCAACCAGGAAAAAAATCAATCCGAACAAGCAGAGCCTGAGCTTACACACCCTGTACAATTTAAAAACATGGGCATAGACAAGTGAGTGAGACTGAAGTCAATTACTGCACATATCTACCGGCTTCCGTCAACATTGATCTGCTCGGGACTAAGATCTTTGCCTTAGCCTGCTTCTCTAATTGCACTGCCCCTGACCTTCTAATTACTGTGCTAGGGTTGCTTCAGTCTGGTTCTTTGCACTTTCTTTGTTTACACTCATCCTCCGTGTTGCGATGAGGGAGTGAGGGAATAGAAAACATTCATGGCATGAAAGATGAAGCCTTCTCTCAGGGAGGTGAAGCCACTTAAGATGAGACACGGCGCTCAGGAAAGGACAAGCTAATCATAACACTGTCACACACATGGGAACAAGTTCGCACAGAACATATGGGTGACAAAACAACAGAGACTCACCAGATAAAGCTGGAGGGCTGCTCGCCGAGTGGGCCACGGCTTCACTTGAGTTATCCCCACCTGCGCTTTCTGTGGTGGGAGAGTCCTGTCCCGATGTTCTCCAGCCATGACCTATGACAAATGACTCTGAAACCCCCGATCTGGACTCTGCCTGCTGAGAGGTTTCCTCTCTGTCCGCTGTGATCAGCTGAGGTGTGTTACTGGTGGTCTCAAATCGTACATTGGTCACAGTTGTAGTTGGCAAATGTGTCTGCGGTTCATGAGTCTCTTCTTGAACCACTGGTAGCCAAGTGAAGGACATGGTGGAATCTTGGCTGAATGTAATATCTCCAGCTGTGGTGGCATCCGTGGTTGGAATCGGGTCGTTAGCTGTTGTCATAGACATGCTGCTTGCTGTTTCTTCTACAGCGCTTGTGACTTCTGGGGTAGGTTCTGGGGTAGTGGCAACAAAATGAATTTGGGTTACAGTGCCGGGAGTGTTCAAGCTTTGCTTCCTTGTGACTAAAGGTACCTGGACCTTACTAAAGGGGTTGTTGCCAGATTTTTCTGTTGGACGACGCACATAGAGGATTTCCCCCCTGGCCTCGGCAGCTGTGCTGTCTGAGTCATTGTGCTTGGGTTCAGAGATGCTGGCACCAGTGGGGTGTGGTCGAGTCGGCCCAGCTGGCAGGTCCACAAGCTTCCACAGGACTGTGGAGTGTAGAAGCACACTCTGGTCTTCAGAAGAAGTGCTGCCTTTTACTTGACTATTATTGCTAAAGAAGTCCTTCCCTCCACTTCCATCAGTATCTTTCTCCTCCTCTGAAGTCCCTGTTTGTGGTGAGGACTGTGAAGGAGGTCCCTCGGGAGGTGGATAACTTTCTTCAGCCACATCTTTCCCTTCCCCAGATATGTTCTCATGATCATCTCTGGAGACTGGGATCGCCATGATCTCTAGTGCCCCTCTTTTTGCCTCCATAGGTCCACTGGTCTGGGTCAAGAGGACTCCACTACTGCCAGGGGGTCCGTATTCTCTCAAAGATTTTAGGGCCCATCTCTGCTGGCTGCCCAGTATGGGCGCAGAACCAAAACTTCTCACAGAACCCAAGGGACTGACAGCAGCTGTGGGATCCACCGCTTCAATCGTTTCTGACGCAATTACTCCTGCGGGAAAGATACCATACTGTGATTAACATTGTGAGGGGGAGGAGATTCAAATGCATGTTTAATTACGAAGCCAAACATGCTGCACCTTCCAAAACTTCCATTATCTTTAATGTATGCAGTGCAGTACAGTAAACTCATTATCTATCCATCAGTCCCCTTACAAGATCCTGACATTTATACAGGAGCTATTTCAAGCTACATGATCTCACAATATGCATTAACAATACATCTTTTATTGAGTCTGGTCTGCCATTCAAATGAAAAAGTTGCACAGCTGAATTAACTTCTGCTTTGTTCATCCTTAATTATATGTAATTATATGGTGTGGACAGTGTTTCCTCTCTCTAGAAATATATTTTTTGTTTCAGGCAAAAATGCACCATGTTATTATAGTGGAGGAAATGAGTCAGGGTGTTTTCACACATCTTTACTGTTGGAACAAGTCATTTAAGAACTTTTGAACCGTTTCTATGTAATCCAACATTTGGTCTGCTGAGGTTTTGACACATTGTTAAAGGCAGCTGAAATGTTCAAATATGTAAAAAAGGAAAACGAGAAAATTGAGACACAAATTCAAGAGTGAAGGTACAGTTGCTCTTAAATGTTACTGAACTGCTCTGTTCTAAAGGAGACCAGCTTCAAATTATATGCTGTTTGTGTTCACAATGTAATCAAACTTAAAACTCAACAATTTAGCTCAGGATATAATGGACAGGCTGAGTCGGGTTCAAAGCCGTGATCTCAATTCTTTTCATTGAGCACAGTATTTTATTATATTGTATTTTACTAATCCTTGAGGTTCTTTAACCATAAGGCAAAACATGAAGTGGACTGGGACTGTTATCAGGCCAACACATGAGTCTGGTTCCTTTGTAGGTCCGTTTACAGGGATCCGAGTTCACATTCGGACACTAAACCATGACTCAGCTGCCCTCAGTAATAATTTTCCTAACTCTCCATTTGCGCAAACACAGAGGGATCTGTTCCTCGCACTAATGCTCATAGACCATGCCAAAATTTTAAAGTGTTTTCCCTTTCTTGCTGTCTGGCTTAGTAAATCCTATATTAATAATGCATTTATATCTCTATAAAACACATAATCCTTTAGGACTTTCTATAGCAGTGTATGCCAGAGTGATTTAGTGCATCTCTGTGTGTGTGTGTGTGTGTGTGTCTTTGTGTGTGTGTGTTTAGCTGCTCTGCTAATCACTGTGTGACAGCATTAAAAAGAAATGATGCTGCATGGCCCAGAGTGTTGTCATTATGGTGTTTCCAGTGACTCAGCATGAATTAATGCAGCCCTGCAAAACACTAAACAAATACTGCTGAAGAAATGCACAGTACACAAGGGAAGAACTTTCTTAGGGGCCACAGAGGGCAGCATGTAGTACTACAGGGAAATTACACACCACAGTATGCCCCAACAGCCTCTCTTTAGCTGCCCCTCTGGCTCTTTGCCCTGACCCAGGACATCAGCCTCAGGTCAAGAATATTATGCGTGAGACTAAGGGTGTGCCATTTATTTTGAATGAGGACAAGCATAGATAATTTATCTCGCTGCACAGGTAGCTTGAGCTGCCTTGAAGGCAACATGACAACATGCTGCCCAAAGGCCACGTGCAGGGATATTCGCAGGCCGTTCCGTTCGTACGATGAAATATTGAACCAACGCTGAATTATTCAGTCCGCCGCAGTTACAGCGTCACATAAACGTGATGCAATTTACACAGTCAAGTAATTGTCTAATTAAAGGCATGAATAACTAATTAAATACTTAAATCGCAGCTTTGAACACAGATTAAAACACATCCATCCGACTTCTGAGACCACCGTATGACGCATCTGAGTTTAACGGATGGAAAGGGATAAGAGAAAAGGGAAGCAAGATGTAAATAATTACTCTCGCCCTCTTACACATACATGCTTGAGACACCATACATGCTGTACAGAACCCTGGAGGCAGACAAATCTGTAAGCATTGAAAGCCTTTTTCCCTTGAACATGCAGCTCTTGACCATTTTCAATGCAATACAGAAGCAGCCATGGCTGGTCAAGGTGAAGTCATTGTGTTGCATGCGAGTTTGAACATTGCACATGGCTCTTTCTTCTGGAAGATGCTCAAAGGGTTCTCCCTTTGAGAATTTGATCCATAATTCAAATCGCTAAGCGCTAGTGGAAAGGGCTTTTCATTTTTTCAGAAATCAGGGCCAAAGACAGTGTTCATGATGTGCAACTCGGTCTCACAGTCGCAGTTCAATCAAACGCAAAACAAGAGAAAGATGAAGCAGGAGCCAGTGGAGGATGAAATAGCCACCAAAGCCCAATTCGGCCGGCTAAACCACAACAGCTCTCTCTGCTGCTATCCTTTCTTCACTCAGAGTGTGTGTGTGTGTGTGTGCGCGTGTGTGCAATAATCGCACCTTGCACATGGCCCTCTAATTGAAAGAGACCTGGAATGCTTCAGCTCAACCGATGGCTCGGCCATGGTGCATTAATTAGATCCGGATGTAAATAATGCATGCTGACTACAGCTAAATTTTCACCGAGCATTAAACTTTAATGTCCCTTCATTGAATATGGCTCACGGTGAGAGGATATTTGTATTGACTGCCGCCTCCAGTGGAAAGTTGTATCAAAATGTATTGAGCTAAAAACATTGGTTTCAGACACTCCAGTCGCAGCCTAAAGCTTAAAACGTTAACTTTTCTTTTTTAAAAGCTTGAGGGCTTGTGCTGTTAGTTTTCTAATAGAAGATGATACGCCACTTTGCCTGCGCGGCTACAGCAAGCATTGATTCCCTGTTAAAGCCCTGGGGCAAGAAAGAAGGGAATGTAGCATATCTCAATACTGTGACCTCTTTATCACCCCCCCTCCCACTCTCCTTCTCTTGGAGAATGAAGAGATTCTGAGAAGAAACCTCCTCCACCCTGAGTGGTTGGCCTCTCTGGGACATGTGCTGTTTGCCCCGTTCATCAGACTCAATTCAATTTACACTGAACAGCCGCAACATTAAAATCACTGACAGGTGAAGTGAATAACATTGATTATTTTGTTACAGTGGCACCTGTCAAGGGGACCCTTAGGGATCTCAGCTACTTCAAAAACTACAAAACTATGATGGTTGGGTCAGAGCATCTCCAACATGGCAGGGGTTCCCGGGTATGGAAGAACAACTGGTGAACCAGCGACTGGTCAGAGTGTCCATGCTGACCTTTGTCCACAACTGAAAGTGTTCAGAATGGGCATGTGAGCATCAGAACTGGAGCAGAGGAAGAAGGTGATGTCTTTTGATGTGTACTGCTCCTCCAAGGAACATTTTCTGGCCCTGCCATCCCAACACACAAGGCAAACCCAGTCAAGAATCTTCTCACTTGTGTTTCCCCACAGGTGGAATGAGCTGGCAAAGACAACCAGCGTCTGCCAAATGAATGTAATGTAATGTACACTGATACATATTACCTATTTAAACGTTGCAGACCAAGTCCCTTTATAGGAACAATTTTCTCATGACAAAGAGTCTTAACTCAGCCACCAAATTCCAAGCTGAGCATCTGTGAGATGTGCTAAACAATCAAATTTGATCTATATAGATCCCACTTCACCACTTAAGGGACTTACAGGACCTGCTGCTGGTGCCAGTTACCACAGCACAGCTTTAGAGGTCTTAAGGAGTCCATGCCTTGATGGTTCAGAGCTGTTTTGGTGGCACCAGTGGGATTGACACAATTTTATTGTGTAGGTCTCCCTATCAAAACTTGCACAATATTGTGCAGATTTCTTATCAGGGGCTAAAACATTCTCAGTATGTGCAATAACCTATTATGTGCAACAATCTTACCATGTGCAATATCATGTGCTGTTTTCTTATTGGGTGCTAAATCATTTCATTTTCTGCAATGTATATTATTACTATGTGCAATATTACTATTTATGTGAATATTACTTATATACTACTGATCTCCATTATGTGCAATAATGTACCCCTAACCGTCATTTGTGTTACTAGTAGTAAGTTACTTATCTATAGTATTTATACCCCAGCATTTGTGTATACTGATTCTGGCCGTTGTTTTTAATGTTAAATATCCACAGTACCACAGTATCTACACCTGCTTTCTTGAGAAGCCATCAGTGATCTGTTCCAAAGTTAGCGCAAAAACCTGTCTGAACATCCAAGAGCCAAATTTGTGGAATTTCAGAAAAAAACCAGTCAGTCAGGGGGTTATCTCGTGGCCCAGTGCCCCACCAACTCCATCATCTTGCCGCGCTAAAGCTGTTTTCTCACAGTGGAAGGATGTACATCTGTGATTTTTTTTTTTTCAGATATGAAGCAAGAGTGGAGCTTGATTTTCTCCTGTCTCTCGAAGATGAAAGCTACTGTTTATTTCACTGGGAGAAAGAAATAAAGTGCCACCAGGTCTTGCATGGTTATTTGTAGTCCCATTTTCTCTCTTTATCTTTTGATCATTTTTTGAACTCCTGCTTATACTCTCATTTTCTTTTGCCTTTTCCATTTCTTATGGAAGCAGATTACCTTCTATCTAATGTTCTTGTAAATATCTCCTTTATCCATTTTAGATGCGCTTGAGAAAGAAATGTGTGAGGCGGTGAAAGTGTGTGTGGAAAGCCGCCTGTGTGAATGTCAATATGTTTTTGAAGGGTAGCAAAGTGATACTTTAGGGAACAACTTTTGTTGGGAGGTAACTGATTGGTTCTGAGATGAGGAAGATAACGCATTCCAGGGGGTTCCCACTGAATGCAATCTTTGCCAACCATGACACCTTTCCTCGTTTGTTTTCAATGTGAGAGGTGTGTTTTGCGTACTGCCTTTGCAGGCTGAGCACCCTGCACAACTATGTTTTGTGCAAACCACTCCAGACACCCTGAGCTGAAACATATTTAACTTGAAGCAGCCAAGCACCTTGTGTCATCAGCGTTTTTTTTTCTGTGCTGACCAATCAGATCAGGGAGAGTCATGGAGGGTATGGAGGGGACTGTTTGCTAGTACAGTCAATTCTACAACTGCATGAATAGAAATTTTCATGACATTAACAAAAAGCAGATGGCTTGGGGTCTTATCAGTGCAGCACTGGAGATTTCAGGTATGTTTTGTGTTGTTTCGTTATGTTATCTATAATAAGCCAGCAAGTGGTTTAGCTATCACTAGCTGTTGCTTAGCAACAAGGAGACGCTTAACCAAATGCAGTCTTTGAAAAATGCAGCAGTGTGGACCCCTCTACCAAAAAAACATTGCGGTGTTCAGAAAAAGGCAATCTGAATCCTCCCTAAAGGAAAGACAACATTAAAACCAGAAGATTCAATATTATACTCAATGTAATGGGTTTTTTTGTTGCATTTTCTGATGCTGAAAAATGAATAACTTGTTCTTAATGGCCATTTTGATTGGAAATTAAATAAATAAAAGGTAGGCTTCTGACTTTTGTGCTGTTCCGTAAAAGAGTATGTATGACCAGTACCTCTATTGCCATTACATTGCTTCCTGTTTCGGCATTATTAGTTTTTGTTGGTATGCATGGATTGGCACCGCTGCTGAATAGATATGCCACAGGTTCCTCTGCTATTTTTCATGTGGATTCCTCTTGTGTGGTTTAGTGCTGGCGCTCTGCCTGACAAAACACTAATACAGTACTACAACGTACACACTGCGTTCTCACATCCAGAGAACTTTAAAAAAGAAAGTGCTCTTACCGTTTGACGGCACTGCTTGTGAAACCGATGGCTCAGTTTGGGCTTTGCTGGGATTTTTCAGCTCAGGTTCAGGGACGGCCAGAACCACCTCTTTCTCCTGCTCCAAAAGCCCTCCCTCTGAATTTGGTATGGAAGGGTTAGTCGAAGGTTCTGCGCTCTTGAGCTCCAAGATTGCATTATCGGCACTTCCTTTGCTCCCTTTAAGTCCACCACTTGGCTTTATCCTGGCTGGCTTGACTGCTTCTGATGTCTCCCTCATTAAGCTTGACTCTGTTGAAGGCGCCTCCAGCTCCCCGTTCCCTGTCCAGTACTTCCAAGGCTTCATGATGGAGTTGACAAAGTTGTACAGGACACTGTTGCTGGTCTGAGCCTGAGTGGAAGAGGATGGAGTGGTCAAAGAGGGGTCAGGGGACAGGTGGTGGCCCTCAGCCGCCTCACTCTCATCATCCTCCTCTCTGGCTGAGCCCCCCTGGAGGTCCACCTGGTTCTCCAGAACAGGAGGAGATCCATCTTTAGTAGCATTCTCTCCCCAGTGCTCCGACCTCTCTCCAGGCTGGAGATGGATTACAACATGCTCCTCTGAGATCTCTGAGGACTCGTTGTCTGCGATGGAGTTGAACTCCTCCTTATCCAGGTCTACCAGGCCGGTCCAGGTGGAAGGCTGAGGGAAGGCTCCATTTTGCTGGAGCTGCTCCCAGTCATCTGTGGAGTTTGAGCTGGAGCGCTCCAAAGCCTGCAGAAGTGCCTTCGCTTCTGTCTCTAAAACACGTGAGAAGATCAAAAGTAACCCGGTTACTAGACTGCACACAATCCCAAAGGTGTTGACACTTAAAAATAAAATGGACAATATAAATAAAAAAGTAAAATGGATCATGAATATCTAAATAAGCAAAATAACAAAGTACACTGTGGAAATGAATGGATACGATCTCAGTATGCTTGCAACTCAAGCTGTGCTTTAAAGCGTTATTATCGTAGAGACTGACATTTTAATGAAAGCTGCAATAAAATCCATTTTCTTAAGTCTTATTGACAAATCTTTTTGTTTAAGCCATTCATCTGGTCTGTACAGATAGCAGGTTGTACAAGAATATTAAAGTAACAGCTTAAAAGCTACCTAATTTTGTAGAATCTAACATTTACAGTCCAAATTGAAGTCCCAGCTCTAACAGTCAAGTTCACTGCGGAAAATAATAGTTTTTACAGAACGGAAGGGCTCAACAGAAGAAAACCTGCATGCTTGATTGATCCTTTGAACAGCTGTAAAGATGAATATTGATCTAAATGTGTTCTGCACTTATACATACAGCCCAGTATTTTAAAATTATGAATGAAGGCTTTATGTCAAACTGGTTTACTTCTAGGCCACAGCTCTGCAGAGATTTGCGATTTCCCTCTACAAATGAAAGCCATGACGGCTTGTGTTATTAAACTGATAAGCGGAATCAGGTGTGTTTAATAAGTCAGAATACTAAACTCTCCTGAACTGTGGCCACCAGATTGTCCCCCCCCCACCGCCTGGGGTCATCTGTGATAGCAGGGCTGTTCAGGATATTTGATCTGGACACTGTTTTCTACTACAGACTTTTTCAGAGATTGGGGAATATATTGAACTCTTTTGTTCTGGACTGCATTTAAACCCTACCTAAAGACTTTACCTCCTGCCCGTGTTACTAAGTGTTCAATAGAGGCAATTAATTTCAAACCGTACTTACTGTACATTTTTTATTCTTTTGGGAAATGAGTTTGTTCATGAATGTGCTTTGCTGTTTGCTTTGGAAATTTATCATCCAGAAAAAAGGCCTAATTGGATAATATATTAATTCCAGTTGGTTTATAAAGTGGTTTATAAAGTATACCATGGTCTCTTTTGTCTTAGCTTAACTTCTAAGGTAAAATACACACTACGAATCCCATTAACTTCCTGAGCAGTCCAGCATGGCTGTGCAACCACATGGGTGGAATCATCACTGTTCTTACTGCCTTTTGATGTTTCTGCTCAACACAATGGCACACTAAAAATAACCCCAAATCTTGATTTTACTTGATTTTTCTACAAGCAAAACTACAAAGAAGAAGCTGTCTTCCTAAAATAGATCAAACACAGACCACAGTCCTTGTCACGCACATCAAAAATGCACTTCATAACTGTCTGAGTCTATTTGTGACAGTAAAAAATGGACTATGCTGCTATAATAATGCTCCTGAGGTGAGAGAAATCTATAGGATCTATAACAAAAAAAACAAAACAAAACAAAGGACAGTGTGTGAGATGTAGCCTATGCATACCAAGCACTTCATGAATGTGATGAGAGAGAAGCTTTCTGACAGTGTACCTCTATAGCAGTAGGCATCAAAGAGGTTGGTGGTGTCGGGGAAGCCGGTGCGGTTTGGATTGTGGTAGAGGGTGCGGACCCCTGGCTCGTCCCCACCACAGTTACGTCGCGGTTGGTTGATGGGGTAGCGCACGCTTCCATCAGCCAGCCAGCCCGGGTCACAGCGGTCCAGCCCAGCCTGCCAGGCCAGGAAGAGCTGGCCCACCGTGGCCAGCTGAGCACCCAGTGTGTGGCAGTAAGTGGACGCTGTGGCCAGGCTCAGCTTCTCTGGCACACTGGTGTGGAACACCTCACCTGGCAAAGAGAAGAGAGCAAGAGAGGAGGTTTACAAGAGTGGAAATAAGAGGAAAGAGGGGAAGGAGATGGAGTGGTGGAACATTAACGAGAAAATAATTTGTATTGAAAAGGAACAGTCTTCTTCTCCCTATTGGTCTAGGTCAGAGGTGTTCAAGTAAAATTTAAAGAGGTGTTCAAGTAAAATTTAAAGTGGTGTTCAAGTAAAATTTAAAGTGGAAATTCAAGCTTTGACAATAAATACTGTCAATGTTTTTCAACTGTACTGAATTAACTTCAGGATGCAATGTACACACACACACACACACACACACACACACACACACACACACACACACTTTTCTGTGTCAACACATTTTAACAGCTGAACAGTTTTAGATGCTCACTTTCTTTCCCTCTTATATTCAACTCGCACACAAGAGTCTGTATCTCTCCCCCAGTCGTCTGTCTATCTCCCTTTGTTTGCTCATGTGTCGCTATCTTTCTACCGTCTTCTACCATCACCCGTTCTTGCCTCTTAACTCGTCTGTTTGCCCTGTAGAGTTGCAAAGTTTACCGCTTTGAATGAACGTACTTGATTGGCTGAAAGGTATCACAGGGGGTGGCTTAACTTGCATGCGGTTGGTCTGTGGGTTTCCTCAGCCGCTAAAGTGCTAAAGTAAAGACTGTAAAAGCTGCGCCGGTTAAAATAGACGCGTCCTGTCAGGTTTTAAATATAACGTTCTGTTTTGGCTA
>JBBPCY010000037.1:10178109-10201571 GCA_037974405.1 Brachyalestes nurse
TGATCTTAACTCCTTATGTGTATAAAGCACACCTGTCCACAGAATCAGTTTCTTCCATTCCAACCTCTCCACCACCACGGACAAGACCAAACAGCTGTCAAAAGATGTCAGGGACAAGATTGTAGACCTGCACAAGGCTGGAATGGGTTACAAGACCATCAGCAAGAAGCTCGGTGAGGAGGTGACAAATGTTGGTGCGATTATTTGAAAATGGAAGAAATATAAAATGACCATCAATTTCCCTCAGTCTGGAGCACCATTCAGTATCTTGCCTCATGGGGTGAGGATGATCATCAGATGAGACCAAAATTGAGCTCTTTGGCATCATCTCGACCCGCCGTGTTAGGAGGAAGAGAAATGCTGAGTATGACCAGAAGAACACCATCCCCACAGTCAGGCATGGAGGTGGAAACATTATACTTGGGGATGTTTTTCTTCTAAGGGTACAGGATGACTTCACCACATTGAGGGGCCACTTGATGGGGCCATGTACCATAAAATCTTGGACGAGAACCTCCTTCCCTCAGCCAGAACACAGAAGATGGGTTGTGATGGTCTTCCAGCATGACAATGATCCAAAACACATGGCCAAGGTAGCAAAGGAGTGGCTAAAGAAGAGGCACATGAAGGTCCTGGAGTGGCAGAGCCAATCTCCAGACCTCAGTCCTTTAAAAAAATCTGTGGAGGAGCTGAAGATTTGAGTTGCCAAGCAGCAGCCAAGAAACCTAAAGTATTTAGAGAGTTTCTGTAAAGAGGAGTGGGCCAGAATCCCTCCTGAGATAAGTGCAAACCTGGTGACTGACCACAAGAAACATCACTGCTGTGCTTTCCAACAAGGGTTTCTCCACCCAGTACTAAGTCTGTTTTGCTTGGGTATCAAATACATTTCACTCAGTGACATGCAAATCAATTTAGAACTTTTACATAACATGTTTTTTTTTCTTGATTTTTGGTTGATATTCTGTCCTTCTCCATAAAAATTAAACAACCTTGAAAAATTAGAGACAATCTTTTTTAAGCTTACAAATTCAGCAGTGGATCAAATAATTATTTCCCCCCACTGTATAAACATGTACAAAAATACTGTTCATAGATTAAAAACAATAGTGCTAACCAACCTGATGCCATATTTTTTATCCATGCTTATAGATAATAATAAGTAACATGGTATCAAGGGTAAGCCTACATGAAATTACTTAAGCAATGTGGTTTGAGAAAAGTGTGATGATTTAGATGGTTTGAGCAGTGCTAACCTGCTGGCTGTAAGCTTTCAGTCCTTGTTAGCTGCATTAGCCTTGGGGGGAAATTATGCAAATGTGCTTTTTTGCATTACCAAGCTGTACTTTAAGACAGGTTTTTACCTCGCAGGCTTTCAGCAAAGCAATAGGCATCAAACAGCTCATCAGGGGCTCGAGTGCCATAGTTTCTCACACCAGGTGAGTCTTCCCTGTCACCATAGCAGCCAGGACGTGGAGACTGGATGGGATACCTGTGGAGAGAGGGCCAATGGAAATAAGCAACTCCTTCCAATTAGAGGAGAGACTGTGTCCGGACAAACACATTGAGAGACTCTCAACACTCCAACTGTGAAATTTACTCGACAACGCACCAATTCAAATGAGGCTGAGGTGCAGGCTAAAGTCTGATTAAGAGATATTATACAGCACTCCTGGGTTTTGGAGAAGCTGAAGGGGATTTCATGCATTTAGCAGCTATTCCAAAGCAGTTTCATCTAACCATTAAAACAACCCACATATTTACTTCTGTTAAGAAATCTCCAGAGTCCCTGCACACTTGCTGCATTAACTGGACATTTGGGTAGTCACTGATTCGTTGCCAGGCTCCTCAAGAAATGGCTCAATTAGAGCTTTTCCAAGAAGCAGCTCTTGGGTTTGCCTATCGAAAGCTGTGTTTTTCATCCCAATTACTGACCGACCATATGTGGTAGACGTGAGTGTCGCTATTAGGCGCGAGTGCCAGTCTGACAGTCAGCTGCATGTGATGGAACTGGAAGTGGCAAGCTCTTTGCTGTAGTGGAAACTTGTGGTGCTGAGGCACAAACAGTGGAGACCGGAGAGCAGCTCTGAATATTTACAGTTGTCTTCTGGGTCAGGCAGCAAATGGACTGATCTAATGAATCTATTTGAGTTCAGGGTGTTCTCGCATTTATTACTTGTGTCTGCAAAACTGAACAATACAAACCAAGGTACTACTTCACAATGAGACTACCGTTGTAAAGGATTTTTAAATGATTTATAATCATGTTGTTAATTAGGTTGTAGACACTATAAACTATAAATCATTGATAAGCAGCTATAAATAAGTTATAACAGTTGTCATTGATTGATGCAGCCTCACTTTTTGGCTGGATCTGGTTATTTTAATGGTAGTAGCATGTTAACAAAGACCCAATGAAGCTGACAGTATAACATTCTTCCTGAGAAAGATAGAAGATGAGCTCAGCAGCTAGCAAGACCTGAGATTTTGCCAAATAGTTAGACTGCATGACAACGGTAAGATATGTTAATGTCTGCTTATTAATGAATTATAAACTGTCTACAAGCTAATTAACAACCTGATTATAAATAATGTATAAACCCTTTATAAATGTAGTCTTATTATAAAGTGGTACCCCAGCCAATTAGATTCACATGCTGAGTAAAGCAGCAGAACTTTGGATCTCACCTCACGGTCTGGTCAGACAGCCAGCCAGCATCGCAGTTGTCATAGCCGTCATCAAAAGTGGCCTGCAGCTGGCCTGGCGTGGCGATCACTGCAGAATTCTCCACACACACCCGCTTAGCCTCAGGGAAGGAGAGGGCATAGCGGTCATGAGGGGCGCGATAGTGGAAGACCACCCCTGTGGATTACATGAGGGAAAAAATGAATTAAGACCAAATTGCAAGAGAACACTCATAACTTCAGTAGCTAACAGTAAATGGATTCAGTTTATGCATGATTATAATTTTGATATATAATGTGAGGTTACTGCAATGATCAACGCTTTAAAAAAACAAGTGCAAAGTCAGAAAACAAATGACATTTTATTAATGAAGCAATAAAAAGCTCAAAATATGAAATTAAATATTCTTCTGTTAACTTCAATTAAATATGAGGAACTTTTTCTTGTTCTAAGTTACCATTTTAGAGATCCATGGTTTTGTTAAGCAATGATAAACCTATCGAAACCTCTGTAAATGGTAATTGTAAAACAGGAAAAACTGATATTTTACTCAAAGCATTTAAGCTTCCAGGAAAGAATGTAGTAGATTACCTAGAAACTAATGTGTTTGTAGAGGAAGTGATTATTCATTTAATGTTAATTTGTGTACATGTTCAGATTTGTAAAATATACTAGCACAATTCAGTCTTTCAGTGTACTCACTTTTGGCAACTGTGTTATATAATGCATTTTTTCATGCGGAAATGATGTACACATTAAAATCAAGTACATCATTCAGTGGTAACATTAGCCTCGGAGCTACAGCACATCAGTTTAATAGCCATATGTACATATGCCATATGAATATATATATTTATGTGTGTGTGTGCGTGTATATTATACATGTGCATCTGGACAATTGTTTTTGCCTGCCAACGTACAAATTAGCCACTCTATTCTGCTCCCTCAAGGCATTTGTCTCCCGCATCCATCTCCACGCTTCCCCCTTTCTCTCCGTCCTCAGGGAACGAGACAAAGAGAGTGCGAATGTAGAGGGAGAGTGCAGCGAAGAGGAAAAAACTAAAACAGTGTGAAGTGTGAGCTGCTGTCCTGGTGCCCACACCCTGACCCACAGGCTCGTGGGCTTCCACTCCGCTGTGCAGAGAAATGAGAGCTGGGATTGTTTTTTGAAGTGTCCATCTGCTGTTCCCACACCATATCGGCTAGGCACACCCCCAACCCAGCTCAAAATCTCCTCTCTCAGCAATTCCCAGCTCCAGTCCCAGGAGAACACACAAACATGAAAGGGACGAATGGCAAGAAGGCCAAACCTGTGTCTCTAAATGCCCCCTTCATCTTCGGGAGCTCAAAATATAGGAGAAGCGAAGGAATTCCAGGCTGGAGTTTGGTGAAGGCTGGGGTGTAGGCGGTGAGAATTCAGGTGGAATGCTTAAAGCATTGCCTTGGGGAAAAAAAAAGAAAGACCCTATTCCTCAGAGGGGGGGACGCCCACTCCCTTTCCCTTTGCTCTCCATGCCAGTTCCCAGTGATAGACTACTTCAAAGAGACGGTTGTGGTGGAAAGCAACCCTTTCATTCCCTCTTCCTCTTTATTTTTTCCCATTTCTGAGTCTGGCTTCCTCTGTAGCTCCCTTTTCCTAGGAGGACAGGAGTGCTTCTGAGCTCAGAAAAGATGTTCACTGTCTATGACAAACATTGGGGGATACTTTATATGGGGCCTGTGGTCCACTGAGAGATAGCACAGTCTTGTTAAAAAAGAGGGTCATGGTACATACAGCTTGCTTTTTGAAGTCATAATGCTAGCGAGCGTGTGGGCGGAAACCGAGTATGAGGCTCTTTTGACTGCCCTAATTAGCTCACAACAGCAGGATCTTCGCAATTACGGCTCTGAAGCAGACAAATAACAGGAAGTCATTGTCTTCTTGGGTTTGTTTTAGCCAAAGCTGTTAATATTAGCATTAACTAGCACATGCTGCTAACTGACTTTTGCCTAAGGTTTAACTGAGATACATGCATCTTCAACCTCCAACCAAAAAAGAGGTAATTGCAGAAAAGTAGCAATGATTTTTCAAAAAAACATATAATATTGATATCGCCAGGAGATACTCACTTTTCGTAATTAATGTTAAATCATCTTTAGTGCACTGTGTCTAGTAATTAATCCTAAGAGCTGTCAGGATTAGAGCTAAAGTAATAACCCTTTTCTTTACGTGGAAGGAGCTTTATGCTGTTTTATTCTAGTCCTCGTACGGAGAGATCCCTTGAGCTCTTGAGCATCTTAAAATTCATGGAGATTTCTACTCATTGTTGAATCCTAATGCCTTGGGGTGTGTTAGGGGTCAGTTTAGCTCATCCCTGTGCTTTCTAAGGCTTAGCACTCTTATGTATTCCTAAAAAGAAAATATAGGCACTGGGCCGCTCATGCCGAGATATTATGCAGAATAGTGATTAGGTAAGACCTGCCTTGTGAGTTACATACCGGTACTGTGCAAAAGTCATCCTTCACTTAGCCATTAAATACAAGTTCATTTTGCAGCATCATAAAAAAGAAAGAACACATTAATTAAATTAAAACTTACTTATAAAAGTTTCAAATAGTATTTTTCTATGTGCTATGTCCACTATGGAGACCAGTAAAGCACCAACGCAAGAGCTTTTCTGCATGATAAACAAACCAAAATATCCACAAGCATACATTCCTATGCAAAAATTAGAGACCATTATTATTTCATTGTGTTCTGTTTTTTTGTTTTACAGAACCAGTAACTAAACAGAAAACCGAAAAGCAGAACGACTAAATATAATATGAATATTTTGTAAAGTTTAAAGTGTACACTTTACAAAAATACTGATATTATATTTACTAAATATTATATCAGTATTTTGTGTGTGACTTCATTTCAGCTTCCATTCATTTCTGGAGACTTGTTTTCAGGTTATCAGCAGAAACCTGCAGGGTTTTTTCCACGCTTCTTGTGAACCCCTCTTAAATTCAGTCTTAGAAGTTAGTTGTGTTTTTCTGCTTCTTAACATCCAATTTAATCCCAATTATAATCTTACACTCATCAGCCCATTAAACTCTCCTCCACATATCAGATGTGCAGTTTCAGTGTTTTCATGCATATTTTTTCTCTTTTGTCTGTTGCCGTTTTCTCAGTAACAACTTTGTGATCAGCTTCACATCCTCAGTGTTGAGTATCTTCTGACAGTGAAAAGCGGGACTGAAACACCTGTGGAGTTCATCTGATCTGAAGCAAGAGTGGAGCTTGATTTTCTCCCTTTTTTCAAAGCATAAAGCTTCTATTTGTTTGATGGGAAGGGTTTTGGTGGTCTACCAGGTCTGGCACGGTTGTCAGGAATCCCATTTTAATACATTTTTTAACTTCAGTTTGAGAAATCTGTGTTTTTTCATTTCCATTTTAGATGTCAGTGAAAGTTTTAAAAACTGCATTTATTGGGAGTATACTGATGTAACTGGCTGGATAGAAGTTAGGAAGGATGAAATAAATTCTGATGAGATTAGATTAGAGTCTGTGGTAGAGATTTCTGTGGAATTGTCTGTTTAATGACTTTTTATTTCATTATGTCAACTAATAACTTGCCTGTTTTGACTGTTTTGACAAAAGGGTGGTCTCTGACTTATGCATTGCACAGAAATTTCCAAGTATAGCTGAATTTGTATAACAAAGGGGATATTTCTATTTATCTGCTGCTAAATTACTTAGCTTTTTTGTGCAGTAAGCCTATATAATATATATATACATAGCTCTTAATTAACATTCAAAATATGCTGGACTTGTACAGCATTGCTGGAAATTGCTCAGCAACTGCAGAGGCACACGAGACCTACACATAGGGTTCTACAATGTAATTATAGTAATTTTACTGATGGAATAATATCTAGTGGTCACAGCAACAATTGTAAGTTTATTACAGCTTAAGGTCATGCTAAATGACAGTTAATTGCGATGCCGCTATGCTAAAAGCAAGCTTGCTTTTACAGTAAAGGGAGGATGAAACAAAGTAGGTCAGAGATTTCCGGCCCAGTGTGGCCGGCGCTCACTTTTTTCATGACCTGAAGGCACCCTGTGGCAGACGGCTCACATCCTTTCATGGACATAGAAAGGTCTGGATGCATTAGCATTCCCTGGCGCTAGCTCACCTGTGACCTGGAGGGGCACTGTGTCTTGTTCATCGTTAATGCCCACCACTACCTCACAGCGGTACATGCCCGAGTCGCTGGATCTCAGGCCTGTCAGCGCCAGGCTGGCATTGTAGCGGTTGTCTGGGTAACCGGGCAGGGTCACGCGGCCCTGGAACGCCTTCTTCACCTTCACCACATTGTCTTTAGCTACCAGTATGGACTGCTCCCTCTGCAGGCCGTCCAGCCCACGCTGGCCCCACACCTTGGTCCACTTGATGCGGGGAGGCTCGTGAGAGGGGCTGGGGCGCAATGTGAAGACACAGGGAAGCAGGGCCGTGCCGGACATTGGCACCTGCACAGCCTGGTGGATCACCTTCCGCATGTTCACTACGGTGTCACCCCACACCATGCCTGTTGGGAGAAATAAAAGACAAGATAGTTTGTGAGTCATTTGTGTCATTATTTGTATCTTAATGGAGGCAAACAGCTCAAAGGTTTGGGGTTTCTTACTTTTACCGTTTAACATCAGAAGACATGCAGTGTGCGGCAAGTCTACAGTGCTTTGTGCCACTTGCTATTTCACACCTGATGTGACTTTTACCAGTAATGGATGCATTCATGTAACCTGCATCTTGTTTTCCAAACAAACAAACAAACTTTATTCATAAGGCATTGCAGCAAAGCATAGGTTTTGATTAGCTGGTAAAGTGAGGTGGACTTTAACTTTAAATGTCATTTGCACTGCATGTTTCTTGCATTATAAATTCCATTCAGCAGCAGCCTCTTTTAACAGCCCAGTCACTTGTTTACTGTGTTTTCCCTTTATTGGTTATGTTTGGAGAAAAAAAAAATTCCCCTATATCAGTCAAGTGTGCTTTTACTGTAATAGACCTCTCTGCAGCTTGAGAAGTCCAGCTATCAATCACAAATGCAATGAATTACCCAGCTCTTCGCAAAGTTTTGCCTTTGTTTCTCTTTATTCATCTTTTACACCATGAGTGTACTGAGATATGGTGTGCTTTCATAATTCAAGCACATTTAACCTTGTTCAGAGTCCCATGTGCAAGTAATGCAGTTACCTTGCCAGGAGTAAATGGCCTTTAGCGTTTGTCACAAAAAGCAGTAAAAAAGCATAAGGTAATCATATATGAAATAGTTCATATCTTATTGTAACAATAACAGAAATCCTGCCAGAATGGAAGATTCAATCTTTCAATCCAGAAGATGTATTTTATTATGATTTATGATGAATAGTTATTGTCGCACAGTTTGGTGTAACAAAAAATCCAACCCTTTTGCCATTTGACACTGACACGAATGGAACACAGTCAGAAATGCAGACTCCATTTGCTGGTTTTAAAACAGAATGCAAACTGAATGTAAATGCAATTTATTGCATCATTAAATATGAAATTGCACCATTAAAGCAACATTAAAGTGAAACAGATATCGCCTAATGCTTGAGTATGTTTTACAACACGGAGCAATATATCCATCAAAGTATCTTCTTTCAAGTTAGGAGAAGGTATTATAATCTGCATAAAGATTTGAAGTACATGGGCCAAGAAAGTGTAAAGGCTGATTTATAGTCCTTTAAGAAATACTGTGGTCATGTGTGATAGTGGCATTCTGGTTACATCTCACCCAGCAAAGACCGACACTCTTGAGGACACACACATACAGGACTACAGGCATCACCTGCTACAGAATGACAACAGAAAGTTTCGCTGTTGCTGTCATAAACTGCAGATTGCTCTGCAATCATGCTTATGCTGTGCCTTATTGTTGATTTTCAGCTTTCATCCCTTGTATTATTATGAATTTAAAACCCAGAGAACACAGTGTAACCTGTAAAAATGACTGTATATAAAATGCTAAAATTTAAACGTGATCTCCAGCAAAATTAGAAAGACATGATAAAAATATAATAAAAAACAGCTGAAGAACTGCTGATCACATCAGTCTGAGAATGTTATGAGCGTGATGCTTAAATCTTGATGAACAGGACTGACATCCCTCAGTCCAGTACCCTCATGCTGCCACTGAAGCCGAACTACAGACAACAGCATGAACGAAGCAGGTCATACTGGTTAAATAGTTTGGTTGTGCCAGTTTGGTTGCGGTGGTTGAACAGACTGGTTGTACTGGTTGCCAGCATGGTTGTACTGGTTGCCAGCATTGGTTAGTCAGCATGGCCATGCTGGTTGACCAGTTTGGTCATACTGGTTGACAGGCTTGGTTGCACTGGTTAACCAGCTTGATTGTGCTGTTTGAATAGTGTGTTTAAGCTGGTCATGCTGGTTGATATTCAAACCTTGAGCTGTTTGTTGACCAGCATAGGGTATACTTTCCTCTAGTCTGTATAAGTGTCCAGCCTGACCATCAAAGACAAGCTCAGACCATCTGAAATAATATTACTAGATTTTTCAGCAGAGATGAAAGTATGAACACAGCGCCATAGTTAGCTCTAATAATAGATAATAATCACTGCATTAAATTATTGGTCATTGATTCAGAAAGACAGCAGGGACATAAACAGGCTCATGAAAGAGAAATAAAAGCTAATTTCCGGAAGATCAATGAGCCTTGATGAATTATGCATTATGTATTCTTTTCTTGCCAATGCTGCGATCCATAGGGTGCAGGATAAATCTGGCCAAGTGAAGTAAGTACACAACCCTGTGGAGTTATTAGTGTGGTAATGCTCCCCAGTGGCTATAATACGAGGATATGAGGAGGAAAATTCATTAGGTAGTGGAGGGGGGAAAAATGAAGTTGAGCCATTGACAGAATCACCACACCTCAGGCCACCGGAGAATCAGATTGTCAACTGAACTTAAATGCAATCCCTATTATATACACTTTCCATTAGAGCTATCGCTGGGTATGGCTGGAGTCAGAAGCACATTGATTAAGGCAACCACTGCGATTCATTATATCATCTAAGTGGAGCCAGGGGGAGAAAAGAAGCTCTAAAACCATTTTTTCCCCTCCTCCTCAGACTGGAGAGTGGAAATGTAATTTTCAGGCAGACGGAGTGTGTGAATGATGCACTGTATAAGAAAGGAAGGGGGGAGGCGGGGTGGAAAAATGCAGCGGCTACTGACTTTCAGAGCAAAAGCGTGAAAATTCCTTCATTGATTTATTTTCATTAGATATGGTTTTGTTTGGGACTTCAGTCTCTGCCTGCCTGGCCCTTATCACATTTGATTGAATGTAAAGCGGACAGTTTCCTGAGAAATGGAACGAGAAATGTCATCAGTGGCTCTCTGCTCCTCTGTAATTAACCAGAGAGACTGCAAGAGCGACACGTCTCAAGACGGGTTATTTGTCTTCTTCAGGCCATGCTTTTGTTCCCTTTCATTCCAGCCTGGTTCTGAGTTTATGTTTTACTGCATTCAAACTGTACACCCTTCAACCAAATGCAGCTGGACAACGCAATTATATCAGTGTTCACTGGTCCATAGTAGATAAAAGAGTCTATCATGCTTGTGGAAGCCCGGTGTCAGCTTGGCCAGTTGGACTGACCAATGATCTGGAGTACAAATCTGTTACTTAACATTAATTTACCTTGATGTAAAAAGGATTCCTGAAAAGTTCTTGTCTAAAAAGGTCTAATTGAATTAACTTATGTGTCAATTCCTTAAACTTTAAATAGGTTCTTCACACTCAAACATTCCATTAACAAAATGGTTCTTTGAAGAACCTTCCACTGAAAGATTCTTTGAAGAACCAAAAGTGGCTCTTCTGTGGTTTTGCTTCAAGGAACCATTTTTTGGTTCCATTAAGCAGTGGTAAACAAGATCGAATTCCATATAGTTCAGGAATTCTGGCCCATTTCAGTTGGTCCATTCATCACGATCTTTTGATGCATGTAAAAGGGCATCTGGCATTTTCAAAGCATGCATTTTTTAAATGTAATTACTATCCTTTTTGAATATTATGGTACACGAATGAGCTCAAACACTCCCAGAATGAAATACTGTCTCTGCAGTGGCACCCTTAAAGGTTCAGTAGCTTTATTCAGGGAACTTAACTGTAGTATATTCCAATGTGGTTATGTAGTTGCTGAATAGGTTGTTTATATGTGACTGTTTCATACTGTGTAGTATATAACTGTGTTGTATATTATTATGCTGTATCGTGTTGTATATAGGTGTGTTGTATCGTGTTATATAGTATTATGTTGTAGTGTATATGACTGTGTTATATTGTATATTGTTGTAGTGTATATGACTGTATTATATTGTGTTATATATGATTTTGTTGTACTGTGTTGTATATGTGCGTAGCATTGTATTGCATTTGACTATGTTGTACTGTAGATTCTATTTTATTGATTTGTATATGATTGTGTTGTACATTACTGTGTTGCACTGTAATGTATATGAATGCCTTGTATATGACGTGTTGTATATGATTGTGCTGTGCTGTATATAACTGTGCTGTATATAATTATGTTGTATATGATTGTATTGTATATGATTGTGTAGCCTGTGTTGTATATGACTGTGTAGGAAATGACTGTTGTGTATATGATTGTATTGCATTGTGTATAATTGTGTTAAATGTTATTGTTTATAATGGTGTTGTATATGATTATGTAGAACGGTTGTATACTGACTTGTGTATATGAATGTATTGTATTTTATTGTTTATGATTGTGTTGACTGAGGTGTATACGACTGTAGTATATGACTGTTGTCGATATGATTATGATTATTGTGCTGTATATGATTGTGTAGTACATTATTATGGTGTATATGACTGTGTAGCATATGACTGTGTAGTATATGACTGTGTAGTATATGAGTGTGTAGTATGATTGTGTTGTATACGACTGTGTTGTATGATTGTGCTGTATATGACTGTGTTATATGATTGTGCTGTATATGACTGTGTAGTACATTATTATGGTGTATATGACTCTAGCATATGACTGTGTTGTATGATTGTGTTGTATATGACTGTGTTGTATGATAGTGCTGTATATGACTGTGTTGTATGATTGTGCTGTATATGACTGTGTAGTACATTATTATGGTGTATCTGACTCTGTAGCATATGACTGTGTAGTATATGCCTGTTGTATGATTGTGCTGTATATGACTGTTGTATGATTGTGCTGTATATGACTGTGTTGTATAATTGTACTGTATATGACTGTTGTATGATTGTGCTGTATATGACTGTGTTGTATGATTGTGCTGTATATGACTGTAGTACATTATTATGGGGTATATGACTGTGTAGTATATGACTGTGTTGTGTGAGTGTGCTTTACATGACTGTGTAGTACATTATTATGATGTATATGACTGTAGCATATGACTGTGTTGTATATGACTGTGTTGTATGATTGTGCTGTATATGACTGTTGTATGATTGTGCTGTATATGGCTGTGCAGTACATTATTATGGTGTATATGACTCTGTAGCATACGACTGTGTTGGATATGACTGTGTTGTATGATTGTGTTGTCGATGTATCAGTCGTGTTCTAATCGGTGCCTCAAAGACTGGACTGGTGGAAAATTGTCAGAAACTGTTAATAAGGTATTTATTAACCGTAAAAAGCTTGCTGCTTTATTACAGGTAATGTATATATATTATCAAGGCTTATCTGAACTCCACACAGCGTGGAAGCCAGGGAGCCGTCCGGAGCTGAAGGTAATTTATTCAGAATGCACCAGGCGTTAAGAACAAGAAAAACTTCAACCTACTCCATTATGTACCTGGGTACACTTAACATACGGCCTCAAACACAACATGATTTTGCCATTATTGCCAGTGTTTTGGTTCACTTTGGTCTCATCGGATTTGCCGCTTAAAATGAGCTGCCTCCACCGCTGACTGGATCCGAGTTTTCCGCCCAGTTTGTCATTTTTCAAACCTACTGCTATGAACGTGAGCAGCATTTCTCTGGTCTGTGTGGAGAAAAGTATACATCTAAAGTTTTGCTTACATCTTAAGTCATAGCACGAGAGCGTCCCATCTCCATTCACCATCTCCTTATTCTGGTTTTTCCTTTCAACATTAAACGGTAAATAAATTATATGTTTATGGGTAGTTCTCAGAGTACGAGCCCTTTTGTCATATTTTCAAAAATAGAATTTTGGCCATTCTCACTCTCGCCATTACATTAACAATAAAACCATCTTGTAAACCTTTTACCATCTGTCCATTATGATGTTTTCTTACTTTTCAGAATCCTTACAGGCTTTTGGTTTTAACTTTATTATTGGAAATAACGTCTGTGCTTATAGAGTTTGTTTGCTGAGAGTTCAACAAAAAAGGTCTCAGATTAATATTTCTACTGTTTTCTGTTCAATATTTTTTCCATCATACTCTACTTACGGTACTACTATAATTTACTTATGTTAAAACAGTTTCCACCCAAGCCAACATTATATTTCAGATTGTGGTGGATGTACGTTAAACAGTTTAGTCTTGTGACATTTAATTCATTATAATATTTAATAAAAGGTATCAAATTATCAGCTGACAAAACTAGTTTCAAAAATGGGCATATTTTATTACTGGGTGAAATGTCATTTTAAAATAATAGTCATATACACCTAATACCCACAGAATTAAAACCCGCAGCATTAAAACCACCGTCAGGTGAAGTGGGTAATGGTGATTATTTCATTACAGTTATTTTAAGCAGCAATGTAACAGTCAATTCTTGAAATTGAAAGACAGAAAAATGGGTGTGAGGATCTGAACCACTTTGACAAATGCCAAATTGCGATGGCTTGAGTCAGAGCACCTCCAAAACCGCACGTTGCTGGTATTCTGTGGTCAGTACCTACCAAAAGTGGTCAAGGAAGGACAACTAATGAACCGATGAATGGCCCACGATGTGCAAGGGGAGTGAAGACTAGCCCATCTGTTCTGATCCCACATTAAAACTACTGTAGCACAAACTGCTAATGAAAACCTTAATGCTGACTTTCATAGAGAGGTGTCAGAACACACAGTGTATAACAGCTTCCTGCATATGAGGCTGAATAACTGCAGACCAGGCCGAGAGCCCATGCTAACCCTGTCCACTGTCAAATGCACCTAAAAGAGACACATGAGCATCAGAACTGAATCATGAATCACTGCATCATGGAAGAACATTGTAATGGAAGAGCTGTGGAAAATTTCAGGGGTGGTGTGTGTGTATATAAATCTTTCTTTAAAATCCTGCACTACAAGAATTTTTCTTCTGTAAGAGCTTGACACTGATAGTCCCTTTCACCTGCTCTTGTATATTTCATATGACAGGTGCTGGTCTAGAATTGGCATGTTATGTCAGCACTACAGCTGCAACGGCAGCATCACTCTTGGTAAAAGGCCCCCATTTTTGAGCAAGTGAAGCATACTGCACGGAAAACTCTTACAACACGAACTCCAACCACATGAAAACAGGTCATATACGCGGGAGAGGTCCAGCGCCATATGTTAATATTCAACAGCAATTTTAAAGCACTCTGTGCATCACGATGAAAGCGAAGAAGAGCTGTGGAAAATATGTGCTGGGCATCTTCTGTACTGTAAAGCGGTGCTGCAGCAATAAGTGTTGTTCTGTAATGGCATGCGTGATGACATTTCGTTAAAGCTTGAAGGGGAGAGCGCAGCAGCACTCGGGGGGATAATGGCATTGCTCATCACAGCGCCGATGATGGCTGCCCACTCCTCTAAGAGCGGCTGAAGTAGAACACTTCTCTGTTGTGTTTAGAGGAAGCGCTGGCAAAAGCACAGAGACCACCGGGGGAAAAAAGACAGAATCTGACCTACCACTGCAGATTAGGCTTGATTTAAAGCTTCACTATCATCTACACCTATTTTTCAATATTCAGAGTAATGATTTTCAGGTTTTGGAGAAATAACCAGCATTATATTCTTGATAATCCTCTATTCAGTGCTTGTGTTTCAATATTCATTGCATGCATTTTCAGGTTTTGGATAAATAATCAGCATTATGATAACATTCTATTCAATAACTATGTGCTTTTCCACAGCAATGTGTTTGTTGGCGCATTGATAAAAACATATCATATTGGGTTCCTTCTGGTGTCAAGAGAGGAAAACGGAACAAAACGGCTCAATTAAAACAAGATCTGGTTTAAAATATGTCCTCTTGGTATGAAGCCACACCAGGAATTGTGTGATCATTAATTTGATTAATACACTTATAATCTGACATTGTGATTAAAAAATAATAATGATATAATTCTGAATTGTATTAGTGTTACCTTGAACTCTCTCCCTTGAATTCATAAGCATCTCCTCAGACAAATATGGACACATTTATACAGTATATCGAAAACAGTGACAGAGTATCTTCCACATATATCACTGTACCATGCAGCCAGACGATACATTTGCATTAATAAAGTTAAAGAACATCTGTTGCCTGAGAGCTGGAGTGCTGTTTTTCTAACCAGCTGCAGTTAAATCAGTTCTGTTGTGTTACACAGACACTGGTATACTGTTACAGACACATAAGAGTGAGGGAGAGAGATGCTGTTATATATTGCACACCAGTGGGTGTGTGATGTTTAAGGGAAATTCCATCTTTTTTGGGGCATTTCTGTCTAATTACAGGATAAAGAGAGAGAAACGTACAAAGTCAGAATTGATCAAAGTGGTGATGATAGGCACCAGGCACTTGAAGAGACTTTAAAGCTGCAATACATAAAAGTATTTTTCAGGAATTGTGTGATGCCCAAAGAGAGAAGGTGTTGGCCTACATAGTATTTTTAAATCTGGGAAGTAAAACTAATCTATTTGAAGTGATACATGCAGGACTTTGTGAGGAAATTAGTACCTTTCAGGTTTACCATTAATTTACTATTGTGAAGATTCCCTAAACAATTGGATTTGTGTTGCAGTCATCCAGGCCCCTGGTTCCATTTACCTTCACTGTAAAGAAATCTGAATCATTAAGCATCTATACAACGAACCCCTTCACACCACACCTGCTCTAATGACTCACATCAACTGGAAACACTGGAAATACCCTTAAGAAAGTCCAGGTTAGCAGCACTAATATGTCCAAATGAAAGTGTATCCTCTTCATCATCACTGCATTATTATTATTATTATTATTATTATGATTATTATTATTATTATTATTATTATTAAGACATTAAGCAAGAAGAAAATACATTTCCAAGCACACACACACATTTGTTTGTATTTGTGTGTGTCACACATAATCCCACACACACACAAACACATACAAATGTGTGTGTGTGTGTGTTTGTGTGTGTGTGGGGGTGAAAGGTATTACTCTTCTGGCCTATCACCCACATACACACACACCTTTGTCCCTCCCCCAGGGCAGCATCACTCATAATCATGTTTACCACACACTCCTCTGAAGCATATCACCCCTCGACCTGAAGTGAAGGGGAACAGACTCAGGCAGACTTTCACACTGCAGAAATGCGCGCTTAAGAAAACGCGGGCAGTCTTTAATGGTGCGACTGTAACGCATAGCAACGACTGCCCCAAGTCTCCCCACATTCACTAATCCCTCACGCATTAACGCTGCTTGCACTGCCTGCGCCAGAGAAACAAATGAATAAACAATGTAATAACTCCAGATACACTCGCAGTAAAAACACACACAATGACGCTGTTAGCAAACCCATTTCCAACTTCAACACACAGCCTCCCCACTGGTGTTATTCTGCCGGCGCGGATCAGTTTGCAACATTAAATCAGGAGAAATCAATTGCAGATAGCTCCTTAAAAACCTAATTATGACTTAAAGGAAGCCGATAAAATTGCTCCTATTCCCTTATGGTTAAATAATGAATGTGTGCGCCGCGCGGCCGTGTCACAGCAGATACGCCCAATCTGCATTTAGATGAAAATGTTTTTACAAGCAAAACCCCCTCGAGACCCTGCCTTTGTCTGAGGATCTGCCGATGCTTTTTAATCTTTCCTTCTCCAAATGAGGTCCAATCAAAACAAACAGGCGAAAAATATTTGGGCGGCAAGAGTGAGGGGCTAAGGCAACCTGGTGTGTCGAGTGAGAGAGGGGGGGAGAGCAAGGGAGGACAGACAAAAACAACAGACAAAACCAATCATGGGAGCATTGTTGATGCATTGTGATTGTTGACTTTTGTCTTATTTGTTGTTTCTTTTGAACACCTAAAATGCATTAAGTGCTGTCAGAAGCCTTTATGTGCCTGAGGCTGTACAGCAGGAACAGAAGACAACAGCACAGTGCTGTCCTTAAAAATACACACACACACACACACACACACAATTCTGGACATGTCTCTTTTCCCATCTGTTTCTCTCTCTGTCTTTGCTCCCATAACAGGCTCCTTGCCGTGGCCTCATTGTCGTCACTTATCCAGCCGCTATCAAAATGATTGATCACTCACGGGCTGTGCTGACAATGCCCAGGCTATCAGCAGTCATTCCACTCGCTGACTTAAGCTGGAGAATTTCTTCCACTAATGGCCTTTTTATCGTCAATTCTGAACGCAGAACGAACAAGCCGTCCTCCTTAAGAAAAAATCATGATGGGAAATTTTGCAGCTCGTCATGCCCGTGGTCAGTTCGGTATCGACGGCGCGATGAACAAATGGACATTTGCAGCCTACTAAACATCTGACCTTTTGCTGTAAAAGAAAAGGGCTTCTAACACAATAGACCTCAAAGACACAACTGGGGAGCGCCTGTGGATGCCATCCCCCTCTTTATGTATCCCTTAATGATTACCATGGCAACAAAGGTATATCTGGAGAGATGGAGGGAGGAGAGGGGGGTGCGCGGCGGCCAGGCAGGGACGGGAGGGTGCAACGCTCCATCAGTGGCGGTGAAACAATTATGAAGAGATTCCGTTAATTGTGTGCACTGTTCAGTGATCTTCACCCCAGCGCAGAGTCGAGTCCCTCAGAGCGTTATTTCTAAGGAGATATTGTACAAAGCAAGGTTACTTAAATAGCCGGATGAGGACTGTCCAATCGCAATGGCCCTTAGCTCTCCTTCTAATGGACCTGTCGTTTGGCTTAAAAAGCCCATATGCTTACATTCTACTTTCATTGTTCATTTTATTTCAGAATATTTCTTAACATCTGTTTGGCTTCATGCAAAAACAGAGTCTACTACACAGCCTGCTAGACTGTTTCCAACCCCTTTTTTAATTAAAAAAATCCTTCTTTCAGATGTCTACATCCATTTAACGACTGTACTGACACATTTGCTTCCTGGCAGCCATTAACAGCAGTCTGGTAATCATTTTCATCCTCGCACCTCCATAACTACTGCCGGCGTTTCCACTGTAATGCGAATGGCTAAACTGCAGTGGCCATTGGGCATACGTAAATGTGTTGTTCTTGTGACATCACAACCATGACAAATTAAAAAACATGTTGAATGGATTTGCCGGGGGGTGGGGGGTGGAACTGAACATTTAGAAACTTTAACTATGTACTTTGCATACTACATTAAATTCTCTCTGATTTCAAAGAGAAATGAAACAGGAGGTTGCACTACTCAGAGGTAAATGCAAAATGCTGCCTGAATGTTTTGAACCCTTATGATTCAACTAGTTATCTCCCTTCTTATCATTCAAAAAGTGCTAAGACTTATTAAAACTAATATGTACAACATGTAGTTACGAGAGTGAGAAACCGAAATGTGAGCCCATGTACAGACTGTGCATCCAGCCAGGTTTAAAGTCCCTGTGTCACAACTGAGACTTCTGCAGCAAATCACCTGGGATAAATAATGAAAATCAGCCTGTTTGTATGTTTCCACTGAGTCTGATCCAACCATACAAGTTTCCACCTCCCCCCCGCAGGTAGCACCTCCTCCTCTGGGTGTACAGAGTCATTGTCCTCTCAGGTAGCGCCAGAGGCACACCGTAGATTAACAACAGATGGGGTACGAGAGTGGAGACGTGGCAGCCACGCAGGGCTCTGTAATGACATTCCTGTGCTGGTGCCGGCTGGCATTAGATCTCTCCCCTGACAGGCCCCTCCCCCCAGATTCCCCACACTCGTTCCAACCCATCCGCTGACTCTATCAATATTAAGTGAGGTCTCAGCGAGCCATCTCTTCTTCACACACATTCTCAGAAATACACTCTAAGGCTGCATCCGTGACTAATTCCCCGCCCAGTGTCTGGTAATGGTACATTTATCAGGCACAGGGCTGCTGTCTGCTTTCCTTGCCCATCAAAATAACAGAGAACACCCCATATTCCGCCCACCATCTCCCCACTGGCTTCCGTCATCCATTTCCATATTCATTTCCATGAAATGACAGAGAGGTGGGAGGCCGCCACATCTCCTGGAATATCTGGACCGCTATGGGTGACAGAGAGCTCTTATTTACACTGCAGGCATCCCATGGCCAGAGAGGGCCAAGCCTAGCAGAGAAGATTGAGAGGGAGAACAAACTTCCTCGCAAACATTTTTTTAGATGCAAATAACTTCATGGACCTGGATTCTAGGTCATACTGCTATTATGTGCTGTCAGAACTGTAGTAAACCAAAGTTCCTGCACGACTCCGGAAGTCTTGAGACCATAGTGGTACCCTGGTGCACTGACCTGTGCTCTGACTGATCATTATCTCTTCATCATAACAGAAGAACAAAGGTTTCAGAGGTAGATTTATTTTTCTAAATGCTATTGTCTTTTAGACGTTGCCGCTTAGGAACTTGCACCAGCAACAACTAAAAGTAAGTTGCTGATGCATCCTGCATTTGCATTAACTTTTGCCTACACAATCACTGGTTGTAATGTTTACACATTTACTGTGCACTAAGTTATAGGAAGATGCCAAAAAGATTAGGCTAGCTAATGAGCTAACGCTAATGGTGCATTTATCATACAGGAATGAGTTTACAATGCATTTGCATTCTAAGAAATAGAACCAGCAAGAGGGGCAGCATCATATGGTTATGTGTATCAGACTGAAGATTTTCTACAAGGGGCAGCTAATACTGAAGTAGATTTTATGTTCATTGAGAGGGAGAAAACTGGCATGAACCGACAAATAATAGGATCTCATGAATGAACACATGGTTGCAGTCACAAATTGTGTGAAAATGAAGTAAGAAGTAAACAACCACTGTAGGGGTATCCACATGGGTAAAAATGCACCAGGGGTGTGATGTAAGACAGGTACTTAATATCAATGACAGACACTATATGTCCTTGTTTTCCGAACAACAAGAACGTTTGCTTTTCCAGCAGAGCAAGCAGACCATTCCTTCTCAGTGCCAAGAGTGGCCGAAGACCTGGAAGAGGGGGCTATGTGGCCCTCCTGCTCGGGCCCTTGCCAGATTCCACTGTTTATCCCACCATACGGCCCACACAATGGCTACAGATGGCAGCAGATAGGCCAGGGAGCTGGAGATACCGAGGGGCCCCAGGAGCCCCTACCCTGGCCCTGCAGCACACTGATAAGAGCCAGGCCTGGTTTGGGATCTCTGCAGAGAAACAACTCAGTGGACTCGGGCCTGCCGAAGCTGGTTGACGTTGGACTTAAGCACCGTAGACTGCGTCCCGCTGTCAAAAACCCAGAACACAACAATTCACCAATCCCCAAAGAACACCCAAAGAACACCAACGAATTCAAACAATGGGTTGGTGTGCAATACCTTGGTATGATTGCTGGGAGACCCTTCAAGATCCATATTATTCTGGATTGTTCTGACCCCACTCAGACTGTTCTTTTATGTTCTTCCCTGATTCACACTGTTTTGGAAAGATCTCCTAACACTGATGTTGTTCAGGAATGTTCTCCCCACTCGCAATGCCTTTGATTTTTCTTCTTCCTCCACACTATTCTGGAACAGTACAAAGCCAGCATTTAAAAGCTGATATTTGTTGGGGAATATTTGGTCAGTGTATCTCAAAAAACCGGAAAGAGTTTAGGGCATCTGTTCAGAATCAAGAACATGTGTGCAGCAGTTATAGTTGATAAAGGGATACATGCATTATTTAATTATTTTAATTGTGAAAGACCTCTTGGACAAATGCAGTCACCAAGTGTATACAGTAACTCCCAAATGTAAAAGTATCAATTTATGACATTAGCTGCCAATATGGAAAGAGTTAACTTGATCAGTGTAAGAATTTTTCAGCTAGGCTGTGAGGATATCCACCCTGAGGTGCTATGGACATGTGGTGCTTCATATTAGTGACACTGTGTGTCCTTGTTTTGTTTTTTTGTGACAAATAGTGACACACACAAGATTGTTTTTGTCAAAAATAGAGGTGGCGAGTCTTTCAAAAACCAACATGTTCATTTATATTTATAAACGTGAAGATGCTACTAGATCTCCCTAACTTTTCAGAGGCGGCGTCTATGTCAGTGTGTCAGCATATGCAAGCCGGGAAAGGCTCAGGAATGCTTTCTTCCACACCAGTGACAGCATAAGCTTTAAAACAGCGTGTGTGTGGTGGATTACTGTAGACGACGGGGTTAGTGTCACTCCACATAGAGCTTAGCTTTCTCTCTCTCAGCTCAAAAAAGCACTGTCTTGACTCAGCCTCCCCCTTTTCACCCTCCGCAATCCCCCCAATAACCCCCCCCCCACACCCTTTTCTCTCACGGCTTAGTGAGCACACTCACAAGGGCGGACGGGAGCAATATCGGTGCGGCTGATGAGAGGCGGTTTTAGGCATTACAGTGAGTAATGATAAGTCTTTAGGTGGCAATGTGGAGAAATGAGGCTTTCGCAGATAAAAGTGTTCCTCATACACTCCCTATTTCAGGCGGAGAGTGCCGCACAGGGCCCAGAGAGGCAGGCTGGGGAAATTTGTCTTCATCCAATGTCCTAAAAGCCTCATCAGTGTCAGATCGTCAGGCGTTGTGATATAGTAATTATCAGGAGATGAAAGGACAAGAGGAAAGCATCTATAGTGCGAAGGGGGCAAGCAGGAGTCAGAGCAGTGCCAGGCTACATCACGGGCTAATAAGTAGCTGGCGCTGAGCGTAGATGAGCCTGAACAAGAGCCATCACCCAACGGAGCCACCATGGTGGGCAAAGTAGCGGAAACACTTTTGCAAAGCTTCACTGAAATCCAGTTGCTCTCCTAACACGGCCGAAATGACTGATTGTTGACATAAACAACTAAGAAGACAAGTGTTTTATTACATTTACTCATGAGATTAAGCTGAGGATTAAGGTTCAAGGTTACTTTATTGTCATCAGCGGGTGTATACATGAACACAGTGTGATGAAACAATGCTTCTCCACAGGCCATGGTGCAACATATAGCAACATTCAACATCCAGCAGAGTGCAAGTTACAACAGAAACAATACAAACAATACAACAGACACCACAATGTAACAGTAATGTCATGCAACAGTATAGCATGAACGGGATGCAAACCTTCCAGTGGGACTAGGATTGCACAATACAAAACAAATTAAAAAGCAACATGATTCACCAGAACAACTTCAACAAGTCTCTGGAACTGTCCTGGAGGAATGCAACACTATTATTTGACAGAGAAGGCCATAATATATGATTCACGTTATTTTTATACTTATGTCATGCAATGACCTCTCGTACCCTGTGAGTGGGAGTATTGCCATTCTGGAAGATGTCATCGTCAAACGGATAGATATGTTTCATCACAGGGTAAAGGTGATGAGCCAGAATTACTTTATAGAAATATTTCATCACAGGGTAAAGGTGATGAGCCAGAATAAATTTATACTGATTTCCAGTGACCTTTAAGGGGACAAGTAGTCGCAAGCCATGCCAACAACATGTCCACTACAGCACAACAGAGAAAGGAGTTCCCCTCACTGTGAGGTCCCCTGTTCACTCTCCCACTTGTGGAGAACATGGTGATGGATCTGATCGTAGCGTCTCTTCCATATCCCTGTAGACCAGTGATTCGTAACCACTGAACACTTGTCTTTGTAATGAGGGGTTTATTCACTGTAGTCCTACTATGATATATTCCTACTCTTCCCTATGTCCTTGTGGATGGATTGTTCTTGCTGACTTTCTAATAGTGGACTTCATTCTTAGTCACCAGAAGAACAGTCACTCTTTTTTTATTCCCCATACATATCACACTAAGCATCAGTCTAAATGCAGATGTCATTAGTGATTCTCCTACTGAAACACTGAGCCAGTACAGTAGTCCTGTGACTGAGGCTCCTGTCATCTGTGCACCAGTAATGAACCCTCTTTCAAAATCACTTAGATCTCTTCCTCTTGATACAACATCAAGGTCAACTATGCCTGCTCAGCACTTTTACAAAAGCCACAGGGCACTGCAGGATTTTAATGGCTTAATTATATCAAGCAGTAAGGCTGTCTGGAAGCATCTGCACCTGACTGTGTGTATAAGTGTATATGAAGAGCTTCATTTCAAAATGCTGAATATACATTTGTAAGAATGTTGGGTTTAATGAGTTTTACAAAGAATAACAAAGATATGCAAAACACACCTTTCCTCTTCTAATAAAGCTGCCATGAATAATAAGAGAGCATTGATATTTCTTTTATGTGTTAATCCCATTTTTAGCAATGCAAATCATGGAAAATGTTTTCGGGGCTGTGAATAGATAGATAGATAGCTAGCTATATATATATATATATATATATATATATATATATATATATATATGTATGTGTGTGTGT
>JBBPCY010000037.1:10201813-10224370 GCA_037974405.1 Brachyalestes nurse
TGTGTGTGTGTGTGTGTGTGTGTGTCTGTGTGTCTGTGTGTTTGTGTGTGTAATTGTACGAGTGACTTCTCTTACCGGTCCATTTGTCATAAAAGTTTGACAGCTGGCACACATTAACAAGACTGAGCAAAAATGAAAATACATAAAGCAGGTACAAAGTTTTACTATGACAGCAGATGATAAATGCATAACTGTACACAACACAATATTTCAAACATAGCTTTAACACTCGCACAACTTTCATATTTCATGTAAATTATGTTAGATGTTTGTGTCTTTTGTTTATTTTTGTTCCATTTTGTTTTATTTTTGTATTGTTTTACATTTGTATTGGATTTCATGTTGACATCAGGGTCAAGAGAAATTCCTTCTACATCTCTTACATCAAATCCCAATACAGACACAGTGAGGGAACTGGAGCTTAAATAATGGTTTTGACCACGAAGAGCACTCACCATGTTCCAGAGAGAGGAGCAGGCACACAGTCAGGAGAGACCGCAGCCCAGCCACACGCCACTCCCCCAACATCCTGAGAGAGAGAGAGAGAGCGAGAGATAGAGAGAGAGATAGAGAGAGAGAGAGGGATAGAGGGGAAAAGAGAGAGAGAGAGAGAGATAGAAAAGAGGAGAGCGAGAGAGAGAGAGGGATAGAGGGGAGGAGAGAGAGAGAGAGAGAGAGAGATAGAGAAGGAGAGAGAGAGAGAGAGAGAGAGAGAAGAGGAGAGAGAGAGAGAGAGAGAGAGAGTTCCATTGATTAGAAATTAACAACCAGAAAAATGGAGATGATTCATATCAAACCCCAAAAAGCAGACACTAGAAACCAACAAACAGTGGGATCTTCCCGGTTTATGTTGTAACGAGGCGATGACTTCTGCTGAATAAAATGCTAATTTTATCTTGTGCTTTCCTGCAGCTCCATCAAGCATCAAATATTTACACACACCCACCCGAAGACATCGGGAGCAAATAAAGTCAGCAAATTCAACACGATGAATACCTTTGTTCCCATGGCAATTGTTGGGAATGGCACGTCTTGACATTTTCACAAAACTCTTTGAATATCTACACTGACAGGCTGAGAATAAACGTCAAGGGGGGAAAGGCCCACGAGGAGACATTTCTACCAAAAACGTCCAACAAAGGTGAAAAGACCAGCGCGGTCTTCCATTCTGGATGAGCCCGAATAGAGACAGTGGCCAAACAATAGGTTTTCAGTTTAACCACTCAAGCGGGGCCTTCTGTTTCCTTTTCTTGGGTTCAAAAAAAAAGAAGAAAAAAACCCACCAAAGGCAGACAAATGCCTGACAACTCCATTGCGCATTGATGCGGGAGTGTGGAGTCTTTAGCAAGAGCGCTGCGCACCGGAGACAAAGAGCTTTCAGTAAATAATAGATGCGGTGGGTTCGACACGCCGCGGCCAAGGGCGAAACTGGAGCTCCTGTGTGAGAGATGGGCCACGGATAGCTGGTGTAGATTACAGTACACATCAACACTGTCCCAGACAAAGACGTGCACAAGGACAAATTGAGAGGAAACTCAAGAGCTCAGAAACATTCAAGAGCACATTAATAAGACGGGGAGAGCATCTGAGGCCATACAGTGAAGGTACACAAAAAGTAATATCTACTTACTGACCACTACATTACATTTCATTACATTACATCACATTCATTTGGCAGACACATTTATCCAAAGTGACTTACAATATGAGGAAAAACTCAAGTTTCAAAACAGTGTGAGAACCAGACCAGTGTCAGAACTAACTGCTAAAATCTTTATGTAGGAGTAGTGCAAGAAGACAGAGCATCAGGAGAGGAGATATTCTCTGAATAGATGAGTCTTCAGGAGGTTTTTGAAGATAGAGAGGGATTCTGCTGCTCTTGTCGCCTTCGGCAGCTCATTCCACCAGCGGGGAACCATGAATGAGAGCAGTCTGGACTGGGTTTGCTTATGTTAGAAACAATTCCTTTGTAGCTCCACAGTGATGGTGTCTAGTTAGAGACCGGAGCACATCAGTTGATGCACATCCATAAAACAAGTTGTTCTGAAACCTGCTCCAGGAGGCCCGCTGCCCTGCACATTTAAATGGTTTCCATTTCCATTTACAGCATTTGGTAGACGCTCTTACCCAGAGTGATGTATATCTGTGCTTTGTTGTCCAAAAGAAGTCATGTCTCTGATACTAGTAACCCTAGACTTAAAATTAAGAGCTCCTAGAAGACTAAGATCCTGCCAAAGATTATGTTAGTCCACCAAGGCCCTGTCAGATCTCACACAGAAGACATGAACATATACGTGATGTGAGCATGTAGATGTTCTCCTAAGTGCTCAGAGACAATTGTGGTCTTCAGTCGCAGATTGAAGACAGTGAGGATCTCAGCAGTTCTGACAGTCAGGGGCAGTTTGTTCCACCACTTTGGTGCTGATGCACATCTCTGACTTTTTAGAAGAAGTGGCTCTAGTCAGGTTCTCCCTGATTTAACATGCTCTCTTCAACTCAGAGGGTGGTTTCAACTCAGAGTTTCGTCGTTTCTTCTTTGGATAATTTTGGATGGCTTTCAACCTAGCAGGGAAAAACACAAGCAAGACTGCTGTGACTGATTACAATGTTACTACTGTGCTGAGAATGGCCCACTACTTAAACAAGTGTTTCTAATAAAGTGGACAGTGAGTGTATGTCTTTTAAAGGTTTTCTGAGGTGAGGTTGAATGACCAATAAAACACTGTTTGGTTCATTTGCCATCTTCCAGTGATAAGGTTCACTGGATAAGGTTCAATTTCATTCGCCATCTACTGCGTCGTCCACACAAAGACACATTCTCCTCTATCACTGACATCACTCACACTTTTTCAGTGAGCACTGTGTACCAACGAGGCGGCCTCCTGTCTGTCTTCATCCCTCGTTCCCGTCGTCCCTGTCTCTCAGTCCTTGCCTGTCAGACTTGCTCTTTTTTTGCCCTCTCCTTTCTGTAGCCATGCAGACAGGCCTAAAGCTTCCATCTCCGCTTCTGTCTCAGCTGGAGACGCAGCAGCTCTATCTCTTAATTGTATCAGTGGGTTGGAGTCACACTGTTTTTTACTGGCCTTCACAAGCAGGTGACAGCTGAGAGGCAACGAACACTCGCCCCTGCGGGCGGTCGAGCAGACAGACGGGGCTCACGCCTACACACACACACACACACACACTCAAAGCTGCTTTGCACAATACAAAAAACACCAATTACAGCATGTTAATAAGAAACCTGACATCACTTAGTTGAAGTACATGATTCAAGCAGCTTGCTATATTGGAAACCCCTAGCCTACAGGTTTACCCTGCTGGTGGACTGTTACAATTACTCTGTTTAAAGGGTGGCAAAAAGGAAAGCATGCTATCATAAGAGACTCACTAAAGTCAGGCAGCTAGTTGCCTGGTGGTAATGGCGGTTCGAACTCCAGGACTGCCAATGGCACCACTGAGGTGCCCTTGAGCAAGGTGAATGAGTTAAATGCAGAGACAAATTTGATACTGTTTGCACTAGTGGCTAGGGTGTTCGCCCTGCGAACAGGAAGTTGTGGGTTTGATTCCCGAGATTGCTAAGCACCTCTGGGGTACTCTGAGTAAGGTACCGTCCCCACACACCATCTGGCACCTTTATTTTTAACAGTGCATCCGTTTTCATGCAAGGCTTGTGGAATTCCCTCTAGTTTTCAATTGATGACCAATTTTTTCACAAAGACACACCCACATGCAAACCCATATACACAACACTCACACAAAGCCAGGTGCACATATGAGTGCAAAACCTGCCTTGATGCGACCTCAGTCTGCACCCACATTACACCAGAATTGAATATTTGATTTACTAAAACTGCTTTTCATGCAAACCATGAAAAGCTCTGGCAAGTGAGGAAAATCAAAAGAAAACCACCTGCCCTGACTTGTAAGTGTAAATCACATTGCCCCTAGCACAAATGCACTTGCATGAGACAAAGAGGTTTCCATGCATGCAGCCCTTAACGTGCCCTTTTAGTGCACTGCAGTTTTGGAGGCAGAATTAGTCCCCTTTTGTGCCTGAAACTCATACAGAACTCCTAGCCTATCAGACTAGCACATGATACTAATACGAACTGGGTTTCTTGGGGATTTGTTACCAATTTTCCTCCCTATTTTAGTCATGGCCAATTCCACTCTCTAGGTCTTCCCATCACATGATGCTAACATGAAGGCTATGCGAGATTTCATTCTTTTTTTCAAAAAAATCTCACTGGACAATCTAACACACTTGGAGGAGAACACTAAGCACCAGTTCTGTTACATCAACTATCAAACACCCATGTCGGCTAAGTAATGGGGAGAGCGAGAAATGGGGAGTCCCCCTAGAGAGAGCAGGGCTAATTATGCTCTCTTGGCACTGCAAGATGTCTGATAACAACACTGTTTTTGGACTCACTGCCCGACTGTGGCATCGCCATGGGGTTTAATTTTACAGTTTAGATGCTTAGTTGAGCAGCACTGTTTGAAGATATCTTGCAGTGGAAAAAAGGTGACGTCTGAAAAAAATTGCAGTCTTAACAATCTACTCTCTTTCCTCTAACAGCAGGCTCTGCTGGGCTCTGGCACTTATCCCAGTCAGCTAATCTAGATTCTAGTATTGCCTTTAACAGTTCTATGAAATCTCAAATTCCCACAATTTCATTTTAGCCCATTCAGCCCAGATGCACTTGTTTATTTAGTTTTTTTTTCTGGAGCTATGAGGAAGTGCTACACTTCCAGCCACCAGTTTAGAATGGTAACAAGCCCAAGCATAAAGAGTTCTACCTTTCTCTTGTGTTTTCACAAAGTTGTCAAGAAATCTCAGAAGGACACTGTTACGTGTTTCCTGATTTGATCTGAAACTGGAACTGTCAGTTACATTAGCCTCGTAACTGCAGTACAGAAGCAAACATCCGACATCATATATGTCTAGGATGAAGGACAGCATTTGGGATGAGAGGGGATCTGTGGATTAGATTTTATTCCAAAGAGCCACTTCAACTCATAATTCAACAGTAATATGCATGAAGTGCTTAGAAGGAAAGATCTTATGAAACATCTCACTGCAGTCATTTGCAGTCCTGCCACTAAGAGTGACAGAACACACTCGTAATACACTTATCACTCTTACAGAATGTCCGTGCCACACACACACACACACACACACACACACAGGTGTGCCGTTTTCACTGGATGGTGGTTTATAACCCTATTGGATACCACCCTCCCCACTCACTAGGGAGAAAAAGGGCAATTTTTTGCCCAGCAATGAGATGAAATGAACCACCATCAGAATGTCTGTTGAAGACAAACTTTCTCTTATAAGCATCATACTTGCCTGTTTACTGTGCCTCCTCTGAGCAAGCTCAAAAAATGGCTTGTAGATGAAAACAATGCCAAAGTGGGCTTCGCTAAAAGCCTCCTCATAAAACCTGAATGAGCGCTTCCCAATCCTCCACTTTCTCCGAGAAAGGACGGCGGCTTTACCGAGGCATCAGCAATACAACAATATGAGTCACCAATCAATTCCATTAGGTGTTACAGACCAGAGAGACTCTGCAGGGTGTCTGTGGCTGTAGCCTATTTCCTCACCACTGTAAAACTGTAAGATTATGGCAATACATGGTTACTGGAATTATTAATATTTAAATTGGTGTTATTATAAAACTACTGCAAACTACTACAAAAAAAATAATATTTAACCATACTTATTTCCACGTTTGTCAGGTTTATAAGCCCAGAGTGGTGGGATACAGAACGGGTTTATTGATGAAGCCAAACTGTCCCATTAAACCTCTCCACCCCACCCCTCCTCACCTCTATCCAAACAAAACAGGTTTCCACATCCAGACTTTCTCCCCCACAGCCCTCCATATGGTTCATTTAAAGCACAGGGGACTTCCAGATGCCCCAGGCCGTCTGAGCTGGGAGGCTGAATTCTGATGTTATTCAGATTCACAATTACCATTGTAGACACAGACTAAAATGCTGGAGTTTAAAAATGTTTACCTCACTCCACTGCTCAACTTAAATATGCATGGATCAACTTTTTTCCAGCTGTCAGAGCGGTGAGTGCTCCAGCTGGAGAGAGTGTGTGCGTGTATATCTGTGTGTGTGTGTGTGTGTGTGTGTGTATGTTGCCTATTTTTGAAAAGATGCAATTAAGCAAGAGAGGGTAGAGAGACTATGTGACACATTAACGTTTCACTGCTGAAAGTAAGCATTCTACACACACACACACCACACACACACACACACACACAGGAGAGTGATTTTGTGAGGCCTGTTCGTGGCTCTCAATAGGCCCTGATTGCCTTTAATGGAGCAGGATGTGACCCGGGTGCGAATGGGCAGATGAGTGCTTGTTTGCACAAATGTCTTTTTCCTCTTCGTCTCGTCTTCATGAAAGTATACAGTTGCAGTGTCTCTCCTTCACCCAGTTTTGGTAAAGCAGAACCCTTTGTGTGCCAAAGTCTAGCAACAATATGCGCATCAGACTGGTGTGGCGTGTTTAGTGCTTTATTTGGCGAGAGCTTTCCAAACAGAACAGACATGCATGTGTGTTTAACATCCACAGCTGAAGTGCAGCTCTTAAGCCTTTGTTTGAATCTACAGATTTAATGGAAGAGGTGGGAACACTTTTGACATTCTTATTAGAGTGTGTACGTACACAAGTGTGCACAGGCACAAACACACACACTCGACTGCCTTAGGATCAGGACAGTTACACATTTTTAAATAGCCCATGTGATCATTTGTATTTGGATTGCATTTTTTCCATGTATGACATATGCATAGTTCCTTTCAGCTAACAACCTCTCTTGTTTTTGTTAGGTTACCTTTAATACAGTAATATACAAGCAGTCTGGACTGAAACGCTATCATTTCATTGCGGATTTGTGGAGCCAAATGGCTGATTAGGTGATTATATGGGAATGTGCACTGTCAAAAAAAAGGACAAAAATAAGTAATATAAAAACAAAACAAGAAAAGAGGTACTAGAATCAAGCCCAGTTATCAGCCAACATAGTGAGAAAACTTGTTAAGCTTTCCTAAAACGAAAGTGTCTAAAAACTAGATTATGTATCTTACATAGTCTTTCTAAAAATAAGAAATAGGACCGGTTTTTGCATTTCAAGATTTTCTGGATCCTTAAGATTTCATTTTTGCAGTGTGTGGGTGTTTGTGACATCAGTCTTGCCAGATTGTCCTTATATAGACTGGCGAATAAATGGTATGTTTTGAAACTTTAAGCATTTTTATGAACAGCATAAAGATGTGGAGTGCAAGTGTAAACAGGGCTTATAAAAACGTAACAAAATTCACGATTCAACATTAATTTAACATTCATTTTGTTCGCTGATGTTCTGTCAGAAATGGAAACTCGAGTTGCATCTTAAGTCACAGGTTGATGTAGGAGAATTACGGTTAACAAACGTTTGAGACTCGCACCCCAGAGACTACTCAGGAAACTGCACTGGGAAACCATAAAGCACTTTGAGAAACAAAGTACCACTTTTGCTTTACAGGCCGCATCGAAAAGCAGCACTTTGTCTGAGATTGGTTCAAGAGGGAGACCTGAAAGCCTGGCCGGCTCTTTCAGGAACCTTATCAATGCTGAAATCGGCCTGAAAAAACAAGTGCCTTCGCCTGCCTTCCCAATTCAGACACCTGTCCCACCAGCGAAATAAGCCTGGCAATCACTGAGCTGTTGCCTCTTAGAGGCCCTCGAAGATATTTCCCTCTCTCTCTTTCTCTCTCTCTCTCTCATTCTTTCTCTCTCTCTCTCTCTCTCTCTTCTGCATGTCAGAGAGCCGGAGTACACCCCTGCTTTGAAAAATGAGGTGACAGAAAGCTTATTTTGTGCAAGCCAGGGCGCCGACAAAGTCCCAACATCTCTCTGCATTTCATTCGCGCCCACGGATGCGCCAGCCACGTCTGAGCTCTGCGGTGCAGGCAAATATTTAACTCCATTCATCGAGATCCTCTCAGCAGGAATTAGAGAAGAAGTTGTGACTCGAAAGTTGACGCGTAAGAGGAAGGTTCGGACAGCAGGTGCAGACTAAACACGCGTCTGCTGACCCTGCAGTTCTGACAGGACAGTGGGAGAGCGCAGGCAGAACATGAGCCGGCCTGCTTTTTCACCCTATAACTGTAATGTACACAGTTTCCCCCTCACTTTAAAATGCAGTCGATCTGCAGAGATATATTTGGTGCCTGACATTTGCTTCTGCTGCACAGCTAAAAAATAAGAAAAGCTTAAAGATGCTTATTGTGCAAACCAGCAGGCCCAAATCCTCACACTTTGTCCAAAAAAGACAGTCCTGGCCACTGGTTTCAGCAAATTCAAGGGTGGGATGAACCGTTCACTTTGATGGCCGGTGTCTATGAGGAAGCTTTTATGCCTTGACTAGGAAAAAAAAACTGAAACTGCGATACACAAAACTAATGACAGAAAAAAAATCACATTCACTTTGCACAAAAAAACAAAAAATCAATCATAACTTTAATATACTTGCAATGTTTCTCTATTTCTCTCTTCAGATGTAATGAGCCACTTTCCAAACCTCTTTGTAGTTCTTTTATGCAGTGTTATAAGGTCTGCTTGGTTACTTTGTGTTTCTAGTTCATTTATGGCAGTGATTGAGGAGATTTTTTTTTCTTCTGTGATGCGCCTTTGTCTTTGTCTGAGGTTGGAAATGTCTAATGCTATGGTTACTGGTTAAACTGGAATTCTAGTTGGCCAGCACCAAAAAAAGAGTTTATTTTTATTTATGGTTTATTTATTAGTGAGTCTGGATAATCAATCGTGGCACTGTCCAAAAATAATCTCAAATAGCGTTCCTTAGATTTTTTGAAATTTTCGGACACTATATGACATCCTGGTGTCGAAGAACAAAAGGGCAGACACAATTTAGACCTCGGTATAGGTTATACTACTGCATACATTTGCTCTTAATTATATTCATGTATGTCATTTCATGGGCTATAAATGAACTTCCATGTTAACTCTTGTGTCATTGTCTTAAAAGCTAATACTAAATATCAGTACTGAAACTCTCATCTCCACAATGGTAACTGTCAACAATATATAAACCTATTCAAGGTGATTTAAAGGGCAAATATCACAGAAAACTGAGTTTTCCTCACATTTGCCAAAAAAGAATTTGGTGTCCCATGTAAACATTGCTTTCAAAACATACCGTTAACTCCAAGAGCACACACCCAATACAATGGAAACTATCACCAAAAATGGCAGATTTTTCATTTTTGTGGCAACATAACAACCCACATCGTTACATACATCTGCCCATTCAAACTAAGGCAGTTTGACTCATAGTGTTTCAGCCTAGACCAGTCAGAACAGAGATCATTTACCTATATCGTTTTGTAAATGTTACAGTTTAATAGTTACAGGTTAATTGAATAATGGTAAAAATAATGACTATTTCTGGTTTTGCACACAAACATAATGTCTAATATAACCATAGGAAAACAGTGTTGAACGTGGACGTTTACATGGTTTGTGTGATGATTTAGACACAATCCTACTCTGTGGACATAAGAGTTCATAACATATTAGTTACATTAGACTTGTAGTTATGGTGATAAACTTCAGACAACAAACTTGTCTTGACTGACTGCACTTATGGTAAGTGGAGGGGGGTGTTTTTGTTTGATTGTCTGTCGAAGTATTGCTTTAAGGCTGCATCACAGGACATGAAGACTAATGCTGCAGACTGACGCAGCTGCAGTCAGCAGCCAAGAAACAGCCAGAGAGAGCGGCAGGAGACTGCAGCAGGCTCGGCTGAGCTCGGCTTAGAAGCAGTGCACATTCCTAAACATTCATAAACAGTAGTAAGGCCAAGGCATCAGAACATCAGGGCATGTTTTTTTGTTTGGAACAGAGGGACTGGCTGCATGTCATCACTTAATTATGTGCCCTGCCTCTGGAGCTCTGCTTTGCTATATTTCAGCCTGCCCTCCCCTGATTCCCCTGGCTGCCTGGGCCTCTTGGCGAATGCCAGGACAATCCATGCAGGGAATAAATCCTACCTCTGCTGACTGAGAGCTGTTAAGGCTGCTCTACTTAATCAGAGCTACTAGCCTTCTGGCTCTGAATAATGGCCTGCAAGCATGCCCTTTAAAGCTGCTACATTCATGACCTGTGGCACTGCCATGCCTGGTCTGTCGGCACAGCGCGGTCTTGTGCCTTAAAGGACTGGTCTAACAAGAAATTTAATTTACACATTTTCCAGTTACCTCAGATATATTCCATCGACCAAGACATGTGTTATTCCTAAATTTTGCTTCCTGAGTTTAGCACTAAAAATACAATGTGAATGCTTTAAGTCAATAGTCACCCAAATTGTATGCATAAAAATACATCAGCAAAACTTCTCTCGATTCACTGAAAGTGCAGCTACCTCTTCATTAAGGTGGTGCAGACTTATAGATGTGGTTTAAGACATGGTATGAGTCACTGCGAGCTTTAAAAATGAGCAGAACTACCGCTACAGGCAGCCATTTCAGACAGTGGCAGGGCTTGTATCCACAAAGCAGTCATAAAGAGGATTAGAGGATACAGATTCCACTGTATTTGTTTGTTTTTGCAAAAATTGATTCTAGATCAGGACTCCTGCGCTTTCACTCCTGAGGTAGTGCGTAAAAACAAACCCTGAGGCAGAAAACAGATGCCCACAGCGTTCAGCTACACAGAGTTCTGTTCATTTTTACAGCTCACCGTAAGTCATACCAAAGTCTACATGACCTTAATGATGGTCCGGATGTGGTTTGAGAAAAGTAATGAAAGCCTTCTACTGTTCTGTAAGGCATGACAGCTGTTGATGGGAGACATGTTCACACACTCATACACACACACATACACACACTATCAACTCTCCCTGGCACTGTTTTCTCCTGCTTTTGCAGTAAAAGTGTAAGAAAAGCATAGCAACATGGATGCTAAAATAGTCTGCTAAATGAGTTTAGACTTGTCTTCATCTTAAGGTAAAAAACAGAGTAGAATCAAGGATTCAACAAATATTTCAGGATACACATTTCAGAAGCTACAGTAAATATTTCATCATAAACTTTAGTTTATTTTTCTATTTTGGGCATTTTGGCAAGACAGATGTCATTGAGATCTTATGGGTTTCTGTTTCTTTTCGGAACGTCGGCTTTTCATGATCCAATCAAATCATGATGTATGAAATAATTTCACCGCTATTTCCCGCCTGAAAATCTCGTTTCACGTCTTGTTAGGGAAGAAAAATACATTTTGATTTGCAATTCGGCTTGATTTAATTAAACATGCTGTTTTTGATTCATGTGCCTGATTGACTGATATATTGATGCTCCTGGTACAAAACTTTGTCTCTCCATTTTTTGCCTTTTTTGGAAAATATATACAATAAAAAGTACTTGGGAAAAATCTGGTTCCATTCAAAGTTAAGAATGTTTATTTATTCATTTATTCCTTCTCTTGTAAAGTTACACATTTGAAGACAAAAGATTTTGTCTTCACATAAATGACTGTAAATAACTTCTACTGTAATTGGTTTCCCTGTATTATGACCAGTGTATAACCCTGTATTGTGAGTCTCCATTCAACAGCGGAGTGAAAATTTCGGTTATGCAATTATATATTTGTTTGCCATCACTGTTTAATAGCTTGATGTTCATGTGTGGGCTAAACTGACATAACACATGATGGCACAAGTAAACTGATTTGCACTGATTTATACTGTTTTGCTTTGCCTTGATGAAAAGAGCATCACTGCAACCTCTTCTTTAAGAAAATGGCAAAACAAACAAAATTACAGAATCACAAACTTCCAAATTACCAGTGGCAACTTTGTGCAAAAGAGGCTGTTCAAACATCAGCCAGCTTTTGCCGAACAGCCTTTTCTGTGTAGCGTTACAAAAACAAATGAATAAATGCATGTAGTTTATTGTGCTCATCATGACAGCAGCCATCACTTCCACAAAACACTGGGCTCAGAATATTCACGCTGTTTAAAGTATTTTATTCTTGCAGCTAACTGGAGATTCGCTGCTCAGGTTTGCATTGTAAATTCGCTGGACAGCTGAGTAGATAAGACACTCTTCCTTCCGGTGGGATTTGGTGTCGTGTGTGTAATTTGCAGGCTTGGCATATGGGCAGAGTAGTTGCCGGGGGCACCAGACTGCTTGAGGTGCCACTCTTCTGCCAGCTTACAGGCTATAAATTACAGCACCCTGTAATTACTGCTAACCTGTTAATGTGAATTACAAAGTTAAGTGGAGCACAAAACGTAGCACGACAGAGCAAAATGCTTGCAGTGTTTTTCATCAGCAGCTCTGTCTGAGTCACTTTTCACGGCGAGTCATTTTTTATTTACTCGGGGAAGTGAGTTACATGGCGATGTTGGGGTTGTGTTAGTGATGTCTGCTTGTTTTGGGCGTTTGTCTCTGTGTGGATTAGTGTGCTTATCATAGTTGGCATCATGTGAAAGAGGTGATAATAACCTCATGTTTTTAGAGAGTGAGCCTAGCTAGTCGACGGGCGATGTTACAGTAAGAAAAGAGCTAACAGTTTGCTTCGAATGTTTGAGGGGTATAGACAGTAATATGGAACCAGTGCATTCAAAAACTGGACAACAGTTTTTGTGCTTGAGGAGGGCAATTCATTTTTACACTGTTGAACACTGCTTTGAAAGTCAGTGTCATGATATGGGCTCTTCAAACACACACTGGACCTGATGACATGAAAAATAGCTGGTGACACTGCTGCCATGGCAGCACACTTCAGAGACAAAGAAGAAAACACAAAGAGAAGGAGGACCCCAGGCCACACAGACATAAACCTGCACGGAAAGGCTGAGGTGCTTTGGCTTGAAGTCCTTCAGTGGCTCATTAAGGAATGTTCTGCTGAGATCCTGGGAGAGAGAGAAACAGGTGCGAAGAGGCAGAAGATGATGCTTGACTTGCACCCAGTCCCGGCAGGAGGGAGGTGGTGTTCTGCCAGCAGCCGTGTTTTAATAAGGCTTCCCCTCCATTGTTGCTCTGCTATCATTTGGGGGATCTACAAAGCATTATCTCGCCTACAGATCACCAAAGCCAAGCTTTGGCATGCAGAAGTAATGCATTACACAAAATGACAGAGACAAAGAAGGTGTGTGTGTGTGTGTGTGTGTGTGTGTGTCTGCCCATAGGAAAGCATGCAAGACAAAGCCTCAGACCAGGTGTCATATCAGCCTGCGGTGCTCAGTCCCAGCTCACTGCCTCCAATCCCTTCATGAAAACACAGTGAGCTCAATCATCCTTTAGCTATTATCCAAATAGTGAAGTGTGAAGCATATGCTGCAGCCCCCCTCGCCCCCTCACACACAGTCAATCTGCACCGCCAGACCCCTGACTCTCATCAGAATCACAAGCCAGATAAGACAGCCCATCAAAAACACAAAGGGGTCCCGCTTAACTCACTGAATACACCCTCTGCACACACACACACACACACACAAACTCCAATCCACTGTCACAGATGGGTAGAGATGCAACTGCCCTGACAATCACTGACACACACACACGAGCACAGTTTGTTTTTGTACTATGTGTTGGTTTAAACATACATTACGAACTAATGTGTGTCTAGGTATCTATATGTAATATGTGCCATACGTAAATACTTGAATGAAATATATTATAATTTATATAAAGTGTTTTTAACGGCAAATGGTCTCACTTTTATGTACCTATATGTTGCATAATATATATGTAAATACAGAAAAAATATGTGGATTTCACTTCTATATACATATCCTATATGTATATAGAAGAGTCTATAGTGATAATACCCTGCTAAATCAAACCCTGAACCCAACCGTAGTTACTAAAAAATGTTTTTGCTATTTCATTAAAAAAAAAGGAAATGTAGTATTTTCCGGGGAAAAAAAAAAGCTTTTTCCAAAGTCGGGACATTTTTCTTGGGTGCTGGAGGTTAACCTAGTTTTTCTCTGCTTCATTTTTGTTCTGAACATGCACAGAAAACACACACACACACACAGACGGAAATGCTGATGTGTTGCGATAAGTTCCTCATATGTCCGCTCTTGCTGGATGGCGTCCGCCTGTGACAGTTTTTAAATGGCTTTCATGGTGCAGATGGAATTCCAAATCTGTTTCTGGCAAACAGTCAAAAGACATTTGACATCAGAAAGCCGATAGGAACTGTGATACAATTTTAATATCATGCAATGAGAGAAGACTGGGCTGATAGAAAAAAAGGTATCTAAGGTGATGTGACGCTGGCCTGCATGTCTTATCAGTCTGTTATACACAGAAATAATAATGTGATGTAAATGCTGACTATATTTTGGCCATTCTCTGTTGTGAGGTAGACACCTTACACTGAGACAGACAGGAAGACAGACAGACAACTGGAACAACAAAACAATTAACACAGATCTACAAAATAACCCAGGCGTGGCTGCAGCTTCATAATGAGTGGATGAACACCTGTCAAAAGCAGCACATTGGAGAAAGAGAGAGAGAGAGAGAGAGCGAGAGACAGAGAGAGATAAAAGAGAGAGTCTGAAAGATAGAGAGAAAGTGTATGTAAGGGAAGAGACAAATGGAGAGAAAGAGAGAGTGGCACAGAGAGAAAGGGAAGAAAGAGAGCGTAAGCTAGAGAGAGATAAAGAGAAAGAAAAAGACAGAGTGAGTGAGAGAGATGAGAGTGTGTGAGAGAGAGAAAAGAGAGAGGGATGAGATGAGAGAGTGATAAGAGACAAGAGAAACAGAGAGAGAAAATAGAGAGAAAGAGAGTGTGTGTGTTTTTTTTAAGATTGTGAGAGTGTGAGAGAGAGAAAGAGTGATAAGAATTTCATACAGGTGTGATGGAAGTTTTCACACGACCGAAAGGAGGAGGTGTGTATGTGCATGAGTGTGTTTGTGTGTGTGTTCATTAAATAATCACACTCCAAGGGCTTAATGAGTCATGAAACTCTGCAGATGTTTTTTCTCACACTTTTCCTGTGTGACACGAGCGAAGTGCTGCCTGACGGACAGAAGTGTTAGAGAGGGCTTTCACACTGAGAACACCAGAGAGAGGGAGAGAGAGAGAGAAAGAGAGAAGGAAAGGGGGAGAGGGCATGACAGATAGAGGGTGAGAGACAGAGGGGAGAGGGAGAGTCAGACAGAGAGGAAGAGAACAAAGAGAGATGAGGAAGAAAAAGAGACAGAGGGAAAAGAAGGAAAGAGAGAGAGAGATAGAGAGAGAGAGAGAGAAAGGGCGTGTGTGAGTGTTTGTGTGTGTGTGTGTGTGTGTGTGTGTGTGTGCCCGCGTGTGTGTGTCAAACCACCGATTCTTTGACATAATGGAGCCCTGGTGCCATATTGATTCCGGACATCAATTCATTAGGAAAAAATAAGAACAGATGCAAGCCTTTTCTTTTTTGTTTACTCATTTATCTCCTGCGGTTCAATGGCAAAACAAAGCGTCACCTTCACCTTCATCGGGTCTTTAGTAAAGTTTCCAAAGATAACACCGTCAAAAAAAGAAGCAACACACTTCAGCGCTCAGTCAAAAGCCAGGCAAGCGATTCACTTTTGCCTTTTCCCAGCTTTCCTTTGTCCCTGTCCTTTGAAACTGCTTTCTTTTCATTCTTTCATTTCACGCTAAAGGTTTGAGTGTAACCCTGGAGCTCACCACCAGCGGAATTCAGTCAATCTCCCCATTCAAACGGCTGGGTCTAAATTTAACCTGTGTAAATACAGGCAAAAGCCATTTTTCCAGACTTCCGTACGAGCAGAGGGAGTCAGGGCATTATTTCTGGCTCATGAAAGAGTCCTGATTGCTCATTTTCAGCCCCAAGAGCGCAATTTCAGCCCTCTCGCGCTGTAGACTTGTTTCTGCCTTTATTGTGGGATCTTCTCTCTTTCTTTCTTTCCTTAAAAGGGGAAGAAAACAGCGCCTCTGATCTTTCCCACATTAAGAATTCATTTCCCCCACTTCCCCACTTCACCGCCCCCATGTTGTAAGCAACACAAGCGCCCTCGTAATTGGATTTAAACTCATAGTTCAAAACGGCACCACAAAATAATTAGAGACAGAAAAAAACTGACGCAATCTCCCATTCATTTATCATCCCCCAGTTGGGGAAAAAATTGTGTCAGGAGTTGTGGGGACAAAGTGAGAAAAAACTTTTTAACACAGAATAAAACTGAACATCACCTCTAAACACACTTGTGGATTTCAATTTCTATCATCCTGTAATCCAATATCTGAACCTCTTACCCATAACCAAGGTTGCAGGGTGGGCGTGCTGGAGCCAATTCCAGGGGTCAAAAGGGACAAAAGAGAAGCACCCTGGACAGGTCGCTAGTCCATCACAGGGAACACACACACACACACACACACACCTAGGGGCAATTTATCACCTCCAGTTCTGACATGCATGTCTTTGGACTGTGGGAGGAAACTGGAGTACCTGGCAGAAACCATGAGGAGAACATGCAACCTCCACAGGAATCAAACCCAGAACCTTCTCGCTGTGAGGCAACAGTGCTACCCACTATTATATGAAAAGTGGCCTTTTGTCATGTTTAAGCACAGTATAGCATCTCTGCATTTAACCCATTCACCTGAGTGTAGCAGATGGCACCCAAGGAGCAGTGTGTGGGGACAGTACCATGCTCAAGGGTGCCTCAGTGGTGCCACTAGCAATCCTGAGATTCAAACCCAAACAAACGTGCTACTGTCCTATAGGAACCAATAGATAATCCCACAACATGACTGTTTTATTAAACAAACAAACAGAAATATCAGTCACAATAAAAATATATGATATACAATAACACTTATCACATGTCTGACTGATCCACAAGAAATTTGGTGATTTTCCCAGCTGAGTTCCTTACACAGTCAGATCAGATTCATAATTTTTTACCTCTGATATCTAATCGAGTACTTTGTGCTGGTAATTGACCAAAACTGGGCACTGGATGGGTGTCATCTCTAATTAAAACGCAAATCAAAGTGCTTCACATCCATCCACCCAGTCTGAGCCACTTGTCGTAACTAGGGGCACAGGGGGTGCTGGAACCTGTCCCAGTACTCATGGGGCGAAAGGGAGAACAGCCTGGAAAGGTCAGCGGTTTATCATGGGGCAAGTGCTTTACAGAGAAAATTGCACAACCACAAAAAGTAACAACAAAAAAAAGGGATGTTTCTGTTCGCCAAACATACTGCCAGCGAATATTTACTCTCTGTTCAGATGGACTTATCCCACTTCTCATTTTGTCTTAAACACAAGCTAGCTGGAGAAATTGCCTGGCACTATGCGCCTCTCTTTACAAAAGCTGTGGGTTGCCTGACGTTCCAATGGTGTCCCATGACTGCAGCTGTCAAGACAGTTTCACAAAATGACAACAACAACACCTTCTTATGGCATTTTATGGATGCTTCAAATTCATGCCTAAAATAGCCACGCAGCCCATCTCCACATAAATACTGCGAAAAATACATTTTTAGTCGCGTCTCAAAAGCCGCCTTGTCTCGACCGTGCGAAAACAGCGATGACTGAAAGGCGATACTGATTTACACCGCACGTTTAATCCATTTGAGATGATTGGCTTGTTTTGTGAAATTTAGAAAGGAAAAATCAATAGACTCTGTCACACTTTAACATTTTCGACCCCATTGTTCAAGGACACGAACAACAAGGTGCTGGTGCTTTGTAAATCTAAAGTGGCCCTCGTCACCTGATATGAGCTGGATTCATATCCCACAAATGACCATAAAAACGTAACAACAGCTATAAAGTTGCAATTCATCTCTAATCTGAATCACTGCGTGGAGGTAAAAGAGATTGTAAAAGGCAATGAAGAAAGACTTTTAGTTTAATGCCAGTCGTTTCCAGGCAAAAAAGTAAATAAAACCTGAGAAGGGCATCGTCTTTATGGTGCTTTTTCCATATATTCAGACAGTTCTAAAATTCATAAAAGGGACCCCGAGCAGAAATAAATCAAGCAATGAGCTGTTCACAGACAACACCTGGGAAATATAAATCAAGAACAGAATTTTACTGTGCCTTCAGACTTTAAATATGTTAAGGTCTGTGAGAAGAAACTCTCGTAAAGACGCTCCAAGTGGTAGCGAGTCATGATCTGCTTTTATATGACATCTCTTACTTTTGAAGGCTGAAAAATGACACCAACAAAAGAACCAACCAAAAAATAATCCCAATGCTAATTTACTGTGCACTGCGGGAGCAGCTGGCCTAAATAAGAACTAACAACTAAAGGCTTGTAGGAGTTCACACAGTCCAACAAAGCCTTTAAGCCTTTATGTGCTCACATTCGTCTGAAATCTAGCGTTATATGTCTGTTATAAGATCTTGTATCTCTTTTCGATTTGGATCAATTCGTTTAAATTCATACGAATTTCACTTGCATAGTACATTTACAAATGGAATTACAACTGAAGTTTTACCCTTTGTAAATGGATTGGACTCAAACACCTGTAAAAATGAAGACTATCATTACTTAAAGTCCCAGAGGACATAATTCCAGGTTTTCCATGGAGATTAGTCTTGCTCCGGGTAAGTACCCTTGTCCATTTGTCTCCAGCTCAACTGACCGTCCATACATTTATCATTTATAAAGTAGTATCATATGATATTGCATCATATTCCTTCAGCTGGCAACTCCGATTTTCTCTGAATATACATGCAGCAGTTAAGTGAAAAAGAACCTTCTCGGAGTTGCTGAATACATAAAACTACACCAGGATGTTTAATATAACACTCAGTTTTAGTATCATTTTAACACTGTGTCCCCTGGGACTGCTATCTAGCAGTGCTTTATTAATTTGTAATCAGCATGCACAGACAACGATAACATTACGACACATGGCTATATTGTCATTCGCAGGCATTTAGCTCTGGGATTAGCAATTAGTTATGGGGATAAGTATTCGGCATAGGAGCCGAAGAAGTGTTCCCAACAAAAGAGCCAAACAAAAAAACCCTGATGAAACTGAGCAGTGCATGAGCTGTGGGCCTAAATAAAGTCTAACAGCTGCAAATTTGTGAGAATTCACACAATCCAGCTGAGCCGGCCATTACTTGTTCATATCCTGCTGAAATCCACTGTTTCTATTTCTGTGGATTCTTCACCAGATCAATTCAATCAAATTAATTTGGGTATAATTTGTAGAGCGCTTATACATGCAACATTCTCCAAAAGGAACTTTCCATATATGCAGGTTCCGCCCTCTATTAAGTGCTACTTAGGGCAATTCTTGTATATTTATGTACATTTCTTTTTTTAATTGTTACATTGTACTGTTATTGCTGCTTCTACTTTCTGCTGCTTGTCTAATAATCTTATCTCTAATCTTATCAAATTATCAATATTTGTAAACATACTGTTAGAGCAGGTTAAGCTATCCTAAGTTAACTAATTAAATGCTTTGCTCACTGTAAACTTGGCTAACATGAATAAATATTCACTTTCTCTGTCGTTGGTTGGCGTATTGTATAGTGTGTGAAATTTGATGTGACGAACATCGATGGATACGTTGCTCACAGGTAATTGTACTCTTCAGGGTCCAGGCAGGATTAATAATTGGACACTGGTACTCTGACTAATACTGAAAGAACATTTGAATGAAACAGAGTGCTCATGTTACAAGGCTATGCTTCCTTCACTTAAGGCTAAACGAGCTGTGTAACTGTGGTCAGAAGTGTAATCACAGCCAGCAGGTTTTAGCCTTGAGGAACAGAGTGAGCTGTATAGACCAGAATAGCACACACACAGAGAGAGTTCAAAGGGCCAGTGTTATTAATGACAGGCAAAAAACAGCCAAGACAGTTCCACTCACATCATTACAGCAAAGCAGTCCCACAACATGTGGGCTTGGTGATAATAGGCCTTAATCCTATTGTGAATTTAATTAATCTTCCTCAGCCATGCCACTACGGCATGTCATTAATATTTCTGAATAATGAAACCTGTGATGAGTGAATGAAAAAATATAAATAAATAAACCAAGTGCTTCTTGGACAAAGGACATGGGCCTAGGACTGATGCCAGTGAGTCAAGTGCCTCATTTGGGTCAAGTGTGTGTTAGCATGTGTAAGTATTGACACCTTAGCTCTTGGGTATTTAGCTGTAATAGCAGGCTGAGGGTGGGGGAGCAAGTGGGGTGGCGCAAATTGAGCTTTAACATCAGCAACGCTGCCGCAAAATGCACAGAAAGAGAAATTGCGGTGGTAACCTGAGGGCACGGCTCAGTTGATTGCGCTGCAAATGGAGCTTGACTATTGTTCTGATTGGTTACCTCTTGCTCTATTATCTCCTCACTCTTGAAAACTGTCTTTCGTGCTTGTTCTCTTGTTTGGCCACATTATCTTTGAGTGTTGCCTAAGCATTTCAATCTTCCTATTAGGCAGTCAGTATACACACATACACACACATAACCACAACAATTCAAACATATCATCACTGTTGTACCAATCCACCCCCAACGTGGTCTACTGGTTAACGCACCACACTGTGAGAAGCAAGGTCACAGGTTTAAATAAAAGTGGATTTTTTTAGGCAGCTGGTGGTCTGGTGGTTAAGGAGTTGTCCCTGCAATCAGAAGGCTGTGGGTTCGAATCCCAGAACTGCCAGTGGTACCACTGAGGTACACTGGAGAAAGATACTGTCCCCACACTACTGGATAGATACTGCTTCACACAGATGAATGGGTTAAATACTGAGGACTCAAGAAATTTCCTCTGGGAACAATAACATTTATAAAAAGTTACAATTTCAGAGATTAAATTTGCACAAAACAGCCACAACATTAAAGCCACTGACAGGTAAACTGAACAACACTGCTTATAATAAGAGAAGTGGAAAGTCCTGTCGACGGCTGCTCCTGCCTACAACTGCTGTGAAGCAACTGTATGTCAAATTTCTGGACCTACTCCAACCATTATTGTAACTGTTTACCGCCCTCCTAAATCTAACTTTATAAATGACTTTTCTGATTTCCTCACCTACTTATCTACCCTTTCACCAAATATAATACTGCTGGGTGATTTCAATATTCATATGGACAATATTAATTGTCCTCTCACTAAAGACTTTGCATCCTGTCTGGAGAGCTCTGACGTCCACCAGCACATTCACTTTCCAACTCATGCAAAAGGTCATATTTTAGATCTAGTTTGTTGCTCTGGTCTTATTCCCTATAATTGCACAGCTGATGAGCTGCTCATAACTGATCATTTTTTAATCTCATTTAAGGTTAATCTTACTCCTCCTATAGCAAAGCTTCCACGAGTCATTTCATATCGTAATATAAAGCAAATTAATCCTGATACTCTCTCCTCTGATATTGCTAGTTTAATGAAAATACCTAGTTTTTCCTCCCCTGATGCTCTGGTTTCACACTACAACAACAGTCTTAAGAACATTCTTAACTCTCTTGCTCCTGTGAAAACCAGATCTGTTTCCTTTTCTGTTTCTGCCCCCTGGTTTACTCCTGAATTAAGGCTTCTTAAGGCCAAAGGTCGTCAACTTGAGCGCCTCTATAAGAAAACTGGTCTTGTTATACATTGTGAATTGTACAATAACCATATTTCACATTATAAGGATTGTATTGCTCAAACCAAATCCACTTACTATTCGGATATCATCTCCTCTAATGCAGGAAATATCCAGTCTTTGTTTTCATTGTTCAACACTATCGTTAGGCCCCCAGATTCCCTACCCTCCCATCTGTACTCTGCTGAATTTTGTAACTCCTTAATGTCATTTTTTAATGAGAAAATTTGCAAGATTCACCAGCAACTGGGTTCAATAAATTCCTCTAAGATATCTTCTGATTTTAACCCTCTTCTGCATGAATTTTCCACTTTCCAGCTTCCCTCTACATCGGATATCTCAGATCTTATCTGCAAATCAAAACCCTCTACCTGTCAATTAGATCCCCTACCTTCAGTTCTGGTTAAAGCGTACCTTCCCTCTTTACTTCCTCTTATCTCTGCAATTATACATTCCTCACTCACCACTGGAATTGTTCCTATATCTCTCAAAACCGCTGCTATGACCCCAATACTAAAAAAACCTGGTCTTGACCCAAATAATTACAATAACTTCCGTCCTATCTCAAATTTACCTTTCCTTTCTAAAATTCTCGAAAAGATAGTTGCTACTCAAATCCACTCACTCAAGTCAAAATAATTTGTATGAACAATTCCAGTCTGGCTTTCGCCCCCTTCATAGCACGGAAACTGCCCTAATAAAAATCACCAATGACCTCCTCATGGCAGCTGATTCTGGTTTACTCACCATTCTAATTCTTCTTGATCTTAGTGCAGCTTTTGACACTATATCCCATACTATTCTTCTTAATAGATTAAAATCTATTGGCATAACCCATACTCCTCTTGACTGGTTTAAATCTTATCTCTCCGACCGCACTCATTTTATCCAACTTAAATCTTATTCATCTCAACCCTCTCCAGTTACCACAGGTGTCCCCCAGGGGTCTGTCCTGGGGCC
>JBBPCY010000037.1:10234668-10245121 GCA_037974405.1 Brachyalestes nurse
GTGCTGGGCTGAACTGGACTAAGCTGGACTGAACTGGACTGGACTGAGCTGGACTGAACTGGACTGGACTAAACTGGACTGGACTGAGCTGGACTGAACTGGACTGGACTGAGCTGGACTGAACTGGACTGAGCCGGACTGTGATTTTGTACCTAATCGAAGCAGGACAGACTGCAAACAGCAACCAATGCAAATGTCAGTGCGACTATGTGACCAAAACTCATTTACACCCAGTCCATCCTAAAACCATGGCCCTTCACACACACACACACACACACACACACACACACACACACAGTTCTTCTGCGCCTCAGTTCTTCTTGAATTGGCATCATGGTTTTGCTAACGTTCTGTCAAGCTTGTCCCACCTAGCAATAGTTGCTATGAAAGAACACACATGGGTGGAGCATTGGGCAGGTCACTTAAAAGTCCTTATGGGTGGATATGAACGTTTCTGTCTCCTCTACACTTATTTACAACACACACACACACACACACACACATACACACACATATGCAGAGAGAGAGAATAAACAAGGATGGGAGTAAAGAGAGACAGAGAGCAGAAGGAGAGAAAGAGAAAGAGGGAAAGAAAGAGGATATTTGAATGAATGAGTGAATGACAGATAGATAGATAGATAGACAGACAGACAGACAGACAGACAGAAAAATAAAATAAATGAAACTGATATAAGAAGACGAATAATAAGAAAAGCATCAAAAATATTAAAAATATATATTAAATATTGCAAAAATAGCAGCAGTTACACGGTGTAATGATAATAAATAGTTGTGGGATTGAAAAACAACAGTAATGATAAATAGATGTGGGATGATAGCAAAAATAAGTGATTGTAAGTATTACTGCACAATAGGTAATTATAAGTAATTATTGCACAGGTTATAAGTAATAAGTAATTAAAGTAATTATAAGTAATTATTGCACAGGTTTCTTTCACAGTCATGTTTATGTTCAATAATAAATCATTATTATTACACAGGTTGCTTGCAGTTGTGTTGTCTATCGCACTGTCCCTAATGTTGATTGCCCAGTTTGTGTTGTTTAGGTGAACTGCTCCTGCTCCTCTCCGTCCTCCTCTGTTCTTCTGTTCCCCCTCCTGCCCCCCAGCGAGGAGTTTAACAGTCTGATGTTGTGTGGGACAAAGGAGTTTTTCAGTCTGCTAGTTCTGGACTTGGGGAGAAGCATCCTGTCACTGAGCAGACTCCTCTGGTTGCTTATCCCGACCAAAGGTATGCACTGTTCATGACAAAGAGTCACTGAATAAGTACCTAGGCTTCTTGCTAAATAAAAAAAACTCCCTCTCAAATATTACATCGGACAGACAAGAAGGGTTCTTTCACAAAAACAAACTGAGGAGCCAGCTTTCCCATCTGTCCTTAATTACAGTGAACTGCCTTCGCTGGCACTTTTTATATTCCTGCTCTTCATTATGTAAGTACAGGGCTCATCACCCCATACTTTATGATAGAGTTGGATGACCCACATCTATTATTTTCTCTTTTATATTGTCTCAAGCTTAATAAAAATGTGTTATCATCCTGCTGTTGTCCTGTTTTACTCAGCTACATTGAAAATGAGGTGCTCCCTCAACGTAAACCCGTAAAAAATTATGATTTTGATAATGGTGATGATGAAAATCACATCAAAACATAGACTCACTACAGATCCAGCAGTCAGTAGCTCAAGATCTAAACACTATATCAGCAGCTCACAACAAGATAACAATATTGGTGTTCCCATCAGAAAGTTAGAGTCGCCTCCACTTTCTCTAGAAATGGTCTCATTTCCCACGTCTGAGAAGTCATGTACCCTTCTGCGTGGCTGAGTGGTTTGAGCACCACCCCTGCAATCAGAAGGTCATGGGTCCAAATTCTAACTGTTAGTGTCATCACTGAGGTACCTTTGACCAAGGTACCGTCCCCACATGCTCTCCAGACGCCCCTTTTTGGTGGCAGCGCCCTGCTTAACTCTGCTGAAGGGTTAAATGCAGAGAAAGAAATTCACATCATTCACACTGTGTGCTGTGACTGTGTGACTATAGGGGGCCACTTTACTTTTCCAGTTAATGAGCTTCTTCTGTCTCTTTCGTACTTTTCCAGTTAATGAGAAAGTTCTGTCTCTTTTGTATCTTTATCAAAGGCATCTGGCTTCATTGTAGTACACTTACGTAATTAAGGGATGTGATGTCTGTATAAAAAAAGTGCCCGCATTAAAAACGAAGCTCAGGCACTCTGGTGCCAAGCTGGTAATGTTTTTGGGTTTTTTTGCTGTGATGTGGTTGCGCTTTTGCTATTAGAACAATATGGTATTCGTTATACTTCTTTTTTCAGCACATCTGTTAATGTAACATACATGTTACTTGAACCTCCCACAATACGGAGCTGAACTACACTACATGTAGTTCCGGTAACATTTATGAGGGGTTTAAGATCTAACAGGGGAATTCATGAGGAAATATGAGAACCGACCACTGAAAAAGATACTGGACCGGTTTGAGACAATGCGGAAAGTGAGATAGCATCTTACCAGATGTCTTACCACATGGTAAACGTATGTTCACGTTTGTCACAGTTTGAGGAGGAAATGTTTTAGGTAGGCCATTAATGCAGAACAGATAGTCCTGCTCGGACACGCTTCGTCCGAAACCCACCAAACTTAATGTGATGCTTCTGGCCAACTTCCCTTGTCTTTTTTTGTCTTTTGCTCATAATTTTTTTTACCCCCATTCACTTGCGTTCATTTTTAACCCCATTGAAATAAATGCGGTTTCAGAAGAAGAAACTTTCAGGCTCCATACAGTGACCAAACCTTATGAAACTTCATATGCGGCCTCAGGCCACGCCCCCAAAGACACACCTGAATATGGCTAAAAGTAATGGGACACAGGTGTCATGCAAAACTATATGGCCAAAAGTATTCGGAAATGTAGTCTAGGAGCATTTTTCGACAGTGCTCGTTGTCTTAAACTGCACCTTGTAGACGGACTTAGCATTTTCCCCCCTTAGCATATTAAGTCATATTTTAGATTTCTGTGTCCATTACTGCACACGCACTTAAGTTTTTAAATAGTTTTACAGCGAAAATGCTTGCAATTAATCTAGATTAATTAATTAGATTATTTTTTAAATCATGTGACACCCCTTGTTTATATAATAAGTGGTGTCACACAAGGGGTGTTACATAAGGAATTCTGAGACGCCAATTTGTTTGGAGACACCTTATCTTCACCACAAAATTATAACATCAATTAATTCCTCAATACCACTTATTTCCCATTCATACTGAAAAGGCTTCGGTGAACCGCACAAGGAGTCGAGTTGGAGTCAGTTCACCGCTCCTTTCAAACAAAAAACACTCCGCCCAGCTGCACAAAACCCATAAAACCCTTGTGTTTACATTCGCCTCTAAGCGGCAACAGTACCGCCCCTTTTATGAAGGAACTACAATAATTGGTTAAGTCACGGAACACGTGTCAGCGTCAGCCAATCAGAGGCAGAGACTGCATTGCGTGAACAAGCGCGCACAGAGAGAGGAAAAAAAACTCTCGACTAGTCAACTTTTACGTTAATGCCCTACTAGACACCAAATGGTAGTCCTACATTTTATTCAATATTTCAGATACTTAGGGAACGATAAATAAAAAAGTCTTTTTATGTATTACTTAAAACCTTTTTCTCCATCCTGGCTTTATACATTACTACAGAACCACTCATTTACCTTAGCTAGTTATTTATGGTATCATTAACCAGTGTAATTTTCTATGCATTTTTATCAAGTTATCTGCCTTGAGATTTGATCACCACTTTTGAAATACGAGGCATTCTGCATATTCATTCTATTATAACTTCATTTGCCGTATTCTACAGCTTTCTCATTCATTTACAATCTTCCGCAGCTCTGTTAATCATTTTTCCGCTAATTATTTAAACAATGCACACAGACTGGAATATTAAAATCATTTTATAAATGTATCTGCAAACTAATTAAAACACATTAGAAAACATCTGAACGATCATTTTGAATGAAGAACTTCATTTTGAGGCGAAGAACAAAAAAAACGCACCAGTAACACAGCTTTGCCCTGACCTTTTAATACCAGCACCTGTCAAAGCAAAGCAAACGCGTCATTTATCTGTCCGCAGATGTAAAGTGTCTAAACACCCTCCAGGAGCGAATTCTGGCAGGTTGACGCATCTCAGCGACACACCAGCCTGGATTTAATCACACAGCGATGAAGGTGTGCTAGGAGTGGCACTAGTAAAATATTAGGTCCTGCTGCTGCAGTTTGCACATTAGCGACGAGTGGCCCTTTACAGCATTACTAATTAAAATAGCCTTTGCAATATTAATGGCGGCTCTTTGTCAAGACCGGGCGCTTGCGAGCGTCTAATACATAACAAGTGACACCGCCTTGATTTCAAGGAGCCATTGCTGAGGACAGTAGTCTGCCACCGTGATTATGAATGCCGGCGCAATCAAGCAGCGTGATTGCATTTCAGACACTAAACACCACTTTAAGTGCTGTTTTGACCTTCTTGGCTAGAATGAAACACTGGTGTTGAGAGAGGAGGAGACGCTAGTCGTGCTTTGTTGCTCTGCAATGTTGCAGATGCTAATAAAGTCAGTGATCAACAGAAAGTGAAGCATACCTATTTGGTGGGCTTGATTATGGAGATGTGACAACACTGCATGTGAGCTATATAGAGCTTGTGTTCCATCTTTTATTAGGCCTAGATCTGGATGTTGGTGTGTTAACCTCTGCAGATTTCTTATATAGCTTTTTTATTCAGTGTCTATTTTTAATGGTTATCTTATCTACAGGTCTGGAAAATCCCACCACTTATAATTACACCATCCTTAACTGAGACACTGCCAATTAACACAGTCTCTAAACTAAATTTAGTGAAATCTACATCAAATCATAAAGGACCTTGAGTTTATGTCCTTGTTCATATTCAGCACCGCCCACTATGTTATAACCTTCATTACCTTCAAAAGACAAGTCCTGTTTCTCTGCAATCAAAGGTGTAGTGCCTTTTGCTCGCCCCTAATTGCTTTCTTATGTTTCACTGCGTCACCTTTAAGAAGAAACTGGGAAAGATTTTACCGTCCCCCAACTCCCCACCAATCACCCATCATCAATTGGAAACACCAGTCTTCACCTCTGTTAACAGCACTGCATTTCTCCTCACCAGATTTACTCTCTCGCTTTTTCAGTGTCTATCTTTAATCTTTTGGTTACAAGTGGGGATACAAAGATACACATATTTTTATGATGTTGTATTCTGATTTCATTTTCATATCTTGATTATAGTTATACACACAGACTGGTGCAACCATGAGCAAAACAAGCTCTAAAAATCACAAGCCCTAGAAATGAGGCCACTTCAGAAAAGAAAAATTTGAGTGTGGATGTGTGCATATCTTAAGCCCCCTCTCCTGCCCGCCCTGTGTACTCTGGGAGGATCCACCCAGATGGTCTTATGAAGGACGGTCAATAAGGCACAGATAGAGGAGAGACTACATGTGTTACACACTGCACTATGTACAGCTATCACCATCATACACCACCTCTACATTCTTGTACCTGCTGTAAAGTATAGAGAGAGGCTCTTCAGTTCTACTTCTTGAGGGCTGGTATCAAGCACAGTATAGTGATATCCTGCTGAAACACACCTGTTAGGAAAGTTGAAGGTGCGTTTGAGCAATAAAATAACCAAACTGTGTCAGACACTGCTGTTCTAGGACTGAGGAACCCTGGTATAGAGAGAAAATGTTACTATATTGGCCATTACACAGTAGAGAGGGCTACATAGTGGGATAAAGTGTTATACAGAAAAAAAACAATTTCTAACAAGTTTCAATGGTGTCAAGTCAAAGATGTTGACAGTTTGCAAAATATAGTTAATCTCCAACTGCTTTGGAGCCCTGCACACATATTCTGTTCCAGAATTATAACCATAGTGCTAGTGCAGATAATAAATACATACACAAATATATAGAGAGAGCTGGTATGCAGCATGTCATAACCATACACCATCTCTTCATTCCAGCACACCGATACGCAGCATGGAAACCTGATCCACTCCGCTGTGTCACGCTCATATGACCTGCTGACAAGCCCTCACAAACCAGCCGCAGTAATTGCCCTTCATTAACGCCCTTTTGTTGTTCTCGAGGGATATGGAAGGTAGGAGGGTGCTGCCTCCCTCTGATATTTTCCTGTCAAAACAATGAAGGTCATGGAAAATCAGGCCCAATTAAGACCTAGCATGAGTGAGCCCACAGGACTGAGGGGGGGGTTAGACTTGGCACGGGAAATAAGATACCATTAATTAAAGAGAGATAAGAGGGGAGGAGGGAGGGATCATATATCGATTAGCGCAAATAATCCTTTAAGGAAGACGACAGAGAAAAAAAGAGCCATTAAATGCTGATTTATAAGGTATCCGATTTACTATGGATGGGAATTAAATGTGAAAAGCATCCATCCACCTATTTTCTCGACCCAGACCCCACTATTGTGAGCCAGGGAATCAAGCTGGTCTCGGATCAGTGCTTAAGGGCCCAGCGTCCACACGTAGCAGCCCAAAGTCTGACATCAGCTGCCATAAAGCGTTCTGTCAGCAGAGCTCAGTGCCATCAATCTCTGCCAAAGCATTCGAATCAATAACAGCCATGGAATGGCCTGCAGGAAAGCCCTTCATCTGCACGAATACATCCATCAAACCCTACCAAGCTGATTTCTATGTTTAGACCGTTTTCGTGTAACAGTTGGGTTGGGACATGGATAGGCATGATCAGATTAACAGGTGATGATAATATGTTTAAGCATAATAACAGCATCTGTAACTTTGCCTTGAATGGTCTTATCTATCTTATCTATCAGTCTTATCCACAGGCCTGGAAAATCCTACCACTTGAAATTACGTCACCATTTACGGAGACACTACAAAATAAAACCAAATCAAAATGGACCTTTAGTTTTTGTCCTTGTTCATATTCGGCATTATCCATTGTGTCATGACATTCAAAAGACACGGCTTGTTTCCCTGTCATCTGTAATTAAATTGTAATGACTCTTGCCTGCTTCTAAATGCTTTCTTTTGTTTCACTACTTTTACAAGGTACAGGGAAAAATTCAATTAACCAAAAATAAAAATAAGAGCATGTTTCCCTCCACCTCCCACCGGCCACCCATCATCAAAAGGGAGCACCATTTCTTCACCTCCATTACCAGCTGGGAGTACACATTTCCCAGCTATGCTGGTTGCAAGGCATTGCATTGCATCTCTCCTCACTGGATTCATTTCCCCGCTTTCTTTTTTGGTTTTTAAAACAGTTGTAAAAAAAAAGATCAGTAATTTCAGTTTGTTTGTGCTGCAACTGCTGTTCATGTTAATGAGGTCACTCAAAGGTCAGCAGTATTTGCAATCTTTTCAAATGTTTTCTACTATGCTGTGAAGCATTACTGAATAAAGGGGGGCATGCAATCCACACCCCCCCCCCGCACACACACACCCACACACACCAGCCACTCCTCCTCATACACATTTAGCTAGTTGCACTTCGACTTGGACTTGAATAATAACCTCATGTTCTTTTCACCTTCTGCTTTTGCAGTAATAATGTTAGTAATCTGGAAGATTAAAGGCTAGACTACTAACCAGTGCTTTGCCTTGACCACGTGTTTTTAAAACGTTTCAGAAACTATAGAAAAAAATGCAATCAAATTTGTATTGTAGATAATTAAAAGTTATGATTTGTCCTTTTAGGTTCAGTCAAATGTCAGTAAGTTCTGGCAGACCATATTTTCATGATCCGGTTGATTGCTGATGCCCTGCCCACAATTACTTCCCACCAAATATTCTGTTTCACTCAGACATATATCATGTTAGGGAAAAAATGTGTTCTGATTTTTCATTCAGGACTGATTTTTTTATTCACCACTTTTACCTGGAAAAAGAAAAAAAAAATCGAATTCAAAACATGTTTATGAAAGAAGTCAGTGGGCAGCTGCGGATTTCTGAAAACATTCCTGTAAAACAATAAACAACCTAAAAAAACAACTTCTTTTTATGTTCTGGAATTCCTGAAAAGAGGTATTTGTTAATTACGTTATAATTTGGTATCATTTGTTCTGGCTGGTTTTTCAGACAGAAGCATAACAGTGTGGGTGAAGCTCGTGTCTGATGGCGGATGAATACCAGATAATTCTAAGAAAAGCAAAAGTAACTGGAGCTACTTTTTTCACTCGGTTGCTTTGAAGTTGCAGAGCTGCAATGATACTTTAAAAGAACGGTGTGGGTGACTTGGCACAGAAAATAAGACTATTATAATAATAGTAAAAAAAAAAGACTAATATAATAATAATATAATAATGATTAATTAAAGAAAGATAAGGAATGTCACAGGGACATTTTCTAACATCCAAACATTTCTTTATAAGTGCTCCAGTGGCATGGTTCGAATTACAGGGGGTACTGGGGGGTATACCCCCCTGATCAAGACCCAGACCGCCCCCAAAGAAATAAAAATAGCAGTTTGGGGGGGGCGTTCTTAACAGCGTTATGAAGGCGGTGCCTCCCAATTATGGCAGGGCAATTCACACTCTGTCCAGTGGCGCGATCGGTTAGTGCGCGGTACTTATACAGCAGTACAAGTGAAGGCATGCCGAGGTTCTGAGTTCGAGTCTCACCTGGAGTAGAGATTTTAGGCAGCTGGTGGTCTAGTGGTGAGGGAGTTGCCCTACAATTGGAAGGTTGTGGGTTTGACACCACTGAAGTACCCTTGAGCAAGGTAAAGCCCCCACACACTGGGCGCCATTGTCTTCACGCAGGTGAGTGGGTTAACTGTAGAGAACTCAAGCAACTTCCTCCAGGATGTATATACAGCAAATCCCCGCAATAAGCGTTCCAAGAGCACCCTCGTTTAGTGAAAACCGCAATGTTGTGAAAACAAATGCCTAATTTTTATAGTGTAAACACTAAATATGCCCCAAAAGATGCTCCAAAAAAACCTCTTATTAAACTCTTATTGAAAATGTAAAGGTAAAGCCGTATTGATACTGTACAGGTTTACACTGAACTCATATGCAGTGCTAGAATGTAAAATACTGATGTTACCCCCTTAAAGACTGCACTGTAATTCATGCATGCGCATTTTCTTTGGTAGGCACTGTCAATTTCTTTGGTATAAGCAGGTAAATGCATGTAAATTTAATTTACAGTAATAAAAATACAGAAATACAAAACAAAAAACATGAGAACACTCGAGTCGCCCCAGGGGGGAAATTCTGGACTGCAGCTCCGTCAAAGGGCAGCAGCCAATCAGCAGCAAGGAGAAATAAATAACGTTCTCCGATTGGCTACTTTCAAACATCCTGCCTCTGAGTACAGCGGTATTTCACTATCACAAGATGCACTAAAAAATGCAGAGGATATCTGCAGTTTCCATTAATTTTTTGCGGCAGTTTTCATAAAACAATTATTAATTCGGTTCTAAGAAAAAATCCACGAATGACTGAATCAGCGAATAAGCGGAGGTTTGCTGTATATCTCATCAACTGCCCATTGGTTTCTTGTATTTCTTTTAATTAAGTCTTAACTTCAGTCCATTTCTGAGTGGCGCCAAAATGATCTACGGGCACCACACGTACAGTATAGATGCAGATAATGCAGATAAAATACAAAAAAAATGCAAGATAGTTCGTATAATCTCTCTCTGACCTATTTCACCATCTCCTGGGTATCTCATCTACATTCATTTGGAGGGACAGGTGCATTCGTATCTAGTCAGACACCATCAAGTTCCACTGGACGCTCCTCAAGCCTGCATGTATGACAAATCTCCAATGCCTTGGAGAAGTATTGAGGCAACATTAGTTAAACCGTGACAGCTTCAGGATATCCTCTTTCTCTCCAATAAATCTAAACTCTCTTATATTAAACCTGACACCATTGTGGATCATTCTCTTACCGTGCGAAATCATACAGAAATACACCTCATCCACAACCATTCACTTCATCATATCCCAGATGACACGGCCCTGCATACCTAATAAAGGGTCAGCCAGTTCAGAATGTGCAGTAATTTGTCACATGGATATATATGGGTTTGAAATTGGTTTGTGTGCCTATTCTGGCTGCTTTTTCTCCTTTCTTTCTTTATTCTAATGGTTTTGTTCGCAACACTGCTTTATGGCACATGCCTGTGAGACAAATAAGGTTTTTCACATGAAAAAATATCACAGGCTCCGTGTTAGAACAGTGTTCAGCATTCAGATCTGAGGGAATTTGCCATATTAACCATACATTTGCCGTATATACTGTATATAACCATCTTTGTTACTTTATATTGGTGCTGTCTGAAAACTTCATTTCTATATAAAAACGTAAGCTTACACAAAGAAAAAACATTTGAGCATTTAAA
>JBBPCY010000037.1:10245241-10255804 GCA_037974405.1 Brachyalestes nurse
GGAACTGTATACGGGAAGGAGTTATACGGGAAGGGGTGTGTCGCGATTCATCCTCCTTCGGTTTTGTATCGTATATCGTTACAGCCTTAATATATATATATATATATATAAATATTGTAGATTTTAGTCATTTTTTACCGCTTATAAATATATACGTGTAAACCAGTGAATAAACCAGAGATTTTGACTCAAATCTACATAGAAGTATTTATTAATGATTATATATAATAAAGAACACACATGAACTAATATAGAGATAAAGAACAAATTTAGAGATACAAGGTTATTCAATATGGATTGAAATATTCTAAACCAGTCAACAGACATTTTAGATGTATTTTTTTATATGTGAAGAAGTGATTTAATAATTAAAAAATGGGCCACATGATTCAATTCTTCCCGGAAGCTTTATGTGTCCTCTTGAAAGAGTCGATCCTGTCTAGTGAGGATTACACCAATCTCTCGAGATCCTCTGCATTTAAGCCCACTCTTCCTCTAACTGTATGCTTCACGTCCAAGCAGAACCCAACACAAAAACTCCCACAATCCAGGTTGACCTCTGAAGAACAGCAAGTGAAATCATGAAACACTGAAACAGCTGACTGTGCTGCACCTTGCTCGTGGAAAAGTGGGCTAAAACGGAGAGGAACTCAAGAGACTGGTATAATCCTTACCTGACAGGATTGACACCATCATGAAGGCAAGGGTTTATTTAAGCAAGCATTAAAAACTCATGCATGAACGTATCTAACATTTGCTCTCTATTTTTTGTATTAGTTCTGAAAATTTTTTATAATTCTTCGTGTTCTTCAGCTCTGTTCATCATTCGGAACATTCACACAGCTTGCTGATATCTAGTTAATTATTTGAAACGTGTGAAGTAGCACGGAATTAGGATATTAGCACAGTTTCATTCTCTTGTTTGCAACAAGAGTCTTATATTGTTGAAATAATTGATTTCAAACAGCGTAAATATCATGTCTAACACTGAAAAAGTCATGCACTTGTTTTTAAATGTGTCCATTATTTCCACATGAATGTTATATTTCGGTACTTGCATTGTCCAATTACTGTGCTAGTGTAATATATATTATGGGGGGACAACAGTCACTTTTCTATCTGTCCATTTGTCACAACAGTGTAACAAGTAGGGGACCAAAGGAGTAAAAAAGGTGTCATGAAGTTTATATCACGGGACAATGTGTTTTAACAGAGTAAACAGGACAGCAACAGTAATGTTTGATACCATGGGTGTGGAATTCTCTCCAGTGCTCAGCACAGAGTGTGAACAATGTGAAATCTGTCTCTGCGTTTGACCCATTCACCAAGTAAAGCAGTGGGCAGCCAGTAACTTGCTCAAGGGTACCTCAGTGGTGCCACTGGTAGTCTTGGGATTCTAACTGGTCTCATGGAGGTTGGACAAAGGAGACGGAAAAACAGAGGAAAATCGACAGGATGGTCCAGATCTCCATTCCTTACCTTTGTAACTTGGGGTGTACTTGGCAAGATTGCTTTATACAGTGCCTGGGAACTATTAAGCCCACTCCTCACTCCCCCCACCGGCCTGCACTCCAGACCCAGACGCACTTACATCATCACATCACTCACTGCTTTATTATTTCCCCCAAGGAAGCTGTCACATTTACAGAGTGCATCCCAGGCCTTCAGAGACTGAACTCGCCATTTTCAGCTCATCACGACATTCGTTCAATAGTCCTTTGATATCCAGGAGTGGTGCACTGAGTATAACTGAACCATGCCCAAGCCAGCATCCCCAACTGGGTGCATCCTCAACCACACAAGTCAAACAAACTGGACTTTGAGGGTTAAACGTTCTTGGACATGGTATGGAAAACCTATAATTCCTCAGTCGGTTTTATGGTTATAATTCATTTCAGCCTCAAAATGCTCCGCACGCAGATCTACACGGACCATCTGATGTAAACTGTTGTTTATCAAGCTAAATGCTAATTAGTCAGCTGTCCGCTCTACACACGATGACTGCAGCGGGGCTTTTGGAGCAATAAATAGTCTCTGGACTGAAAAAAAGGTCTGTGAATTTAATGGTATCCTGTCTTTAGAAGTATGTCGCTTTAAAGTTTGTTTTGAAGCATTTAGAAGCTAGTAAACAAGATCTCCACACAAGTCTATTTTTCGTAGTCCCTAATTCCGCTCACTGCAATAAAGAGACCACCATATTGTTCCTATACACAGACATTTTCAGCTTTATTGATTGTTTCTACTAATGAGAACTCACCTGCAGGGTAACAGGCAGCAAACAGCAATACTATTAGACCACACACTCCAAAAAGTCTCCTCACTGAAAAAACTTAACGTAATACCCAGTGCACTCCGTTTTAAAAACCAATTAAAAAGTGTTCATGAAAAGACTTGGGTGGGTAACCTTGGTCCCAGAGTTTGGCTGTGGAAGATTAAAACCATGACATAGACAAATTTAAGAGGCTGGTAATTACAGAGAGGTTTGGGGTGGGTGGTGGGGGCGGTGGGGGTGCAAGTGCAGGGTAGCCTTTAAGCCTAACAATGGACACAAAGAGCCACTCTCTCACACTGAGGACCACTTAGGAAAAAATAAAATGCACAGGATACTGTAATGAAATATTGGTCAACCCCCTGAAATGCTAAATTGATAACCCGCTGTGCTCTTACATTACATTTCCACTGTCCACTTTAGCTCCACCTACTTTATAGGTCTACTGCATAGGTGTTCAGTTAAAGACTGTAGGTCTCTCAGCTGCCCTCTACATTCAAATCAATCAATTTCAGACCACAGGACCCTGTTGTCCCAATGTTATTTGACTGGTGGACCATTTAAAGGTATCAGGCAATTCTTGAGATTGGTCCACCACTCCAGCCAAGAGGGCTCTGTGGTCAGAAACTGATCAATAATTAATTGATTGGTCTCATATTGAACATCAGCACGGTTTACAAGACATCATGAAATCATGTTCATAGTGGTCGATGTTCTGCATTATCCAATGTGTTAACCTTTAGAAGGTGATAATTATCTAGATGTGTTGTGCTTAATTACACGGTGGATTACACATTAGTTTTTTTACATTGACTTTACATTCTGTATCAACACAACTGCATGTATTGTGTTGCTTTTGACCCAGTCTGTCATGAATTTTGGATTCTGCCAGTTTGGACTGGCCAGTCATTTTCTATTTTGGGATTTTTCTGCTTGTTTTCTTATCTAGGAACAAAAACTTGCATTCTTTTTTTGCTTAGGCAGTATAAGTCTCTAGCAATGTTATAAGGTTGTAGAAATCAAGTCTTTCACAGGGGTTAAACTACCATCACTAAACTACTCCACTGTGCAATCCTAAAGTGTTACGCCCTTCATTTATCTGGCAAAAGGCCCAAGCTTTCCATATCAACCGCAACACAAACACTTCTCCAGCACCGCGGCTGCTCTGAGTCTTTAATCACCACTCATCACCGATCACTAACAGCCACAGACCTCCAGAAAACATTCCTCACCGTCTTTCAAACTGATTTCTCCTCTATCTTCCCCCACTATATTTATTCTACAGGATGACAGTTAATTACAGAGGGGAATTGGTTACAACCCCACCTGTTAAGTCTTAATGTGGCAAACAAAATGGAAAAGCAATTTCGTGGCTCGGAGGAGGATTCACCCGCAGAGCTTCTTTGTTGAGCTGCTAAGTGCTAATTGTTAAAAAGACCGCTGCCTAAGATGTGGAAATGCGGCACTCGCCAAATCAAACGCCGCTGCCTTCTCTGAGAGCATCTGAGCTCCATCAGTGTTCAAGAAAAATGCAGCTGTTCTGAAAGCATGTTGTTCTTCTCCAAGTGTGGCCTCAGTAAACGTTCGACAGGCCTGTTGACCTGAAGACGCCTCTGCCCCAAACACAGTGAGCCTGGACCCAAACGGCTTCCTGTTTGGACGACAGAGCCGTGGCCTGTTCACCCAGGAAACAACGTTTTCCCCAGGCTAAGCCTTCTCCTCTAATCACACTAATGTGACGGCTGTAGAAAAATACACAGCCCGCCCTTATCTTAACACGTTCACGTTGCTCCTCACCATAAATCACTCACTAGTCTAGAGCAGCAACTTAAAGAGCTCGCACCATGGGAAAGCAAAATTAAGGAGGTGAATGTATAAATAATGTTTCAAAGTCTCAAACCATACTATTCTGTCTCCAGTTCATATGGACCATAGCTGGAAACTACCAAAATAAGACCATGAATCCGTCCAGACCAAGTATCAGTGCATTTTGCCATTCATCCTACAGCAGTTTGTCCCTGCTTGACTGTCAGAAAATCTGATTTCTGTAAATATAAAACAGTCTAAAACCGGTGTTTGTTCTCCTACACGCTCGCTGTTTGCTGTGCTTTTGTGCGGCTGCTCTCTCTGCAGGTTTTCCCCACCCACTTGTGGGTGCAGACTATCCTGCGAGTTCTCAGGGGTTCAAAGATCTTGTTTTTTTTCTGTTTGCTTCAAAGATCTTAAATTTGAAAAACTGGCATTTTTGTTCATCTTCATTTGCATGTGATGCCATTTTAAAAGTCCCAGTAGCATTTTTTTATATTACTAATGGTCAACGATAAAGTTTCTGTGATTAATCGTATTGTTATAAGCAAAATTAAATAATTCAAAAGTTGTGTATGGCGCACTTTTATTTTTAAAGTACTGTTGTAATGATAGGTAAAAAAAACTCCAGTGCCCATAATCCTGTTACGGGAAAAAGCCGAGGCTAGTGGTGTGTGTCATGTGAGGGCTCGCTGTTTTTGAATCACATTAAAGAGTTTATTAGGACCAATTAAGATTGTCATAGTGAGTTCTTGACTACTGCTATATGAGCAAAAGTGCATGAACATTTGGTTTGCAACTTTTTAACAGCAGCGTTCCCTTTAAGATAAGCCTTTATTTGTCCCACAAGTGGGAAATCTTTAACTCTGTTGTCTGTAACACTATGCTTAACCCTGTTACACAGTTCAAATATTTCTAAATCTCATCTTAAACAGTAATGAAATCAAATCAAATATAAAAACAAAGCTGCTTGCCACTGCAGGGCATTCATGTTTTATCTAGTTTGTTATAGGAAAACAAGTTCCCCTCAGAGTCCAGAGCATTATAGCAGCTGTAAAGGGGAATCAACTCCATATTAAAGTCTATGTCTCTTAATGCAATGTCACTAAGTAGGTGAAATGGCGTAAAGAACCTGTGCTTCCAGTGTGGATCTGTGCCGCTCATGTTCTAAGGGTTATAAGGAGGGGTTCTACCTGATCTGCTTTTTGTAAGCAGCATCATGAAGGACAGCCATTTAGAACAGAAACCTTTTACATCAGCACCTTCTCTTCATGGACTGCCAGTTATGGACAGCTGGTGTTTAAACTCAGGCTTTAGGTGTTGGGGTCAGTGCTTAAAGCGAGTTTACTTAAAAGTTGATCGTAACTTCTTTTCTTAATACTCAGATCATTGGACTATTACTGCACTTTTGGGGATAAAGAGAGGCTGGATAATGGGCTGCATGGTGGCTGATCTGTGGAGGGTCACTCTGCTGTGATCCAGTTGAGTGAGGAGCATAGAGGCTTGAGCATAAGCTCCTCACCTGTTACGTCCCATTTAGCCGGACTCTGTCCACAACCTCAGAGCTGGAGCTGCTTTAGTGAAGGGAGACGTGCTTCATACAGAGCTCCTCTAAGCTCTACATTTCTCCACTTCAGCCACACAGACTCTGGAGAAGACCACCCACAGAATGCACAGCATTTACCAGCAGGTGTGCTCATCTGTGACTGAAACATTTCTTTCATGTTTGTAGTAAATGTAAATGAGGTGTGCGCTCCATGTTCTCACTCTGATTGTTACAAGGCTTACATAGTTTGCACTGGCTCCCAGTTCAGTACTGAATTGATTTCAAAGCATTACTCATCGTGTACAAGTCACTCAGTTGTTTGGGCCCTAAGTACATCTCTGATATGTTAGATGTGTAAAATCCCGGCAGGTCTCCTATTAGAACCGTAGCTTTAAAAAGCTTTTAAAAATTGCACTATTCTTCTCCACCTTCTTTTAAATAGCTGCACTTCCATTGCACTTTTACCTTCTTTTATTAATTTGTTTTTTTTTTCTTTTATTTTTACTTCCTACTATTTTCAAACTTCATATGTTTATTCTATTCCTGTAAAACACCTTTGTGTATAATAATGGGCTATATAAATAAATAAACTTGACTTGACATGGTAGTTATGGAATAATAACTCAAAGGACCAGTATTCTATTTTTTCTTGTGTTTTATTGTTTCCAATTATTTTGTGTTGGTTTAATGATTTGTGAAAACTGAAAAAAAAAACATTCAATTTTCACAAATCATGTTCCAATATCTCTGTCATTTAGCTGTTTTTGTTTCATGTAGAGAATGAATGGGGCTAAACAGTTGTAGGTTAAATAGGCAGACATATCTAAATGAGTTGATTGATGTGACATCACAAGTGCAATTTATTCTAAATACATTCTTTTGTTATACGGACTATAAGGGCTGGAGAGTGAACAGGACAGTTTGAAATGTTTACATACACTTTTAACAATCAAGATCCCAAAAGAAAGTTTTTTGCATGATGTTATGGAAGAACCACATTTGGTGCCCGAAAGAACTTCCACGCTTTCTATAAAAGACTGTTTTATAAATGACGTGTGAGGGTGAAGAACCTTGTTTAAAGAATCTCCACAACAGCCCTTTAATAGGTACAGAACTTTGCATAATTTGAAGATTATTAAAAATCATCAGAAGGTTCTTTACATTTACAAATGTTCTCTTAAAAACGGTTCTGGTATGGCATCAAATTTTGTTCCACCAGAACGGGTTCATTGTGTGATGCCACAAAAGAGCCATCTTTACTTCTCTAAAGAACCTTTCAATAGATGGTTCAAAAAAGAATCTTTTTTTTTTTAAATTACATATGTGAAAAACTGACAGGTTTAAAGAACCTCCGCATAATGTAAAGGTTCTTGAACGAATCCTTATACTAGTAGAGGCTCTTTCAACTTTAAAAAGTTTCTTCACAAGTCTTCTTCACAAAAAAAAATTCTTTTATGAAGCATGAATTTTTGGAGAACCAAAAGTGGGTCTAGTGTGGCATCACTCAAAAAACCATTTGTTGCACTTTTAAAAATGTGAGCCAGAATGGGTTCTTCTTGTGATGCCATAGAAGAACCATTTTCAGTTCTCTTCAGAACTTTTCAATGGATGGTTCATAAAAGAAGAATTTTTATAAATAAGAAAAAATAACGTAAAAGTTCTTTTTGCTCACATTCAAAATCTCATTACTAAACCTGGTTCTTTAGGGAACTAAATGGTTCTTCTTTTGCACCTTTTTTAACAGACTGTACATATTTTTGTCCCTATCGGGCCTTTTAAGATTAATAACTGAATTAAAAGTCCAGGATTCGAGGAGTTAAATCAACCCCCACATAATGGAATACAATAAAACAAAATGCTCTCATTTCTGAAACCTTTCATTTTACAACACCACCATCAAGGCAGAAGTCCCAGTAATATTAATCATCACGTTAATGAACAATCCAAATGATCTACGGAGAGAGGCCTCATTGTCACCGCAACCAATATCTCACAACACAAAATTACATTCATATTCAGAAAGACGGCGAATGGAAAGTGAAAGATGCCCTGTGAGAAATAGGGGGATTTGAAGGAATGAATTACATTACATTACCTCCTGTCTCCTTATAAACCTTAATGATTTTTCCTTCCCTCTCTCAGGGTATGGACGGTAGTTACGAGATTACTGGGCTGGTTTTTAATACATATGAGACAGAACAGAGGATTAATAAGAAAGCTCTTTCTTGGGGGGGCGAGGGGGATTTGGCTTGTTGGAGAGGTGCAGGGATGAGTAATTTACAGTGTATCCGATTCTGCTTTGGACCCTCTGTTTGTGAGTCAGCCTTCCTCAGGCACACCGAACTTTTGATTGTCGATGGTGTGCAGAAACGTTTGAATGTTTAATGCTGCTGCTTCATATATCCGTGTTTTGATGCCAACAGAAATGTAAAAATGCTCACAAAGATAAAAACAACCACCCCTCCCCCTCCCTCTCCCCACCTCCACCAGACTTTTCAGTCCAACACTTCAGCTGTCATAAGAAACACAAGCCAAACGATGAGCCATAACAGTTGACGGGCCAAGGTTTCCCTGAACAAATGCCATTTTTCTTCTACTCTAGCGCAGATGTAGCTCATTTAATAGCAACGTGCAGCTGTGACTGGGGGGAGGCCAGGGTAACAGCAGCCCAGGCTTGGGAGCTGTCCAGTGCTGAAAACCAGCCACACTCACAAAACCCTGCAGAGATGAATTCTTTATTTAGGCTCCATCCACTCCAGTTACCCCTGCGTACGCTGCTGAACGCCTTCTGCTTATGGCTTCCCTTGGGTTTAGCAAAGACACCTTCTATAAACGCACCATTTAGAACAACAACAGCAGCAGCAAAACATTTTCTCTGAGGTGAATAAAGGGACATGAAGAACTGTTTCAAATTTGTACGTAATTTCTATTTACATAAAATGTGTTACATCAATTATTGCCCGAAGTAAGTGAACTAGAAGATATGACAGCGTGCAAAAGTTTTGATGCTCAGATCAAATAACCTGTTTTGTGAAGTACACATCATCTACTGTTTCTTCTGCTCCTTTTAAAGAAACAATTGCTGCCTATTTTGGGACAATTAAACATAAATAGGGCCAGTCCAAATCTCATAGCATAGTACACAGCCTTAATTTTGTTTTAACTCTTTCAAATCCCAGCTTTTTTACACACTAGTGTGTGCTGTTCAGCACCTGCATGGACTACAGCAAACATGGATAGAAATATTGCAATAAAATGCCCATATGTAAGTGTGTTTCCTGTAGAGGATGCCTTAAGTTTTGCACACAGCTGTTTATGTGAGTTTGCTGCATTTTATGGAAGCGGTGAACATATTTAAATAAACCCCTTAAAAATGTCCAAGAATTTTATTACGCACTCCTATAACTCATAACTGATATCTCAGCCTGTTTGCTTTGTAGTCCATGCAGTTACTGAACAGCTCACCTTAGGATGTAATAAAGCTGTGATTTAAAGAGGTTAAATAAATTGAAGGCATCATTCTTTTCAGTATGTCTTACTTTTAACAGCTGATTGAAATATATTCAAAAAAGATGATGATTTTCTAGTAGGCCCATTATAGTAGGCCTATTAATGTATTCATATGTGTAACTGCATTAAATCACAGGAATAATACAGGCAAACAAAAGTAATAACTCAGTCGAAGGGTCAAAAGGTTAGTAAGACTGATTAAATGTGTGTCCACAGCTCAGTTACACTTCATCTCTACACACATGATGTTTATATTAGTCTCATAGTGCTGTCAGGTTATGATTAACATGATAAACTAAACAACAACAACAAAACTTTTACTTTTTCAGCCATGGTGAAATGCATTCAAGTAAGAAGACCAGGGATCTTTTTCTTCATGATGCACCCCATTATTCTGCCCCTATTACAAATATAGCAAAACACACACTAAGCATCATCATTCATTTATGATATTTAATATAAAGAAATGCCTGTTCTGAATAATGAAGTCTTTCTCAGCGCTGCTCTGTGATGAATATTCATGATCTCACTGCTGTTCTGCACAGGAGGATCCACACACACACACACACACACACACACACACATATTGACTATAATATTACAGCACTGTAGCACTGCTACACCTACATCTTTAACCGCAGTAACCCAAAGGTGAACTTTCGGTTCTTTTATTGTTTCCTTAAAAAATAATTTGTGCTAAAAAAGGCAGGTTTCCTTGTCAGGACCAGCAAATTGTCCTCAGTTCTATTACAAGGGCATTTGGGAAACAAGGAAACATTCACACATACACACACATACACACTCTCACGCACATATATACACACTCTCACGCACATATATACATACACAAAGCCTTGTAAGACACAGGCTGAACTACTTGGCAGAGTGCCAAGCAACGGCCCAGGTATTGCAACATCAACACTATTTCATCCGAAGCCTTTACCAGGAACACCTATTTTTTATTTTTTTGCACATAAAATAAGCTTTCTGAGTAATTTTAGTCGTTCGCACAGTAGATTTGGCCCATTAAGCTCAATGCATGCTAATTTACGACAAGGACATTATCTCCTGGAGACTAAAGGCACTGGGTTGTTTGGATGCTTTTCAAGTACAAATTCAATTCCACCTGTCAGCGTCCCCTCCTTACAAGTGTTGATGCTAAGCTTTGTGCAGCCAGGTGGAAACGGGTTATTGAAATAGAGGAAAATCAATCAGGGCCCTGCTAAAAACAGCACAAAAGCACAGGATTGGTACAGCAAGGCAATTTTCCTCTCTCTTCTTCTAATGACCGTATGAAGGTGCTCTGTTGGCATTTATGCGTGTTGAAGAAGCGGTTTAGCTAAAGAGGTAAAGTGCAGGAAAAAAATGCACTGATGCGCTACAGAGCCACTAAAAGGCTCTGGAGTCATCAGTGCTGAGAGAGATAGGGGGG
>JBBPCY010000037.1:10263252-10280473 GCA_037974405.1 Brachyalestes nurse
AAACACTCACATGATACCCCCCCAACACACACACGCACAAACACATTATACCCCCCCAAAAAAAACTCACACACACACACACACAATACCCCCCAAACATACATTATAGCCCCCAAAACACACACACACACACACACACACACACACACACATGATACCCCTCCCCGAAGGGACACACACACACACACATATATTATACCTACCCAAACACACATATTATACCCCCACCCCCCCGTTCTGTTTGGCCCCAGGGGTGGTTTGGAGGCTCGTGCTGGTCTGTGATTTCTGGTCTGTGGTGGGGGATGGAGGGGCCAGTCAGACCCTGGTGCTGAGGTTAGTCTTTTCAAATATAAAGGTGCCACAGAAGAACCATCACATTTTTGGATATATATATATTTATATTTATATATATATATATATATACACACACCTCAACATGGAAAAAACTGAAATGACATGAAATCTGTCAAAGGTGTCCTAGAAGCAAATGTCTAAGGCTATAACCGTTTATTTAAAAAGTCTGGATCTTTATTTTAGTTTTAAACAGTAACCCCAATGCTGGCGAGCCACACTCTTAAAAATAAACCTCCCAGAAAGTGTTCTTGGCATGATGCCATAGAGGAACAATGAAGAACCTGCTTTCAGTGTATTAAGAACATTTTGAACCTGCTGTAGGAAAATGACTCCAGATCAAAATCGCAAAGGGCAGTGTGACTTGAACTGAATGGAATGGAACTGAATTGCATTTAATATAACTGAATTAAAATGGAACTGAACAGAACTGAAACGAATTGAATTGAACAGCATAGAATTGAATAAGGCATGTCAGGACAGGTCGCTGTCCAAAGAATACCACTTATCTCCATTTTTTCTCTACATCTGCTACCCTTTACACCATGTAAAACATTTGTGATAAATGGAAATAGAAAAGCTCCTAAATTAATTTGAATAAAAATACCATGCACTCTTAAAATGTGACAGGTGTCTCAGAAAAAAACCCATTTAATTCCTAAAAGAACATTGTTTTAAATGACATGCTTGATTGTGAAGAACCATTCAAAACATATACAGAACATTCTCATAAAGGTTCAACATTAAGTTCCTCCTAGATCTTTAACAGTGTGTGGAGGTTCCTGATTCCTTTAAAGAAGTAGTTACTTGCACTCCCTAATGAGCATCAACAAGGGAGAAAGTGTCAGGAAAAACTCGCAAAGCATGAGGGAGAAACACAGAGAGGAACCAAGACAAACCCAATTTCCCCTGGAGCTCACCAGAAAATAAATACAGTTTCTACTTTTCACATGGAGTCCCAAAATATGCCATTAGCAGGACTAAACAGAAAGACTTGGACCATTAGCAGCAGCGAGCCCTAAGATAAACCACAGAGCAAATATATCAAAGATCTAGGAGTCAGCATGTCAAGTTAGATATAAACAGGACATTAGAGACAAGAACGTGGTGGGCAAGAAGTTCAGTGGGATTTCAGCTTTACATGAAAAAATTTCAACTAAACTTAACCACATATTTACTTGAATCAAACAACGTAGAGTCAGGAAAAACAAACTTTGAGCATAAAACAAACAGAATTATTGCCAACATATTTTCAGTTTGTAGGTCAATAAACCCTCATTGGTTGATTTCTTTTATTTTATACCCAGCATTTCTGTATAAAGCATAGAGATTTTTTTCTACAGATTTTTATTTAGATTTTTTTTAGACTTGATTTTTATATTGTTCTGTGTCTCTGTGTGTCTGTGCCGTCATTACATAAGCAATTTCCAGCAGGATCAAAAAAGTCTTCTGATTCTGATTTGTTTGAGGGTAGCAGGGGTTGGAAGCCAATGATTTGACTCATCAGCCAATAAAGCTCTGTGGAAGACTTCTGTTACTAAATGGGTACCATATAAGCTCCTTTTGACAACTTCAGTTCACGATTTGTTTTATTTATATTGGTTACTTGTGGATATTGAATGGACAGGCATACGTAAAGCCTTACGCCATTGTAGATTATAATTGCCAGCATCTAATTGTTCATGTCCGCACATGGGGCAGTATATTGACAGGAATGTTCTCCAAATCCCAGACAACATCACTCTCCTCTTCCCTCCGTGGAAGGTGGAACATTATTACCTCTCTAATATCCAAACAAGTCATTTCAGTGCACGCAGATCTGCTGGAAACAGCTCAGAGGTCGACCTGCCTGCTTGCTTTACGGCGGAATAATGATGTCCCTGGAGACGCAGTGAGCTTATTCAGGGGGGCAGTGATGTGGCCCACTGACATACATTTCAAATGACACATAAACGCCCACATGCCCGGCTCAGTCCCATTTACGAGAGTCATCTCAATTGCACGCCTGTTTACAGTTGCATCAGAGGTGAAAACGAGTTATACATTCACTGCAACAGACTGCGTTTGCCTACTGTATATGAGTATACTGTGTGGATTTGAGGTTTACACTTCGTTAGTATGCAGCCTAATTGCGTTTACAAGAACTCTGTCCGTGGTGCTGAAATGCGGCAACACTGTAGGCCCATTAAATGTTGGCCATCACGTGTCTCTATCGGTGCTCATTAGGGACACAGCGGTTTCTTGTTACAGTTTACTTGAATGAGATTGGATGCGAAGGCATCATAAGCTGTGAATGCTTATTGCTGAATATCGAGGTTGCTAGGACTGAGTGGGAAGGAACTTAAGTATTAATTGCTACTGCAACAGCTGCCCGGAAATGCATCTCAGCAAACCTCACCATTAACACGTTCATAAAAGACACTTTCTGCACTTTATTCTTAATGCATGTTTATGTACCAAAAAAACAGTCATAATTCATTGTAAAACATGACTCTTTTTATCTTTTGAAACGAAACAGCCTTGTAGTTAATGTGCCTTTAAGACTGATATATGGAAATGAGTTCTATTCTGATTGCCCTGTATTGTGCCTCTCATTAGAAGCAGTCCAGGCTTCTTTTATAACCTTATAAGTCATAACTGGGCGCTGATGAATTGCTGTATAGACTGGCAGATATGTGAATGCACTGGTTTTTGTAACATTGCAAAAACAATATGTTCAAAAAAGGTTGCTTTCGCACAATTTTAGCATAAAAAGGACTGCACAGTCAGAAAAAAATCATTACAAAGGTTTAATATATTATAGATGATTTTATTTGAAAGAAAATACTTATTTATGTTGTTACGATAGGGGTCCTTTAAAAATGGCTGCATGATTGCAGAGTTTGGAGCATATGGTTACTGCATATGCCACTTCATGATGGACTGCACCTTCACAAATGTAGACTCGCAGTGCAGGACTCCATCAAAATAACACAATGTCAAGGTACATTAACCAAGGCACTATACAAACCGAACCACACATCCATTACTCTGATGACAAAGTGAATGATTAAACATCAATAGCACTTCACAACACCGCTCGTAAATGGACGACAGAACACAGAGGACCATTGTTGTCTCCACAGCCAAGGCTTTACGTGTGTTATTCACCCAACAAAGCATTCTACACTAATTTTTCTTAGTAGACACAGCATAACTCCAATCCAGTGATTTATGAACAGCACCAAAATGTCTCCCCGAGGAAAACCACACCTTATCAAAATTCAGAGAGGAACGGGATGTGGGGATCCTAAAATGAGTGCAAGCCAAGCAACAAAAAGGTCTTCGCTTTCATCTAGGAGTATCGATTACAACTGCAGACAGCACTCACATCAAAAAAAAAATCTAGATTCATTTTTCATCCTTTTCTAATATTTTCAGTGTATGTACAAGACACTGCCACATGCCATGATTGCAAAAGTACCTCACGACTGTAAAAAACAAGACGAAACAGAAAGTGGCATATAAACAGTTACCGCTTCATACATTAGCACCATTTTTTTCCATTAGCACCAGTTTAGTTGCTGTAGGTTTACAAATGGCAAACAGTTTCATCCATCATTTAATGTGTAATTCACTTATTTATGAATTAGGGAATTACATACGAATGCTTTCATTCACAGCAATTTAATTTCTTTCTGATAATGAAATCTAAGTTGTCTAGGCAATCTAAGTTACCAGGAGGGATATGTAACAAAATATCAAACTCCAAAGAAATCATTTTTGATCTTCTTTTGAATATCAGCATTTATGATCTAATAAATTATAACTAAGATAAGTTAAGTTACAATCAATCTGTACACTCAGAAACTTAAAAAAAGTGAGAATTTACTTTGAATCAAATTGGATCCCCAACATTTTTAAAGAAATATTTAAATGATCTGTGAAATATTTTGTTAGTTCTAGCTAAATACACCTAGGATAAACATTCATTCATTTTCTGTAACCACTTAATCCGTACTAGGGTCGTGGGTACCTGGAGCCTATCCTCACCTTTGGTGGGACGCAAGCTCACCGCAGCAAAATAAACATTCAAAATACACTCTGAAACTACAATCATCGTTTTGCTGGCATTCTCAAAAGCTTGTCTAACCTAGCAACAGTCGCTATGAAAGAATGCCTATGCAGGCAGAACATGTTTTGTGAAAAGCTTGTATATTACCTGTAGAGAAATGAGATCTGATGTTAAGTATTAAGTATTAAGTTGAGAGTCGACAGTAAGCTTCAGGGATTGACTGCAATTCACACATTTTTAATGCATTTTTCTATTATTGATACGATGGTGCAACCACACATATCTCTGGAGGCTGCAGTGTCCAGCCTCTCTCCAGCCTTTGTACCACTGTCATGGTTCGAGGGTCCTTCTGGCAGTGGTCCAGTCTCTCAGCGCTGCTCACTGACCCACAAATGACTGACACAAGCACTTAAAGTCAATTGGTCGTCCTCTCCTGGACACTTGCCATTACCATGCATGTGGAAGGGGGGCTGAATTATGCAAGGATGAGAATGAGAGCTTGGGGGGGGTTGGGTGTAGACAAAGCTGAGGTAATGATGCCGTGACTGGGTGCTTGGTTAAAGGGCTTTGTTGAGGGACAATCAAGTGTGGAGAAAAGTGGAACGTCAGCAAGGGATCTAAATGAGAGTGAAACAAAGTCGCTCAGGTGGGGGGCTCGCTGATCTATAATGCATGAAGAGTGTAGAACAAAGCTAAGATGGGCTCTTCGTCTAGTGTAAAACGACAAAGGATTCACAGCGCTGATGACACACTCCTCTGGATGGGTTCTATACTGATTAAATGTATAGCTGGAAATGCAGAACTGAAGGTCCTAGGTGTAAAAGAACCATAATCTATTTGGCTTGATCTCAGAGAATCAGCTAAACTGTCTTATTATTGTCATTATTGGATGGATGAGTAAAATCCACTTCAGGGCTTTACATAATTCTTTGAGCAGGAAGCAATGGTACTAGAAAAGCGGCAACTTTTTTATATATAAAGGCACTAGAAATAAAAATGACAGTAATTATTTTAAAAGGTAAGGATTCTATTAAGTGGAACAGTTATCTAAAATGGGGTAAAAGCACAGGAAAACCAAGTTAACATTTTGAATTTTATGTTGTAAAATACAAAATAATTTTCTCAAATTTTCTACAAATTCCCTAAAGGGGGCATGGCTATTGTTTTTCTGCATGATTGAGAAAGAAGAAACCCAAACCAGCAGGAGCTCATGAAAACATGGGTCTTTTTACTTGCATTTAAACAGTGAAATATATTTTTAAATATGTAGGCTAAAGATATGAAGGCAGTAGGCACAGCAGGGGATGCCTCAGCTTCTGAATCCACTCATTTTGTCTTCCAGCTTAATGCTGGATTTACAGGTGGTAATAGAGCCCCAAACTAGGCAGCCTCTGGGCTTTTGTTCTTCCTATTCAGTCTTCAAGTTTCCTGATGGACTACAACTACCACAAAAACTGGCTATGCTTGAGGAGATGTCTTGGGCAGTGGGGAAACTTTGTTAAAACTTTGACACAGTACATCCCACAGTACCAGAATATTCCATGAATAATTGACCACATATACTTGACTACAACTTCTGTGAGCACTGGGGTAAAGCATTTGGATGAATATATCTACACTCCATGCGCACAAAGGTTTTTTTGTCCGTGTGTGACAGTGATCTGATTTGTATTCAGCACTAATTTCTCCTAGCTCTCCTTTCTCCTGTAGCCATGAATATAAGGTGAAAACTGAGTCGAGTCCTATTTCAGATTTTTCTCACGACTTCTGGCGACTGGCTTCATACTGAAAGCTATATCCACATCTTCTCAAGCCATAACACTCCTTGCAATTTGAACTAATTGGTAATTACACAGGTGACAAAGTAGGTAAGTAAGGTGTAATGATGTGGTTGTGAAGCAAATCCAAAAGCGTTAGGGTTGATTAAGCGCGGGTCCAAGTTATGGTCCCATAAGGCTGCAGTGGCTTCCTAGTATTAGTCCAAGTAGGTCAACAAACTGGAGCACAGACCTGAGAAGGCAGACTCGAGAAGTTTATTTATTTTTTTAACTCGTGCTTGCTTGGAAAGATCTTTAATCGTCATGTCTGCTTAAAGCTCTGCTACTGACTCTTTTAGATTTAGATGAAATCTACAGTGTCTCTACAGGAACAGAAATCAATTCTTTTTGGTAAATGTTCAAATTCTGACAGTGTCCAAAGTGATGATGGCAGATCAGTGGCAACAAATGCTGACGCCTTTGTAATTATTATTATTATGATTATTGTTATGATTATTATGATTGCTACAATTGATTGGCTCTTGTCACTCAAAGGGAAAGGAAAAATATTCGTCCCACTTTCCCAGACTTCTACTGATCTCAGTCCATTTTCTTGGCAATCACATAGAAGTAACATTAAATGGTCTGAAGGCATAAACCCCTGTGAACGGTTCCATTTGTCTGAAACCCTGGAAGATGATCAAAGGAACGGGTCCAGGTGCTGAAATGCCCTCAACGCAGGCAGTAGTTCTCTCCCCACAAACAAATAAGTGCTGGTAGGCAAACAAAAATAAAAATAAATAAATGAGTAAACAAACAAGCTGACCAAAAACCAAAAAAACCCAAAAAAACAGGTCAGCACAATGTGCTCTTGTCAAGACCCGTGGTGGTGCTAGGCTCTATAAATATAACTCTGTACTAATGAGGTATGAATGTTTGCTTTTATCAGTATGAGCAGGGGCATCGGGGATAAGCTGTTTCATTAGGCTGGAACAGGCGAGCCTTCATGACACACATCTAAATGACTCTATAAGAAACAGCAACTTTTAGTGCAAGTACTGGTGTGAGGAAAATGCACTACAGCTGCTGTAATTGTGAGGAGGGATGGAGCCTTCGGAGGAAGCTATTTTCTTGTGCTATATTTATGTATTTTGAAGCAGAGTAAAATGTAACCAGTTAAATAGTTTCAAGTTCTCATTCATCCATCTTATTTGGGATTTTTAGACCAATCAGACAGATATTTCCCCAGACTCTCAGTGAAGACTGTTTTCATCTTTCATCATTTTTTTGATTGCTAAGTTTCTGAATATGAATCAAAACACTTTATTTTAATCGTACTATTAGTGGCTTTAATACAGCAATATATTTACGTGTATACCCACCTTGCTGTTTGAGTCAATCAGGTTAAACTACAGTGTCCAAATGGTAGGGCGAGTTTCAACACAGTGTTACAACTAAGCCACCCAAAGTAAACCATAAGAACATGTTCCTCTCATTCATAAAAAAATCTTTATTAAATGTTTTATTTACAGATTCACTATAATTATATTTATGCCAGTTATATATAGAAATACATTTGCCACAGTGTTGGACACAGAGATTCAGTAAACATATTACATATTTTTGTGTTTTGGTTGAAAAGTTTGCTCAAACAAGGACTGTACTGGATTAATTGTGCTTGCATGAATTCACCAAACTTTTCTAGTGACTGTTACAACTAGTGCCACCTGTGAGGTAAGTGCTAACATTTCCACTCTTGACACGTTTGCCTGAATTGTTCACATTAAGTAGGTGCTCAAAGTCTTTGTTTTCATTTGGAGCAGAGAGGAGTAGGTCATTTGTATAAAAAAAATGACAGATCTTGTTTAAATATTTTTAAAAATAGCAAAAAATAAAAACATGTGTTAGGTTGTGACTCGCTTAGCCTTATTTCACCATTTAGTCTGAAATAGAAAAAGGTAAATAAATAAATGTAAGTTAGATGTCTATGTCCTTCAGTGACTGTATTTCTATGATGAATTAAATGTCTGTGTATTTATGCACATAAGGTGAACCTCTATCCATCTATCCATTATCTGAACCTTAACCAGTGTTGTAGGGGGTGCTGGAGCCTGTTCCAGGGGTCATTGGGCGAAAAGCAGAGGAACACCCTGGAAAGGTCACAGTCCATCACAGGGCAGACACACAAATACATTCACTCACTCACATGGTGGTGACCTAGTGGGTAAGATACTTGCCTCTGGACCAGGAGGTCATTGGTTTGAATTCTACCTTCAGCACACCACCACTAGGTTCCTGAGCAAGACCCTTAACCCCAAGTTGTCACATCGAGGGGCAATTTAGGGGTTGTGGTGGCCTAGTGGGTAGAATCTTTCCCTCTAGAACAGGAGGTCATGGGCTCCAATCCTTCCTGAGCAAGACCCTTAATCCAAAGTTGCTCCAGGGAGACTGTCCCCTGTAGTTAGGGAATGGAAGTCTCTTTGGATAAAAGCATCTCCTAAATGCGGTAAATGTAAATTTAGCATCTCCAGTTCTGAGGCATGTTTTTGGAATGTGGGAGGAAACAGGAGATCCTGTCAGAAACCCACATCGAAACCGACACAAACAGCAGCTGGTTCTCTGGGGGTTAGGGAGTTGCCCCTGTGATAAGAAGGTTGAGGGTTTGAATCCCAGGACTGCAAGTGGCACAATTGAGATATCCTTGAGCAAGGTCCTGTCTCTACCCAAGGGGGCTGCAAAAAATAAAACAGATACTGATAGAAGGATGGAGACTACATCAGCATTACACCACTGATGTTACATCCCATCAAAAATCATTAGCGCTTGTGTTCAAGGACACTTCTGTCCAGGATTCAGCGGTGTCTGCTGTGGTGTGTTCACGTGTGACAAAAATGGCCACATTACAGTTTTTACACCTAAACTACACACAGAAATAACTGCCCTGCTCCAGCTGGGAATCTAACCCAGGATCTTTTTCCTGTGAAGCAATGACCATGCACCACAGTGCCACCCATGTTCAAACCAGAGTAAACAGAAACAAAATGGAAAGTAAAAATCAGCCTATAAGCTCAATTTAGCTACCTAATGTCCTTTATATGCTTCTACTCATGTTTAATTTGAGAAGATTTGAGATTATTCTAGCTTTCAGAAATTCAGAAACTGGATAGTGAAGTGCATGAGGACAAAGGACACGGTGCCTGGATTGAGACAAAGGGATGATGAACTCCTTTCAGGACACGAGAGGCCAAGAGAAACTGAAGCCAGGCAGCCACGGATGCTAATTTAATACAGGTGCAGAGAGCAGCTTCCTGAAACAAATAGAAACACAATCCAGTCTTGTGTCAACCCCGAATACACTAACTGACAGATTCTGTTCAATCCTGCTCCGCAAACTTAATTCCTTACCATCGCTCCAGGCTGAGACAGTGTTAGGATCAAAGAGTGTCCTTGGGGCTGGATTGTATTACACACAGGCATCTCTCTCTCTCCCCCACACACACACACACACACACACACACACACGGTTATTGTACAGTTCTACAACTGAGAAAACCCACTGTCAAGCTGTCAAAGATCTAACCTTATATTTTAAAAACACTCAAATTTATTTTTAGCTTCCCCAAGTATTTCTTGACAGATATAGTATCGGTATCATAGACAGACAGAGGAGAACTTTTGCTTTGTTCTGAGGAGAACTGGGTCTTAAATTGACATCCAGAAATGTTAAAGGATCTCTGGAAAGAAAAACAAGCATTAAAAAAAACCCAGACACCGCTGAATCCTGGACAGAAGTGTCCTTGAACACAAGCGCTAATGATTTTTGATGGGATGTAACATCAGTGGTGTAATGCTGATGTAGCCTCCATCCTTCTATCAGTATCTGTTTTTATGAGCTTACACTACCTTCCATTAGCATCTGACAGAAATATTACTACAGGAAAATGGAAAATCACCCTGCGTCTGAGTGTTGGGGGCTATTGCCACCCTGAGGACAATGGCTGCCAAAACCACACACGCATACACACACACACACACACACACGTGAATAAAACAATGAAAAAAAATGTGAAAGGAAGGAAGAATAGTAGAAAAAGTAACAAAGGAAGAAAATAAAAGAGAATGTAAAGAAAGAAAAAAGAAGTGAAAAGAAAGGAAGTATAGAAGAAAAAGTAACAATGGAAGAAGGAAGAAAGAATGTCACATATCTTAAATGTTTAAAACACTGTATTATGGTTTGCTTTATTAATGAGTTTTGATTCCACAGGATTTCCAAACTACAGGGAAAGTCATCGAAATCCCCCAGTAATCGATAGTCTGGGGTGACAGAGGCGAGGCGGAGGAATGCAGGAGTGCTCCTTTCATGATGCTTTTATAGATATGAAGGAGTGTACACTCTCTCTAGATTAGAAAAAGCTTCATAAGAGCAGCGCTATGAGGGCAGCAGTTCCTCAGGTCTCTCTCTCTGCCTTCCAGGCATCTGTTGGTACATCTGTCTTCGTGTGTAGAAACACAGACAGCCAACAGCTAACATTAAAAAGTGAATTGCTTTCCAACAATCCTCTCTCAGTGCCTGGATTTTATCATTAAAACCTTCCAGCCGAACACACCAGCCCAGTTTCAGGAGCAAAAAAACAGACTAAGGCTTCCCTCTGTCAGTCCAGTGCCTCTTGAAGCCTTTTCACACTGTTAACACGGCAACCCCTCGTGCAGTGACACAAAACAATCCAGATCCGCCTCACTCTTTTAGAGGTGGAATTGTTTCCTTTTTGGCTGCCACTCTTTTTGATTGCTTTATTAACCTAGGTTTGCATTTGAAGCACTATTCTAGCCCTGCAATCAAACCTAGCATTAAACCCTAATTGATAGTTGTCTATATGCAAAAGATCAGGAATACTCTTGACGTGATGACAGAAGATTAATATCCTAACCTTGACTCACTGAGCTAACAGATGCTGATGAATGAAGCGAGCATAACAACAAGAGGTGAAATTGCATTAGCGCAAATATTCATGACCTTTAGGGTGCGGGAGAGCAGAGGACTAGAGAGAGATGACCTAAAACCTGGGGCAAATTTCTGACTAGACCTTTATTTTTTCCTAAAGCATCCAGACTACTGCAAATAGCTGCAATACTGAAGCTTGCAGTGTCCTCTAGATTAGTCCTGGACTGTTATTTTAACATTGAAGTTCACTGAACATTGAAAACAACCTTTGCCCAAGAAACTAACCACACTGTATGTGCCATCAGAACATAAAATATAGTCATAAAAATATTGGAAGCGTGCTCAAGAAAAGGAGTACATTATTTTATATGTCATATTATGCTCTTAAAAGGCCCATATTCTACATTTTTCCTGCATTTAATTTTTCCCCATGAGGTTCACTAATGATATTTGAATTCTTGCTGGTACCAAAAACAGTCTTTGTTTTATACAAAATTGTCCTCTGTAAGAAGAGGATTTGTGTTACTGTCCCTTTAACACTAATATATGCAAATGACCTCTGTTCTAACTGGCTGCCCTGTATTGGACCTCATGAAAAAAAATGGTCCAGGTTGAACTGTGTCATATATTTTAATATGAGTGGACAGGAATAAACTGTAGCAGGCTGAATAGGAGCTTACAAGTTGGTTGAAAACAAAATGTATGGTGTTTTTGTAAATGTTACTATGCAGACCTTACAGACAGGGGAGTGAATGTTTGAAAACTTTAACAAAGTTTAAAAGTGAGTAAAGGTTGTTTTCATGAAAAAAAATAACGGTGACAAAAGGGTTCTTTAGAGCGATGCCATGGAGGAACCACTTTTGGTTCCCTAAAGAGCGTTTGAAAGGATGGTCCCTTAAAAACTCACTGAGCTCAAAGCTTTCTGGGACCTGCAATGGCATCGCTCCAAAGACAACCTGTACAGTAACGTGATATTAGAAGACACTGCAGTCAAAACATATTCACTCCTAAAGGAAAAGTCGAGCTGAGAGGAAGAGATGTGGTCTAATTACTTTGTTCTTGTAACGCTCTCCTGGCTGTATGCCAGAGGAGCCTCAGACTGCCCGATTGTGTTATGACCTTACCTTTCCGATCCGAGGCTTCTGGTTATTTATTTATTTACGCATGCACATTATTACTGGAGCATTTCACGCTCCCAGGGAAGATGATTAAGAGCAGGCAGGACTTTCTTCCACGCCTGCGCTAGCCGAGTGTGCAGTTTGGTTCCTTGCTAATCAAAAGAATCCCCAAGGAGGAGAGATCACATGGTCGGGTGGGGGGGGGGGGATTTATTTAGCCCGTAATGGCATGAGAGACAGACAAAGGCAATGCGTCTCAGCAGTTTGTGTTTGGTCTAAATTGCGTCTCTGAAGGCAAAGAAAACTCACCATATCAAAGGCCACGGAGCTGGGCTCATCCATTAATTAGGACCTTGTGCCCAAATGATATCTTCTCTGTGAGCCTGACCCATTACCCACAATGTCATATTTATCCTTGTCACAAAACAAGAAAAACAACAGCCCTCAAAATGCGTGGCATTTACAGTCCAGACCCCTCCGTAATTTGCACACGAACCATGGACCACTGTACTTACAGCAGCAGGAGCGTTTGCCTTGAGGCGAGGAAACTCACAAAAGAAGCTCAGACACTGAGGACCCAACACTCTGAAAAGGGTAAAGCGGTTTCAAGGCTCTTTCATGGCAATCAATGGTGATGCGTCCATATTTTTCCTCTCCACAGTGCCATGGAGAACATGTGACAGCAAAGCTTTGGAGAGACCCATCAGCTTGTTCTTGGTTGCTATAGGGACAGGTTTATATTTTCACATAAAAAAGATTGAAAGGAATACTCCACTGTTTTCCATCCTAATCTCTATCTGCTACATCTAGTCTATGTTTGAATATACAGTACCATGCAAAAGTTTGACACCTTACAAAAACTACTATTTCAAATCTGATTATCTGAGCAAAATTAATATTCAAAGTACAAAAAGATTTGAAGGAATGGTCCACTATTTTCCAAACTAATCTCTATCTGATGCATCTAGAATATGCTTGAATATACACTATTGTGCAAAACCTCTTGTGCAAAATTATTTTTTAATTGATTTAGCTGAGCATTATATGTTTAAAAAGCTATTATTAAAATGTATACAAACAATATCAATACTGTAAATGGTGACTTTATATATGTCGATGTGTTTACTTAATCAATCCCAGACCTTTCCCCATTGAAGCCCACTAATAGAGTGTAGTTCTTATCAAATACCTCAAATACCTGATTCAGTTCAATCAATACTTCATTCAATTAAACCAGGAGCTGCTGATGAAGTTTCATAAATCCAAGTAATGACTAGAGGCATTGAGGTGAAATCTGGAACCGAACCTGTGTTTTCCTCACCAAACTAAGTACTTTTCACGAACAAAAGATATCTTGATATTATTTCATACTTTCTTTTTTTTTTGGCAATTGTTCTAATGTTAAATTGTGTATTTTCTGGCAGAAAGTCCCTTAAACATTTTGCACACTTTTGACTTTTGAAAAGTACTGTATATACTACTACAGAGAATATCATGCATTTTTTTTCTTTTAAGTCATTTTTATTCTCTGTCCACTTAGGACACTTTTTAATAGTCAAAATCACCTTTTTTCCCCAACCTCTTTTTATCCCTTTAATTAAACAGGCTCTTTTTTTCACTGATATGTTACATAAATTTGAATAAAAAGAAATGTACAAGCACTCGACTTGCAAGAGAAGAATGAGAAAAAGGAAAAACTCTCCTGGCCTTTGAGATGAAAAATGGGTAATTGGAAGGTCCGAATGAAAAAGTAAGGACGTTGTTTTTTTCTTCTTGGAAACGGAACTGAGTAATCGTATAAGTATTCCAATTCATTAACACTCAAGTAAAGGATAAAGTTATTCATCCAGCCAGTATCGGAGCTGCTCATCCTTACCCTGGGTCACATGGGGGTGTGCTGGAGCCCCTTTCAGCTCTCAAAGTGAAACACACCCTGGACAATTCACCAGTCCATTGCAGGAGCGGAACATAGAGTAATTGTTTCCAGAAAACATGTTCTTTTTACTTACTTTTTCATTCAGACCTTCATATTACTCATTATATATCTCAAAAGCAGGGAGAGTTTTTATTCTTCTCTTACAAGTTGAGTGCTTGCGCATTTTCAGGTCCGATTCAGATCATATATCATATCGCTGAGAGAACAAGCTTATTTATTCTACGGGACTACGAGAGGCTTAAAAAAGGTGATGTTAAACTGACTTTTGACTATTAAAACTACACAAATGTCTTAAGTGGGGGGCAGCATGGCTAGGGGGTTGCCCCTGTGATCAGAAGGTCATGGGTTCAAATCTCAAGGCTGCCAGTGGCACCGAGGTACCCTCCCCACACACTGCTCCCCGGGCGCTGTGTTCCTCACTGCCCACTGCTTCACTTGGTGAATGGGTTAAATACAGAGGAAGAATTTCACCCTGTGTGCTGTGGTGTGTTCATGCGTGACTATAAGTTCATGCGCTCACTTTATTTAAGTGGACATAGAATAAAAATGAAGTCCATAGCAGGGCAGCCGCACAGAGAAACACTTTCATGTGCAAACTCACACTTCAACTTCTCCAGTTCACCTGACATGCATGTCTTTGGAAAAACTGACCAATGCAGAACCCATGCAAACCTCTCACAGAAATGACCTTCAGTTGCCCCTGCCAGGAATTAAACTCAGGACCTTCAACGCTACCCACTGTGCCACCCAGGACAAAGGGATCTTCTTTGATAAATCTAGTATAACTCCTCCTCTATGTGGCACTCTTGCTGAGCGAATCTGATAAGAATCTGTTGTAAATGTATGTCCACCGCTGCCACCTGAGGTCTCCAGATCAGGGACATTCACGGAATGTTTGGGCCAGAAGATGCTCTTCAAATTCAGAACTTTGTTTTACTCAGCAGCTGTCACAACTATTCTGTACCTTATGCTCTCCTATCAAAACATGATGAAGATGCTTTAGATAAGGTGAAGAGAGAAAAGGGGGGATGCTGTTCTAGAAATGTAATGGGGGGAGAGAGAGCACATAAAAAGGGAGAGTGAGAGACAGACAGACAGAGGAAAAGAAAGAAAGAACAAAGGAAAACAGGAAAGAGACATCAACAGACAAAAGGAAAAACCAAAGAGACCACAAAAAGAAAGAAAGAAAGGAATGAATATACTGTGCTACCCAGTACAAATGAATCTTCTAGAATAAAACTGAAGTGAGAAAACTAATTACAATTATAAATTACAATTACCCATTGCCAAGGGTCGGGTAAATGATAATCTTTTGTGAATGTATGTTATGAGTCTTGGACGACCCTTTCCTTTTCAATAGAAAATCCCTATTCACAGCAGTATGTAATCCAGGACTAGGCTTGATCCCTGTCCGGGAAACCAACCTCAAATGTTTTCAGTTCGATTTATTTGTTTAATTTTGTATTAGTTACTAGTACCATTCTTTCAATCATTTTCTGTAATCACTTAATCCTTACTAGGGTCGTGGGTACCCGGGGTCTACGGGCATGAAACAGAGACACACCCTGGATACACACACACACACACACACACACACACACACACACACACACACTCAAACCCCCAACCCTGGAGGTGTGAGGACACAGTGCTACAGACTGCACCACTGTAGGGCCTGTATACTAGTATCAGTCAACTCAAAATTTGAAGATAGTCCAGCTCCTCAGTTTAAGTTTATTCCTTTAAGTCCTCAGCTTTGGGCATTTTTAAAGCCACATGGAAGTTGTCCTTAGCTTTAGCAAACCCCAAAATATCTTGTCAAGAAACAGACGCAGGCTGTAGGTAGTCTTGGCTCATTACGGGGTGAAAACAGAGACGGATGCAAGGCGGGACAAAACATTCACACATTTTTATTCCACATCTAAATAAATCTGTTGGCCTGTACAGCCTTCAAACTTTTTTCCGTTCAGCAAAAACGAGATGAGCTGCAAAAAGTCTTTGTAAAAGCTGCGCAGTGAGCGGCCCTGTGTTGCTCTTTGCTCTCAGATTAACCTTCCAACTTTTCAGTGGAGATGCAGGCATCGATGAGTCACTGAGCTTACAACTGGAGAGTTTTTTGAGCATTATTTTGTGAGCAGGCCTGTCTGTGCGCATTTTTCTCTGGCTTCCTGATCCACAGACAAAGCCGAAGTTCATACGGAACTTTGCTGACTCAGCAACTTTGTCTAACTCAATATCCTCGTTCTAAAGCTCAGCTACAGCGAAACGGTTTCAATCTCACAAGAGCAGTAAAAGAAGAAAGTGAAAATCCAGTTTTTTTCCCTCTAATCCTATTCTATGCAATCAGATTTGCTCAGCCTATATTACCAAGGCTAAATCCCCCCCAATCCAATCTATCTATTGAAGTCATGCTCGAACACGGGCAAATTTCGCATAACTGGATGACAGCGAGCTTCACAGAGACGCTAGTGAATCACGTGACTGTGACACGGTTATGGAGGGCCATTGTGAGACATCACCACAAAAAGTCTTCAGAACAGGGACATCCACGGAATGTTTTGGGCCAGAAGATGCTCTACAGTTTGAGAATATTTTCTGTTTTACTCAGCAGCGGTCATAACTATTCGGTACATTATGTTCTCCTATCAATACATAATGAAGGTGCTGTAGAACTCCAGTGAAAAGATGAAGTCCAGACAAGTGGCAGACCAAAAATAAGAAAACGAAAGAAAGAAAGAAAGAAAGAAAGAAAGAAAGAAAGAGAGAAGAGTAAAGAGTAAAGAGACAGACAGAAGAAAAAACAGAGAGAGCAGAAAAAGAAAGGACACAAAATAAAGGACAGACAGAAAAAAGAAAAACAATATAGGAAGAGAGAAAGACAGAAAGAAGGTACAAAATAGAGAAAGTACAGAGAGAGAATGAAAGAAAGAAAGGAACTAAGCACACAAACAAAGAGAGAAAAAGAGAAAAGAGAGAGAGAGAGAGAGAGAGAGAGAGAGAGAGAGCGAGAGAGAGAGAGAGAGAGAGCGCCCACCAGATGGCCTTTCCGATCATCCTCCTCCC
>JBBPCY010000037.1:10280871-10302003 GCA_037974405.1 Brachyalestes nurse
AGAGAGAGAGAGAGAGTGAGAGAGAGAGAGAGTGTGTGTGTGTGAGACTGTGTGTGTGTGAGAGAGAGAGAGAGAGACTACAGGATGGACTTTCAGATCATCCTCCTCCCTTCATATTGCTGTTCTCCAGTCAGTGACATTTCCAGACCATTGATCCATCCACGTTATCCCAAATGTCAGCAGCAGTTTAAATGGCTGGGTTAACACTTTGGGACACGGTCTCCGAGGTACACGTTATTAAAGCCCACTCAAACCCATTCTCAGAGTCAAGTCTCCACCAGCAAAGGACAGAATTACGCAAGCAACACTAAAAGCCTGCTAAAATGTACACTTTCACCTTGACACTGAGATACACTCGTACATTTTTAAAAAGAAAGAGTCGTAAAAAGGACACGAAGAAAAAGTACAACATTTATACCAAAACAGAGCCGTGTCTCCATGTAAGTCATGCAGAAGCGCTACAGAGTAACGAACATGGTATTTCTGACCATTACAGCCGTGAGTGTCATCCTTCAAAGTTCTTTCCAGCTGACCTCTCCATAGTCTACCCACAAATGTGTTTATAGCAGCTGTTGTGAAGGTCTATAAGCTTTGATGAATGCCAGCAAAAATCCCTTTCCCATTTGAATCCCTTTCAAATAATTTAGGCAGGAGGACTACAGGGGGATCAAAAGTTAGTTCCATCATCAGAGATGCCCACCTAAAAGGTTAGGGGCAACATCAGAATCTGATGCAAACTTACTGCCCCACTCTTCTTCAGAATACTATCAGATCTAATGTCATAAAAGTATGTTTTCAGTTCACATAGAAACTGGATCATACAGTTTTTTCACAAAACCATCTCAACCAATCAGGTTGTGCAGAATGACAGACAGACAATATAGCAATGTAACAGTGTAATATGAATGGGATGTAAATCTGAAACAAAACAGTAAATACACAATACAGAAATGTAACGCTATAGTGTGAATGGGATGTAACTCTTCCAGAATGACTAATATTGCATCAGAAGTATGATTTTGCATGAGAGGCAGCCAGCAGCATGAGCCACACTGAGTGTAAATTACAAGCTTATCAAACAACATGACATAAGTGTGCCGCTTGCGGTAAACAGAAAACAGAAGGTAAAGTGCAGAGGCGTAACTATGATCTTTTAAACCACAGTGCAAAAACAAAATTGCCCCTGTATGAAAATGTACTTGGTGCCTCTCAAACAAACTGTTGCTCTCCATCCACTAGCATCCATTATTATGCATCATATTTATCTCTCTGACAAACCACTGGACACACCAGGAACAATCTGTGCGACATATTTTTACACAATGCAGTGTTATGCTAATGTATTTTTGAAGCGAAAATTAGTATATAATTTTACTTTACAATTAAAAGTGTCATGATAATATATTATTTGAAAATTTTGATCAATGTTTGAATAATAATGAATACCATGTCGCATGACTGGAAGGTTACTATTAATGAGCTGCATTAATGAATAATAAGGAGTTTAACAGATCAGGGCTGCGTGGGTGTAGTGCTGATGGACACTAACCAGTGAGCTCTGCTGTTAAGAAACCGGTTCTCTCTGTAAGTTATGTGTGTAAAATTGTATTAGTATCTATATGAGGGGCCCAAAAAATACTCTAATGGGCCCAATAAATATTCAGAGGGGCCTGGTCTTTGCACTGGTCTGTGCACTGTTGTTAGTGCATCATACCTTGGGAGCGCACCAGCTTAAATGTCATTTATTTTAATATGCTCATATTTCTTTCAAAGAAATTCATTTAGGAGTAAGTGAATAAATCACTCACCATGTGCTCTTATCTAGTACAGATTGCATATAATTATGACCTTTACCTGGAAATACTGTCTCATGGTTTATTTTGTTAAAAATGCTTCATTTTTGTTTTTAATGTCTCATCTTTTACCCACTTGGTCTTTCCAACCCTGACTTTGGCTTTAAATCAATATAAACTCAATATGATTGATTGTTGGACTGGTGAGACAAAATAGTTCAAAATAAATGTTTGTAAACATTTGTCCACCAAGAGGGACCTGACACATCACCTAGGCTGGTTTATACCACACTCCAAACATTGGGAGAAACATTTAAAATGTGAATGTGTTACTAATTTGACTTCCTATAGGAAGCGCCAGAAGATCCCCCTTTTTCTATTGGCTGGAGGAATCAGTGGCAACCTTGAAAAAGGGGGGTGGGGAGCTGTAGAAACCTGTAAGGGAAGAAATATTGTTAAATATTATTTTAGAATACTTAGACTTAGGAACAGCAAGGATCCATTTAAAGAAACCATGGTGTTCTTTATAAGAACTTTAAACTGTTTTGTATTGGTCTGGTTATTCTGATGAACAGTTTCAGTCACAGTGTGTTCCAGACCCTGTGTGAAAGGGTGGGCTTTGGAGTTCATAGCACACGCTCAGAAGTTACTATTGCTGAAGGAGCTGATAAGTTGAAAAGCCTGGAGAACGGTTTCTCAAGACCACATTAAAAATACAAGAAATTCTGACTCATATGAAGAAATAAGGAGTGACTCAAGACTTTTAGTGCTGTATTTCCTAGGTATGCCAATATTGTTCCCACATCTCAGAGACTTGTCACATTAATAAGAGCAGTAGAGTATTTGGGTGTAAAAGCCAGAATTTCAAAGCTTACGTTGTGTAGTGTATAAGGAATAGGGAGTTATTTAGCATCCAGTCTGGGTTTAATGCAGATTTACCTAAAACTTCACTTTCTTATTTTGCAGTTTGATAGCTAATCGGGCTTGTTCTAGTTGTTAAAAAAATGTTAAACATGTTAAACAAACTGGGTTCTTGCTTCATCTGTCCGTATGCTTAGTGGTCCATGCGAGTACCATACTAGTCTATTCACAGCACAATGGTTTCAGTGACTCTGTGCATCAATACAGAATTCAGTGTGTGTGTGAGCACAGATCAGATCTGGTTGATAAAGTTACAGTTTCTTAGGATGAATGGATTTTTTTCTGTAAAGCTTGTCCAACCTAGCAACGGTTGCTATGAAAGAATGCATTTGTATGTGAAGCATGGAGGGGTCATGTCGGCTTTGTTCTCTGAGATTTTTTTTTTTTTTGCAGCGCATGAGTAATAGAAGACCTTTACTCAGCTCATCCATGTACTTAGAAGCAAACAGCATTGTTTGATCTCCCACATCAAATGTACTCAGAGCGAGACGAAACATCTGGAGGCCTCATCATTCTTTGTTGTGAGGGGCGTTGAGAGATTGCAACGGCTTCCATTATGCGCGGCTAAGTCGGGAAGATTGGATTTAAAGTGGAAGAGTTTGAATCGGGTGTGCATGGTAATTGGATCATTTACTGAGTGGAATTGCCGGCCATTGAGAGTGAAATCACTTGGACTGGACGATATTGAAACGGAGCCGATTGAATTGACCCAGACATGGTGTCCCTCTGGCAGCCGGCTCTGGAGCAGCTCCCCTAACACACAAATCCCACACACATGCCCATCAGATGTGTGTGGTAGCCTTGTTAGCACAGGGCTCTAGAAGACCAATTATGATGCTGTCTGTGCAGTAGGGCTGTAACACCATGGCCTAGCAGCCCTTACTACAGCACAGCAAAACGCCCCCACCAGCCCACACACCGAGCACTGCAGGTGCTCCCCGCTGTCACAGGCAGTGTAAATGATCACTAATGAGATTGAATCCTCCTAATTAGGGATGCAATTTTACTATAATAGCGCTAAATGCAATTTGCAGGGCTAAACCAATGCTCAGGTGTTTAGGCAGCTGGAGCCTAGATCTCGGTCGCTCACGGTCTGGTGTAGCCGACCTTGGACAGCAACCTTCCTCATTCTGAGGCTCAGGGAAGCGGACAAACAGTAAACAAAGTACCGGACAATGAGGCAGGGGCACTGCAAATGGCCATGAAAACTCCTCCACAAAAACTACTTTTGTTCGCAGTTCTTTTCAGCATTTTATGTCTTCTGCTAAACAAATAAACTAAAGAACCTTGAACAGTGTTTTTTTTTATATAATATTGTACTTCAGTGCCACTTACTAAAGCAATAGGCCAGCCTAGGCTGTGTGTTACAACTGTCTTACCACAATTAAAAGCAGAATTCGATAGTTTTACGATAGTTTTGAGAAGGTTTTGTCATTTTTTAAATACCTTTGTGACACATGGGAACATCTAACCACACTCAGTCACCATCTCCGTGATTTAATTATACAAAATAATTGAAAAAAATCCAGAGAATTTTACTTAAAGGAGCAATCAGTGGTGCACCACCCCCCCTAACCATGGTAAAATCCTTGTAATGCATAGTCTCATAAGACTTGCTTTTATAAAAAAATTATATATAATATATATCAAATGCATCAAATAGTCCAATGTTTAATATACAATCCATTAAATATGAACAACTGCCATAAGCTTTATTTTAATATTATCTGTCAGTTACTTTCTCTCACTGGCTGTGTGCTGTGGTTTTTCTATGAACAAAACAATGGTTTTTATGCTCTGTTGCAATAATACAGAACTAATGTGTTTTCATAGTATGTGGGTAAATCACTTGTACATATTTTATAACGTAGTTAGATTTCAGAGCCAGGATTGTCAGAATGACCACTGAAGGCACAGTATGCTCTCACTTTTGATATAAAAACATAACAAGCTGAACAGATTCTTTGCCCAAGCTGGTCCTTTAGCAGGTTGTCTCTCGGGCAGTTTGAGACTCACTCAGGCGGTGTTCTAACTGGGACCGGTCACACTTCATAAACCTTGCTGATGCATGTACCTTCCGCTGTGTAGAACCAATAGCCAGAGGGATTGACAACCCACAGCATGACATTGTGACAAAAAATCCTGTAAAATGGAGTCCTGTCAACACTGTTGAGATGCCCTGGTCAGCCTCCTGCCAAGCCGCAGCAGGAAGCCCTGAGGGTGACATTTAAGGTACATATTTGGATCAAAAATAGGGCTTGTAGCATACAGGGCTTGTAGCAAGTGGTGGGTCCATGAGACCAATTTTTAGCCTCTCTTAAAAAGTCTTGCTCTAAAAAAAGGTCTAAAAATAATACAAAATAAATCCCGGGAGGAACTTTTATGAATGCACCTCACAAGGTTAATGCTTCATTCCAAAGCTCGCCTCGCAATTACATAATCACTCCCAGCAGCCGGAAGACTGAAGGCCTCCCAAAGCAGCACAATAGGCAATTACAACCCTACAAGCACGGCTCATCTTCTGGTCAATTTTTCTTTGTCCGTCAATCACTGTAGTATTATTGCACAGTGTAAGATGTCCTCTATTGGGCAAGCAGCTTAATGGATGTCCACTTTAAAACTGTGAATTCAGGAGAAAAAAAGAAGACAATGACTGAAATCCGCTTCTTGCTGTTGTAAACGAATAAATTACAACTGATTACGCTTTGTAATGGAGGCAGCCAACCATATTGTGCAAACGCTTTGCTTCTTAATGGTTTAATTAAGAACCTCATTCAAACTGTAGCAGGAAATTTCAGCACCAGGGATGCGTGTGTGTGAGCAGCACGCCAAGAACAGCGAAAAAACGAGGCGCACGGCTAATTGCTCCAGTGCAAGCAGATGTGTCTTCCTCTTGCAAGTCACCAAATGTTCACAAAAGCAAACAACTGCCAAGTACGCAACACACACAAACCAATGGCAAAGTCAAGACAATTCCAAATAAATTAACTGTTAACTAATGGATTCTCCAATATTTAAATGGTACAAATCTGTAGTTTTGCTTCTCTGAAATAAAATGTTCAGTGGATGATTCTTACCAGAACCACTTTTGTAAATGAGAGGTCTCATTGGGAAAAAAGGCTTTTTAAACATAACAAAGGTTCTGGGAAGAACTCTAAAATTAGCATATAATATTTATACCAGTGGCTCTCAAACTGGACCTCTACATGTTTTATCAATCTGAGGACTCCACCACCATCAACACCAGCAATAATTCATCAAAAGATAATACTACACACAATAATGGAAATAATACTGGGCACAAATGATGGAAAAAAAACAGAAGTCTCTGAGAGAACACAGAAAACCTACATATGTGTGGGCAGATATCATTATGAAAGCCACCATGTGTAGTTCTGTATTACCAGGACTGAACAAACGTTGATCAAACCAATGAACTTACAACAGGCCATTTGATTCTACTTCATTGTGCTGTCTTACTAAAATCAAACCCGTACAAGGTTCCAGCTGCTCAGGAGTGATGAAGCTTTGCTACTAACATGGTTTAGATGTTCAATCTGGTAACAACATGCCAGAACCAGTGAAGTGTCCAAAAACACACCAAACACAGCATGCCATCTGCGTTTGTGCAGTGTTTTACAATGTTTGAGACACAAAAATGCCAAGTAAGTGAATGAGTCCTTTTTTCACTCAAATTCATGTATAATAATAAGTCACTAATTATAATACTAGCTTATTCTGTGATATTTCTGTTGTAAGACCATTGATCAAGTGTTGCTCTTTTTATACATAGCAAGATCGTTTTTCCAATTGTGCAAAATAAACATTTTTACACTTTAACATGCCTACACCAACAATTGCAACAAGACTACACCATGACTGGATACACAGCAAAATCGCATTGAATTAACACCCACAGTATTTGCTTAAGCCCAGCCGGACACAGATGTACAATGGAGAGGTAATCCAGGGACTGTGGGTGGCATTGCAACACTGTCAAAGTGAATTCAGCACTAAAGGTGGGAATTCTACACTGTAGGCGGGTAGTTATTCAACACTGGGTTGCTTTTTTTTTTTTTTTTTTTGCTGTGCATCCTCTATACCCATAAACAAGTTGAAATAAATAAAAGATATTATAAATATATTATTATATAATAAAAAAGATTTTCTGTTATGTCTATTAAGGAAATAGAGCTGATACAGCATTATTTTCTTTGTGGTATTTTATCTAATCAATATGTTCATATTTTCTAAACTGAGCAGTTTGTTAGGTCTCCAGGCTCTGGCTACAAATCAGTCACAAAAAGAGTCAATTTTCCAATTACAGAAATTTGGCCGTCCAAAGGGTTGGACTCGACTGGGCTTGACACTGAAAATCTCACCCAGAGGGTCAGTCTCTGCTGTCAATCTCTAGACCAGAAGTACTCAGTCCTGGTCCTGGAGGCCCCCTTGCCCCAGATCAAACTAATTAACAAGTTTTTTCTGGCCTGAAGTGGTGGGCTAGGAAAAGGGGGCCTTTAAGATCAGGTCTAGCAACAACTGAACCGAGGCTGGGAGACACTGTTTTTGACTGCTTGTCTTAAAAATGCATCCTTACACAACATACACATGAACAGACTGAGCTGCAAAGTGTATATTGCTTTGCATAGTGGAAAAATGTCAAACTTGTGATGAAAAAGTAGTTCACAAGTCAAGTTTTCTTCTAGAACTCATTATCATACACAAAGGTCATCCAATGTGCTTTACGGGAATAGAATACAAATATTAAGCACAAAAATAGGAGGAAACAAAGAAAAAGAACACACGGAATACATAAAAAAATACATGGAAAAAAGATTAAAAGTGCAATAAAGGTGTAGATATTAAAATGAAGACAGAGGAGAATAGTACAGATTTTATTTCAGAGAACTGAAGAGGTAGCCCTACGAAAGTTTATAATATAGGTCCCCCAATTTGATATAACCCTACAGCGCCCCGATAATCGAAAATGAAGTCTAGATTAGATTAGATCTTTACTATCATATGTATGTTAACACAGGGTCAACATTACAATAAAGTTAGCAGGACGAGAATCAAACCAATCAGCTTGTATGTAATATATTTAAATGGGTGAGCTAAGATAAGAAAACGGAATAAAATCATAAATAGGGTAAAGTATGTACATGTATGCATGTGATGTGGGTGTAGTGTAGGCACCAGTGAGGAGTGTAAGTAGCAGTAATTGCACACTGGGGAAAAAGTGACATGTGTAAGTAACAGTAATTACATGTTGGGGGTTAAGTAGTTAAGTGGTTTTGTACACAAAAGTAAAGTGACAGTAGTTTCTATAACAATACTGCACATATTACACATTTACTGAAGTGTACGAGAGTGTAAACAGTACCGAACAGCAGTCCTGGTTAATGGCGTATGCAGTGTCGGTAAGCTGTACAGGCAGAATCGGAAACAGCACAGATTGCTGTAATGCAGCCTGTCAGCAGGCACTGGGTTGCAGAAGTTTGAGGTGATGTTAAAATTCATAGCAGAAGTTCTTCAGGCTGTAGAGCTGCTGCTGAGGTTTCCTGACCACAGCGTCTGTGTGTAGGTTCAGGAAAGGTTCTCTGTTGTTCACACTGAGAAACCTGAATCTGCTGACCCTTTCTACCCTAGTGTCCCCGATGTGGAGGTCTTTGTGCCCAAAAAAAAAACCCCCATGCTGTCTCCTGTAGTCGGCTATCATCGCCTTAGTTTTACTGACATTGAGAGAGAGAGCGTTATATTATACTTTACAATGTTTAGAATTCGTTCACACTTGTACTGTTGCTATTGTCAGTTGTACTAAATGTGTTTGTTGCTCTTTTTATTCTTGCACTCTCTTTTGTCCTGTCTGTACTCGTGTTCCTGTTTTTACCCTTGTGTTGCTTCGTTGTTCAAAAGTATTGGGACGCCTGACAGGGACTTGCAATTATATTGCATTCAAATACAGAGACTTTAATATGGATTTGGTCCCCACTTTGCAGCTATAACAGCTTCCATTCTTCTTGGAAGGCTTTACACAAGATTTTGGAGTTTCTGTGGGAATTTGTGTCCATTCATTCTGTAGAGCATTTATGAGGTCATGGACTAATGTTTGACGAGAAGGCCTGGCTCACAAAATCCGTTCCAGTTCATTAACACCGAGCTTCACTGGAAGTAAGGGGCCACTTGAATTCAATACTTTTGTCTATATAGAGTGTTACAAACGGAGACTTTACAAAGGGACTCATGTTAGTGTAGAGGAGCAATGCTACCCCCTGGTGGTCTCTGTTATAAAGTGCAGTTGCCCAAAATGTCGTAAAACCCAACTTCACAGCTCGTCTTCATTTTGCCCACAGTTGAAAGTTCACAGTGAGCATGGCTGTGTCTCTTATTTGTTGTAACACACAGAGCAGGTGAGGAAACACGTCTTTTATCTGTAAGAATTGCTTGTTTCAAGCAAAGTCTTTACTTACACAAGGTGCTTATTTGTGATCTGGGTGGTGCTGATGTTTCTCATGTTCCTCCTGTTCCTCGTGGGTTCTTGTCCTGCAGGGTGAGCTCAGTGCTGAACAGAGATGTCAAACAGTTTGGGAAAAAGTTCATGTTTGATTCTAATGAAGAGACCTGCTGGAACTCTGACCAGGTGCTTCAAATTTAACTGAACCTCCTTCAGCTGGAACCACGTGGAAATGCCTTTGATCTTTTAAGCTGAAGTACTTTAGAGTGAATGTCATTATAAACAAGGACAACACAAGTAAAAGCTGACATTTGAGATGTAAAACAAACTGAATCCTAACCTGTCATTTTCACTTGATCTTGAAAATATGCACTATATGGACGAAAATATTGGGACATGTCAACTGGAACGGATATTGTGAGCCAGACCTTCTCGTCCAACATCAGTGTATGACCTCGTAAATGCTCTACGGACTGAATGGGAACAAATTCCCACAGAAACAAAATCTTGTGGAAAGCCTTCCAAGAAGAGTGGAAGCTGTTATAGCTACAAAGGGGGACCCAACTCCATATTAAAGTCTATGTATTTAAATGCAGTGTCATTGAAGTCCCAGTACCTTTGTCCATGTAGCGTATGTTAGTATCTTTTTTGGCACAGGAGGAGTTCATGGCTTTTTGCAGTTATATTCTATGTTGCAAGTACAAGAGCTAAATTTGATCAGTTTTCAGGGCTTAAAATGAAATGTTAATTAATGCATTATCTAATTGCTTTTTTTGCTGAAACTGAGTTATGCACATTCAGTTCTCAATGTAAAGCCCTAAAGTTGTTTTTGTAAACGAGCAGTTTTACTAGTTTAGATTTGAATTTCAGAATCACAAACTGTGGATTTAAAGACTTTCTGTAAAGTTTTGTGTCTGTGACAGGGGGATCAGCAGTGGGTGCTTCTGGAGTTTCCCACGCCGGTGAAGATGTCTGAGCTCAAGCTGCAGTTCCAGGGAGGATTTTCAGGAAAATCTTGCAAGTTACAAGGTTTCTGACCAGATCTATGCAACTGAATACACACATAACCTGCTACAGGACCCTCAGTCCACATTTTGATTCTGTTCCACACGTTTCAGCCTAGAGATCAAGGAGCTGCAGCCTGATTATGGGTGGAGGTGCCTGACAGAAGTTGGAGTGTAGCCTAAAGCCATTTTCAGGCTTGAATGATTAGTGTTTAAATGAAGTAATGACTCAAGTTCAAGAAAAGTAGCTTAAACAGTTGCGTAAAAAGTAGAACCACACTGGCATCCAGCATCTGTCCGTGTAGGAGCTCAGATTTGTTCTTTTCAAGATAATTTTAGTGTAAAATAAAATACTAAAAAACAAAATGGAGAAATGTGACCAACAGCAGAAGCAACAGAATGACATCAGACCCAGAAAGTGATGTACCATCCTCACAACCATACTTAAGTACAATATCATACATTTAGAATACCTAAAAAGAATTGAATCAAAATCGTATTTAAATACACGTATGAAATTACTGCCCACCCCTGGTCACTGATGACTGAATTGAACCCCCATCCTGGATTTTAAATCCCCACCAGCAGTACATGTGGAAATATCCATAAATATACATTGCCATAATAGCAGTGTTAATGTTCTCTTTTCTGTCCCAGGTTGTAGTAAAGAGGGGAATCTTGAACATATTGTGGACTTTTATCCAGAAGACAACAACTCTCTACAGATATCCTTTTTTAAAAATGTCTACTCTTTAGCACCTTTTATGGCATGGGCATGCTTGTATGCAGTGTTGTGCACGAACGCGTTCACTGAACACTGAACTGAATGAATCAGTTTACAAATTATGAACGTGGACGTGAGTGACGTTCACTCTCGCGAGACTGAACGCAGCTCGCGTTTTACGTTTACTTAAAATATATAAATGATGTTTCACTGCTTGCCAAAACTAACATTTCAGTAATGAATCTGGACATTCTGTTAGGTATACATAGATGCTTAAAAAAGCCTGTGTGGATGTAATGCAAAAAAAGCGCATGTCTGTCACTCCTCCCATGCTTACAGTATGTCCTTAACTCCTCACCCACAGCTTTCCCATTCAGGATGCCCCACTGGTGCAGAAGCTTAAAATAGTCTTCGAAAACAGTACAGACTTTTTTGGAAGAATAATTGTTTACTCTCTAGACATCCTGGGAGAACGTTCTTTGTGATTGTTGGAGAAGATAACAAACGAAAGGAGACCCGAAGAAACCAGAACCGGCTTGCTGTGACAGATGGACTTCATGGACAACTCGTCACTGCATGAACAGCAAGGAAGGACTTGTATATTGCTGGTCAAATCTACACGACCATTTGCCATTAAACATCACATGTGTCTTAAAGCAACCCGTGTAACATTGACTGTAAGGTCATTTTTATTAAAAAAGTAAAAAAAGTTTACAAGGATAGGAATTCAAAGAGAAAGAAATGTCCTGTTTTAAATGTGATCTGCTTCAGTTCCGCATCAGTTTCAGAATATGATCCTCCAGCAGCTTTTGCACTGAAAAAATAAATATGGTTGTTAGACTGTACATCCAGATAGTATGCGGATGCAGATACCTAACTGGTGTATTCAGCTACTTCAGGGTAAACCTATTGGTGTTCCATTAGTGAAAGCATAGTTCTATATTAAACCATTTAACCATCAGAAGGGGACACTCTCAAGCTGCTGCACGAGCCCCTGCCACATGCCAAACATTGACTAGAGTGTTGGGCTGTGGAGCAATAGAGCTCCAGCCAACACCTCTGGTATGTATTTGCATGGCAGTTGTGATCCAGAATCAGTACCCAATGCTCTTGTAGCTGAATGCAATCACATCCTCACAGCAATAGTCATGCATCTAGTGTAAAGAAAACCCAGAAGAGTAGAGGCTGTTACCGCAGCAACAAACTCCCCTTATTAATAACCATGATTTTGGAAGAAATGCTGAATAAGCAGGAGTCTATGTACTGTGTTTGAAACACTATAACAGGCTGAGTTTAAAGCAAAAGTTATTCCTATAGTTGATGACTATAATACTTGCTTTTTTTGTAGCCAAGGGCAACAGCGAGGGCCACTGGACTGTATCCAGAATCTGCTTCAAATGTAATATCGGCACCATGACCTAAACACGGAGTTAAGCATATTGCATTAATGTGTAATTACTTGATTTTTAAAAAAAAAAAAGCCATTACAACAATATTACAACATAAATATAAACCTACCTAACAGAGCTTCCACACATTTCATGTGATTCCCACGAACTGCATAAAGAAGAGGAGTACCTCCATTCTGTAAAAAACAGTGCGTGTTAATTTGTTATAAGAGTTTGCTGCTATACATTGCAGTGCTTTTTGTTTTGGTGTGTAAATACTAGGGGTGTACATTATGGAGGAATATAGTATTTACTATTGTAGGGTCACTAGGGCAGAGAAATGAATAAATTGTAAATAGTATAGCACAGTAGAGTGCAATATATAAATATTGTTTTGAAATATGTGTTAAGGCTATATATCTGTTGGAAGCCGATAATATTCTTCAGGAATTATCTGCAGGTGTTGCTATAATTCATATATCATTGTACATCCCTAGGAAACACTTACCCAATCATATGAATCCACGTCAACTTCATGTTTCAGAAGAATATTGACGATGTCTGCGAATCCCCCAGCACTGGCCAAAGACAAGGCACTTTCTCGCTCCCGAGCAAAAGTTTTTGGGTCAGCTCCCTTATTTAAAAAAAAGAAGAATTTCTGAGTGAGGTCTAAAACAAGAAATCCAAGGGAAAGTGGGCCGAAGGTTATTTCTCACCTTCTCAAGTAGAAACTGGACCATTTCGATCTCTCCGAACGCCGCGGCCCACATCAGCGGAGTGAAGCCTCGTTCATCCTGACTGTTCAGTAGGGAAATGTCTGCAAAAACAACCATGTGGCTTGTTTTTAAATATGAAGAATTACAGTGCAGTTTGGTTATCAGTAATCTCTGAAGCAGGCCTGCTTACCAGAGGCCAGATGAAGATTCACTTGCGACACTTCTCCATGAGCGGCGAGCTGATGAATGGAGAGATCTAAAGAGAAAAAAATAAAAAGGTTTTCGTTCATAAAAAGTAATGAAAAGTAATGCTGAAATGCTTGTACTGACACTTGTACTTGTGGGCCTGTGGAAACTTGGATAAAGCAGCCTTGCCTCTAAGTATTTAAATGCCTAATGGATACATTTAAAGCTGTACATTCAAACTGAAATGCAAACACTGTGCTGTGGAAACGCTTAGGGTTTAAAATTTTCCTTTCCGTTAAAATAAATCACTGAATCCAAAACAGTTTCTTTTAGATGCAAACTTGAACAGGTGAATGTGTTTATAATTATAGGTGGGGTGAGTAGCCTACACCAGTGGAGCCCAGTCTTCGAGTCCTAGAGTAACCCTTGCAATGCACATTTTAGTGTTTTTACACACCCACTCAAAACTCAAAAACAGCTGGGTCATTAACTCATTAGTATGGATGTAGGCCAGTGGTTCCCAAACCAGTCCTGGAGTTCCCCCAAAGCAGGGCAAGCGGTATTCCAGAACCTCTTTGAGAATAGCTAGCCTACACTCATATTAATGAGTTGTTCTTTGGTTAAAGTGTGTGTGTAAACGCTAAATCAGCATCAATCAGCAGAGGATCTGAAGTGTGTTGGGCTCTATTCTCAATATTTTGAGATACTTTTGGTCAAAAATAAGTGCTAAACCTCAAAAATCAGAGGTGTGAGCAATCACAAAGCAGTTCTGATGCCATTACCAATGCAAGAAAAAACAGACCACAGTGTGAACAGTGTGAAATTCTTTCTCTGCATTTAATTCATTCATCAAGTGAAGCAGCAGACAGCCAGGAACACAGCGCCCGGGGAGCAGTGTGTGACCTTCGATTGCAGGGGCACTTCACCAGCTGCCCCTAAATTAGCCCCTGAATTCATTAGAAGTACTCAGGTAGCAATAGAAGTACTACCACTTATATGTACTTACACTTCAGATGAATAGTGTAATAAACTATAGAACACCCTGCTCTTGATGGGATGATCACCAAAATGCACTCACTGTCCAGAGTGGCCGGCCGGACTGTGACCTCGTTCCCCCGCTGTTTATTGGTCAGGGTCGTGTTGTGGTTGAGCGTACCATCACCATTCTTACTCTCCATTCTGGTTTACCATCACCCTCGTCCTGCTCCACACAGAGAAAGACGTAATTTTTCCAGGCTGATTCTGTGACACTGTAATCAACCCTGAAAATGAAGACCATTGCAAACACCACCAAACATAACCACTACACCCCAACTTGTGTGAGCTTATATTTCATGATTTGAGTTCAGATGTCAATAGAGGTCAATAGAGCTGTTTGGACTTGCAAACTGTTTCAGAATTATTTTCATGGTTTTATTACCTCTGATAATATGTTCTTTAAGGTGGAAGTTAAATGAATATTCTACATCTAGTTCCTATTAAGCTTAAAATAAGACGCCTGAAGTAAAATCAATAAACATATGATTTGAGAAACCATACAATGAAATTGTAATGTAAACGTGTACAGCTAAAATGATTTTATTAGTGCCACACCTGAATTTTTTTTTAATTTACCAAGACAGAAGAAAGGGGTCCAAAACCTATGTAACTGAAGTATCAGGCCTCAGGAAGCAGCACTAACCTTGGTAATACATTTCCATATGTCAGGATGATGTGGAAGAGTGGTATGTTGGAGGGTAATTGTGATTGGGTGCAAGCTTCACACATGCATTGATCGGGGGAAAGAAATTAAGCAAATCTGAACGTTTAATTTTGTCACGAGGCAAAAGAGTAAATAATGTGAAATAAATTTGGTAAATAACAGTGTGACTGTGAGATAAATGTCATACAATCACTGGCACATAAACTCACATGCATGTTTTAATTCAGTCAACCAGTGGAAACAGAAAATTCAGATAGCGAAAAACAAAAAATGCAAAAATAACCTATAAATGGAGTTGGGCAATATGATTTTTTATCATTGATCACAATGACTGTGAAACTATAATCAACACTGAAAACGCAGCTTCTGGAAGTGAAAAACTTTTCAAACAGCACCAAACAAAACCACTACATCCCATCTCACGTGAACTTATATTTCATGATTTGAGTTCCAATGTCTGCTTGTGATTGTATGGCATTTATCTCACACAGTCCCATTCTGTTTTACATGAAACTGATTTCACAGTATTGTCCTTTTTTGCCACTTAACTAACAAAAGGTGTTGGATGGCGTTGAGGTCAGGACTTAAGAGTCAGTTCTTCCACACCAAACTCATCTAGCCATGTCTGTATTGACCTTGATTTGTGTACTTTGAGTTTGCAAACTGTTTTGGAATTATTTTCATGGTTGTATCACTTCTCTGTTGAAGTGCCAGTGTTTGGCTTTAATCACACACAGTCACATTGTTATTTACTGAATTTACTAGATTTTACAATGTTTACTTTTTGCCACTTGACAAAATTAAACTTTCAGTTTTGCTTATTTTGTTTTTTGATCAAAGCACGCTGCTTCAGTCGTGTGAATCCTGCACCACATCACAATGGCTGTAAAACTGTGATCAACACTGAAAACGCAGCTTCTGGAAGTGAAGACCTTTTCAAACACCACCAAAACAAACCCCCGGTCACAGTGAATAGGTCGTATTTTCTTACCAGATCTTCACTGGAGCCAAAGCAGGAGTCTTTAGTCACTTCTTGAAGATATTTTTCTGATTTTAGGTTTCCTGCCTCGCTAGCTACCAAAAGTGAAACCAAAACAGATTGCAGCGACCATTAACACGCACTTACGTTTACGTCGAAAGAGAGGAATATATCGCACTTTTGTCATAAGTGGGTTAAAAGTAGAAAACATGAAGTCGATTTAGATCTTTTGGAGCTCATTTTTCTTCTCATGTTTCTGTGAAGGACTATGGAGCACATCTAGGAACTATTTACTCTAGCCGGTTGAACAAGTCGAGCGGTTTTTCCAGACGCACACCTTCTGACAATAACAGTGGGTGGTTACTCGGGCTGTTTTATAATTTTTTTTAACACATTTTTTAAGAGTTTCTGTATAAAATGGACGACCAGGAAATGCAGTTAAAAGTTAAACGAGGTAACGTGGCTAAGTCTGGCTTGTTTATCTGATCTACATCCTGTTGTAATGAGCATTGTTTGGATTTGTTATGTTGGTTTACTGAACTGGAATCTCAAGGCTAAGCTCAGCTGAGCTTTGATATCTGCCTCTGAATGCCTGTGTTTGTGAGAGTCTGTGTCGGGCAGCTGGTGTCCTAGTGGTTAGGGAGTTGCCCCTGTGATCGGATGGTCCTGGGTTCGAATCCCAGGTCTGCTAGTGGCACCACTGAGGTACCCTTGGACAAGGTACCTTCCTCACAGTTTCCCGGTCGCTGTGCCACTGGCGGTCCGCTGCTTCACTTGGTGAATGGGTTAAATACAGATAAAGTATTTCACACTGTTTGCTGTGCTGTGGTGTGTTCACGCATGACATATAAATATTTTCTTTATCTGGTTTGCAGTTACGGATAAGTTCACGGAGAGCATGTATGTCTTGGCAAACGAGCCCTCCATAGCCCTGTACCGCCTGCAGGAGCACGTCAGGAGATCACTGCCCGAGCTGGTGCAGCACAAGGTGGGTCAGAAATGGACCTGAAGGCACTGATAACACACTATATGGACAAAAGCACTGGCACACCTGACCATTACATTTAATGACACAGCATTCAAATACAGACTTTCATAGGGAGTTGGTCCATCCTTTGCAGTTATAACAGCTTCCACTCTTCTTGGATAGCTTTCCACAAGAGTTTGGAGTTTGTGATAATTGGTGCCCATTCATTCCGCATTTATGAGGTCAGGCACTGCTGTTGGACGATAAGGTCGGTGTGCCAGTTCATTCCAAAGGTGTTGGATGTTAAAAAAGTAAAACACAAAAATTCATCCAATAACTGAAATAATGCAGTTCTATGCCCATCTATGCCCATTGGAAGACAAGTAATTTTTTTACCCTAAATAATGCCTTTTTATTAACAATAAGTTGTAGTGTTCCTTTAACCCTGCAACAAATCATCTTGATTACTATCCTGGACATTTAGCAAATCCAGCATACATTAAAATCTTTTAAATGTTCATATGTCCTTTTTCCATGGAGCTACTTTTTCCATGAAGTGGATACTGTCAGTTGCTGATGGTAATATAAAATTCTTTCTCTCTCTCTATAGACGGACATGCAAAGCTGGGAGGAACAGAGTCAAGGAGCAATTTATTCTGTGGAGTATGCATGCAGGTAATAGTTGCTGAATTATCTGTAAACCACAGGGCTGTGTAAACATTTCACTGTAAAAGGTAATGTGACCTGCCCCTGTTGTATTCACAGTGCGGTGAGAAGCATGGCCAATAGCAGCCTGTACTTTAAAAACATTGACGGACTGCTGAAGCAGGCCATCTCAGTGAGGGAACAGATCAACAGCGCTCAGGGACGCAGGTAGTTCAAACATTCACCAGTCGGTGGCTGAACAAATCAAACAATGACTCCATTTCACTACATCCCACCTTATATTTCATTATTTGAGTTTGCTTCTTTTCACCAAAGGGCATTTTTTTCAAAGTCTTTATGGCTGTTTGGGTTTATAAACTGTTTTAGAATTATGTTCATGGTTTTATTACATCTGTTAAGTGCCAGTGATAGTCACATTCTGTTATTTGCTAAACTGATTTCACATTGTTTTTTGTCACGTGGCCTAATTAAACTTTCAGAATTGCTTAATTTTCTTTTTCGATCAATGCATGCTGCTTTAGTGGTGTGAAGCCTGCACCCAATCACAATGACCCTCCATCACATGCCTCTTCCACATCTTCCTGACACATGGAAATCTATTGCCAAGGTTAGTGCTGCTTCCTGAGGCTCGATACTTCAGTTAGGTTTTGGACCTCCTTTCCTCTTCCTTGGTTAATTAAAAATATGATTTCTATTGACATTCTGATGTGCTTGTTTACATGACATTATCAGCAATTGTAAGGTATGGTTTCTTAAATCATTTGTTTAAGGAAAGTTTTCAGATGTCTTTTTTGAGCTCAATGGTAACTGGATGGAGAATATTCAAGTTCCACTTTAAAGAACATATTACACACATTTGTGTTTATTCATTTAACGAGTAGAACTAGAAAATTTAGATAGTGAATTAAGAAAATGTGAAAATGACCCATAAATAGAGTTGCGCAATATGATGACAGTCATCGTTATCTTGATTAAATAACACCACAATATGTGATGCTGTGCTTTTGTAAATATATCGTGATTTTGTTGGCACTTAAAGAACACTGGCCAGCTGCATGTTTTATTACAGAATAATTAGTCCTAGTTTCTGCTATATCTCTCTTATCTCTCTTATTTGCGATTTGGGGTACATTTCACTGCACGTTGTATTTGTATAACTGTGTATGTGACAAATAAAGGATCTTGAATCTTGAAAAGTTAACTGGATTTAGTGCTGCACAGGGTGTGAAACACTGAATAAAACTTTTGCAGACATAGGTTTTCCTCATTTTTTCTTTCTAATTTTTTGGTCAGGAAAAAAAACCTGTTGTAAACATAAACATTCATTGTTTACAACATTCATTGTTTCCATATTGCTTGTCTTTACTTATATACATTATTTTTTCTGTTAAAGGTGTTGTCTTGTATGTTTAGAATGAACACTGGTTTTATGTGTTTAGTTTCATGAGTGACACATTTGTTGTGCTTTTACAAACAGGCCACCATCCTTAGTGTTGAACACATAAAATCTACTGCAGAGGTTCCAGATATGGGGAGCACATGCTCTGGCAAGCTTTGTGTGTTTCTGGGATGATTCAGTGCAGCATCATTAATGTGTGAATTAGAGAGAAACCTGAAACAGTGCAGTACTACTGGCGTACTTTACAGTTTGAGGTATACCTAGATATAGAGTTTATTAGATAAACCTATGCTGGCAGCTTAGTGTAGATTTAACTCTAAAAGTGTCTACTAAAAGGAACAGTTTAACACCTCAATGTAAACGCTGCCCTGTGCTTACAGTAATTACACTCACACTAATGTGGAGTCTTTGCTTGTGGCTTTGCGAGCCAGCACAGTTCTCATCTCATTGTTGACACCGTTCCAAGGCTTGGCCTGTGTGTGGAGCAATCCGGACTCGGCAGACAGGGTCCTGTGCGTCCGACCACTTCCGGTGCCGCTGTAGGTCTCTCTTTCACTGGAGTGGCTTTGTGGGCCGCTGGAGGGCGAGTACTTTTGTTTGGGCTCAGCGGAGGGTGTGTAGGGGAACTGGCAATGCATGCTGGCTTGGCTGAGGTGCCTCATGGGCTTCTCTCTGAAGCTGAGCTCTGATGTGTGAACGCCAGGGCTGCTCTCAGGGTCGTTCTGGTACACAGTGTTGACATGTTGGTTGCGGAAACGCCTGGCTGTGCGCGCGGCCCGGAAGAGCGAGTGAGCCACTATAACCAGCAGCACCAGTACACCGGAGGAAAGGACACACACGCTGGCTATTCCCGTCTCAATCTCAAAGACCAGGAGCATGTAAATCGCCATCGCTGTGAATGTAGAAAGGAACAGGATTAAATGCAAAACTCTTACATTTTTGACATCAAAGCAAATGTAGTGGATCTATTGGTGCTCTGTTTGTATTTTGCTTGTTTATTTTTTCATTTATTTTCTACAGGAAAAGAGCTGTGGATCCAGGTATAATGAGGGATGGTGGTGAGAAGCAGAGCTCTGGGATATGAAATGCAGTTACAGGCCTGCTGAATGGACTTTGGGTCTGAGGTGATTCTTCTTGGATTTCAGGCCTTTGGCATTCGGCTCTGGACTGGAATGAAAGCGAGCGCTTTGCCAGGTCCTCAGTTACAGTATTTTGTCAATGGCGTGAAGGAAGGGATTGTTCTCGGCTGCACATAAATACTTTCACATATCGCTGAAACGTTGCACTGTATTACTACTACTGCATTAGGAATGCTTACATTTCACATGATGAGTTTTTTTTAATGATTAATTTAATACTGTTTTTAAGCTGTACATTTAATCATGTCATTAAAATGGCTAAGAAGAAAAATGAGTGAATTCTGACTGAAACTGTTTACAATCTTCTCTGACGTCACTCACCACCCAGGTAAACAGTGATCCCTAGGCAGAACAAGCCAATGGCAACATGCCGGACAGCCCTGCTATGCAAAAGAAACCAGTCAGCCCTATAAGAGGAGACAAACATGAAGTCAGTTATAGTTCTGCTAGTAATAATAATAACCAGACAGCCCACATCACTCTGAAAACTTATTACTAAAGTCAACACCAGCGATGCTTCATTGAGATCCATAGAACATGCACGAATAACCAAATCATACATACAATAGTTTAGCTTTTGGGCTCATATGCAATAGCGTTCAAATTTGTGTCATGAATATTTTGAGGTAATTAATATGCAAAATCTTTAGTACTACAAATGCTTGGCATTATCAATGCTTACAAGGTAAGTAGTTACCTAAAAATGTCATTTTAAATGTAGTTTTAGGTGATTTTTAAAGTATTTTGGCATAAAAACATAATCATGCATTTACTGTATCTGCCTTGAGATATGATTATAACTGATTAACTGAATTAAAAGCAGGCTTTATGGATATTAGTGTTATTGGAAGTTTACTCAGTCGTTCATCTACAGCTTGAAAATGTCTCATATTATCTAACATTTCAATATCATTTACAGCTTAGTATTTTTAATATATAAACTTTTTAATGTATTGTTAGCTGACTTTCAGGGTCATTAAACTTTTCAGGTTTCTATCTACATCACTGTCAACAATTCTGACTCTACAAGTTCTTTGTAAAATGTTGCAATCAGCAATGCATAGTTCAACAAGAAACCACTTAGAAATGGTTAG
>JBBPCY010000037.1:10304102-10328066 GCA_037974405.1 Brachyalestes nurse
TATATATATAGAGAGAGAGAGAGAGAGAGAGAATTATGTCAGCTCTCTAAGAACTTGATTGTGGTGATCCTGGGCCTAGGTAGTCTTCCTACATGCAGTGTGAGTGAAAGTGAGAGTTTAAGAGCAGGAGTGAGAGTGGGAGTGCTGGTGTACCTCTGCGTGTCCTCCTCTCCTCGGCAGATCTCGGTAGTGAAGTAGCTGTGCAGGAGACACACGGCCACGGAGCTGAAATTGAGAGTGAGGGAGAGGGCAGACAGCACGACGGCCACCGGCATCAGCACGGCCGAGACCCCGGTGGGCACGACCCCCGGAGAGTCCTGGTCGTGGCCCTGGCGGGCCTGTAGCTGGAAGATGAGGAACACGGACAGGACGGACATGACCGAGGACAGGACGCCCAGCAGGGCCAGCACCACCAGGGCACGCTGGCTGTAGGACATGGCCGCGAGGAGACTTCTCGAGACGGCGAGCCGTCCCCCAGTCTTCCTTTCTAACTTTCTTTTAGTTGTTTGGGTAGTTTTTCCCTCTGTCGTGCTCTCTGTCGCAGCTCAGACGGAGCATGTGATGCCGACTGGTTTACAACACACTCCCCCTCCACCCCCTTCCAGATTAAACAAAAAAACAATGAACTTTTCTGTTGGATTCCTGCAAACAGGCTGTAAAGAGGTCTTCACCCCCTTGAAGGCAGCAAAATAACTCTAGCCATCGCACCAGCACTGCAGGTGTACAGGGCTCTGGCCAGTGCCTTAGTTCCCAAAACAACTAAAATGATGTTTAATCACAAATGTTATGAGGCTCTGGAATAAAAATTGGATTGCCCTCAGCAGAACAAGTCCAAAGTCTGAAATAAGTGGAGCAGTCTTAGGGTTTAGCCCGCATTTTTTCAACGGCATTTTTAACATATTTCGGATATTAAATGCTTTCCTTCTGTAAGTAAAGTTGGTATAGATGGTTTATTAATGTAGTGCCCCTCTCAGCAAAGACTCACAAAGTGCTGTGCACAGAAAATGCAGAATAAAAACAATAATAAAAAAAAGCCGTACATATAGATGTATAAATACCAGTGCCACGCATGGAAGTCAGCTTTGAATGTTTTTTTTTATTTTTTTTTAGAAGAGAAAAAGTAGTAATGTTGCTTCCTAATTTTGGCAACCTAAACGATTTAAAATATATTTTTTTAAACTATGCATCATACATGTCACCTCTTAATACAATTTAACTGAAGCATGTTCACATTTTTATTTCACCTTTTCATGTTCACTTTTATTTTCAGAAACTTTTGATGTCTTCCATTACTTGTTTTTTCATTGGGGTAGAAATACAGGTGACACAGTGGCCAAATTCTTTGAGCGTGGGAACGATTATATAATACACAAATTAAATTAGATAGAATCCATGAATGAGATCATAAATCCATGACCAAATCAGTGAAAGGCCTAAAAATGTCCACACTAACCATTAAGGCAATAATTAGAGCTTTAAAACAACCAGAGCTGTAGTGAACCCACAGAGGAGAGGGTGCCTGTTTACCCTGAAACATAGTGGAGGATGAGGATGGTTAAAGAGGCAAAAAATGACTTCTAGGTCAACAAACTATATGGCTCATAATTGCATTCTTTTGGTTCAGCTGCTGATTTTGCTGTTATCTTTGTTAGACCTATTACTTTGTTAGACCTGTTACATACTTAGCTGTAACATTTTATTTCATTGAATTTGATAAGCAATCCCAAAAAAAACTCTGTATTAGAGGAAACTTTTTTTGTGTCTATCTTTACCTCAACCATTAAAACATTTAAGAAACATTCCAGAGATATTTTCTGTGCAGCAAGATTTACAGTAATCTGATTTTTATGGCTTTGTTTTGCTTTTTCACCTTCTACCTGAATCCTTTGGCTAATACATCATGTCTTACCATTCTGAGGCGAACCTTCAACTTAGTAAGTGAGCAGCACCTGAACAAAGATTTAGAGTAAACAACACGCTTATTATTTCCAGTAACCTTTGTTAGCCAAATCAGACAGTCGGTGGGTTTCAATGCTTTGACTCGACGGTGAGAACTTAAGATCTGCGTTTGCGCTGTTCAAGGCGAGATAGGCCTGATTACTAAAAAAAAGTATACACAGTGAAGAATCGCTCGAACATATGCATACTGACCAAGGAAGCTATTTCTGAATTCAACAGGGCTCACCACATGCTAAAAACATCGAAGCCACTGATGTTGTCAAAAGCAGAAGTGAGAAGTTTCAGGAAAAGAAAAAAGCGGTCTAATGTAGGCTTTCCAAAGGTTCCTTCACTCGATGCGAGGCCTCAAGAAGCTGCACTTTTCTTTGTGCAGTGATGAACAGTTACAAAAATGCAACCCACAATCTTGAGCACTCTTAGGCAATCCCAGTGAGATTGCAGCTCATACGAAATAAGAATTTACACAGTAGCATTTTTTTTGGAATTAAAGTGTAGAATGTCAGGTAAATTTGAATTTTTTTGTGCACATTGAGTGACATACATTCAATCACAACATCAAAGCCCTCATTATACATGGTCCCATATAGTTTTCGTGGCATGATATTAAGTGGTTAAATGAACATAGGTCAAACTGGTGATATTCTTTTGGGGAACTGTATAGAGATCACTACCCTTTTTTATTTATTTTTTTACAGAATTGGCTATTTCACAATTTGCACTAATTTAAAAGACAAAATTCTTGTTTTCTCATATTTTTGGTCAAAATGTAAAGAATTTGGCCTGCCTTTAAAACATCCTGTAATTTTTGATGACATTGCCGTGCACCAGCCAGTCAGAAAAACTAGCATTAACCAGTATCATGGGACACCTCCCCCTTGTTCCATTATCAGATAGTCCAGAAACCCTTCGAAATGTTGTGCTTTCCTTGAAAATAAAACAGACATAGAGACACTTTTTCAATTCTGGGACAAAGTTTTATGAAAAGATAAGATGGGAAGTGTGCAGTGTTACCAAAAGGTACTTGATGGCATGTCACATCACCATATGATTAAAACAACAATGCTATATTATCAATAATGCAATAAAACAATTGTCAGAAAATCTTAGTGCTGTTGATAAGCATCTAAACTAGAGTGCATTAATGACAACCTGAAAAGGGTAGCAGTTCACCTGTGAGCAGGTAATAAAAGAAAAAGAACAATTTGAACAATGATCTGAAAAGAAAACATCCTTGTATCGATGCTGAAGCAGCAGGACAGCCAGTAGACTGCAGATTTCCCTGCATGCTGCTGTTCTGACAAACCAAACTACAGCTGTTCTCCGAAGGCATATAGTGGCTAACATTACCCTTACAAAAACACTGAAGCTCACCATAGTACTATCTTAATAATGCTAGTCACTGGAATATATTAAGCTGTGTCAGTTGCGTGTATGAGTGGTATTTAGTTGCCAAACATTCAGTAGCTCGTCCTGTAACTAGATATATTATTAGCTTAACACACAGCTCAGTAAACGTTTCACCAACACTGAAACAAATCCCATCAGCTTGGACTGGAAACCTGTTCAAACCAGCCCATCTAGAGCTGAAATAGCACTCAAAAAAAGCACAATGTGCCATTTCTTATGAACCGCACTGTATATTTGACTTATTTGGTGTTTTTTCCCCCTTAGCCTTATGGCTTTCACAGTAGGCTTCCTATCCCTGCTAGGAAATCATTCACCCTTGGTGCTTTTTAGGGGTTCAATAATTTCCTTAAATCACCTGTTTGCGGATATGGATTGTGTGGCGCGAATTCTCGGCTGGATTTGAGGGAATCCAGACGTGTGTGATGCAGGCCTGAATGTGACCTTTTGCTCAGGGACTTTTCTGCAGCCTGACGCGTGGTTGCTTGTTCTTGCATCAGACGACACGCAGCCCCGTCTCCCTGGGGAGACCCCCTGCTACTGTGTCTATGAAAGATAGATAGAGAGAGAGAAAGGGGGGCTAACTTTTTTCCACCTGAAGCAGCCGCCATGATGAAAACATTCACTGAAATGAATAGTTTAAGATATATAACACAGCACCATAGCAGTTACACACACTGCAGTCACAGACAGTAAGAAGCACAATAAAGTCCTTGTTTTTTGTTAATCCTGCTGTATTACATTAAAGATGAATATAAGATAAATGTGATTCTCCAGAGTTACATCCTTTTCTTACAGTAAAGGTTTGCCATGTTTTAGAATTGTGTTTTCAATCACTATTTTTACTTAAACATAAGAGTGAAAACCAATGAACTTTGAGTACGCATTATCCGGGAGCAGAAACTCTTTGGGCCCATAAAATAACTTCACTGCCCCGGTGGCCCCAGGCCTGATTTTATGGGGGTGATAAATTGTACACTGCACCCTCAGTTAGAATTTTTGCACCCTCAAACTGAGTATCAGGGAAACTGCATTAAGACATTCCATCTAACTTCTAGCTGAGACTATGTCCTAATATGCAACTTTTAAGTTAGTAGTATAAAAAGCAATTAATCTGCATTGTATTTATACTGTGTGCTGTGGTTAGAATCGTCCGTCATTAACTCATTGGGGTTTCTCTTGTTACATATTCTCTCATTTAAATAAATAGTACTTGAATATCTTAAAGAGAAACCATACAATTATGTTATTCCTGTGAAGCATCATTTGTATATCATACTTCTGCTGTTTTCCACAAATTACCAGTCAAAGAACAGTATATTCCAGTAAATTCATGAATGTTTGGCCAAATTATCCTAAACAAATGCCTAGCATGCATTTCATTATATTTCTGAATAACCACACACTACACACTATTTGGATGAATCCTCTGTGATTTTGTTCTGGGACCAGGCCTGCGCTGTGTTCACACACTCTGCAATGCGTCTATTTTTCACAGCTTGTCGTTCTGAAACATTGTGGTTTTCACAGCTAGTGACACATCAACCCCAAAAATGATATAAGTTCTGCTAGAGTCCGTATTATTTTTCCTGTATCGGAACTTTTTCACTTCTTTGTCGGCTTTAGTGTCTGTCAGCTTTAGTGTCTGTCAGGGTGTGAATTTTTTTTCTCTGTATTTAAGCCATTCACCAAGTGAAGCAGTGATGCAGCGTCCAGGGAGCAATGTGTGCGTACCTCGCTTAAGGGTACCTCAGTGGTGCCACTGGCAGTCCTGTGATTTGAACCCACAACCTTCTGATCGCAGTGGCAACTGTCTAACCACCAGGCCACGGTGGCCCTTTTTAATTTATTTATTTTTTTAATAAAGAGGATCATTTGGTTTGGATTCGATTACATTACATTACTTTACATTAAATTAGCATCTGTGCACCCTAAACTCTTCACAGCACTTGTCAGAGCACCTTAGATCATTTGACTCAGTTTTGTGTGCCTGATTCAGGCTGTACTTGTATTTTAAGAATATTCTAAAACGAACTACAGAATAAAACGTTTTAAATAGTGTTCATACCTCTAGCTTTAGTTAGAGAGCTGCTTGCGGAGTCATTGATTGGCTGGACGACTGGAAGTGAAACACCAATGAAGAGCTAGGAGGAGGGAGAGTGACAGTCTGTTCAGCCAATAGGACATGTGGTGGGCGGCTCTACTGTAGTTTGCACAAAAAGCAGCTGCAGCTGGTGTAACAGCTGGAGATGGAGAGTGAAACACGTCGTGCTGGTTAGAACCAGAGGCTGAAGGTGAAACCACAGGACGTGTTCGGTGACAGTTAGTGACTGGCCTCTACGTACACTGCAGAGATCAGGTGAGATTTCACACCTCATGAATAAGATTTCACACATTTGCCCTCTGCATGTAACTGTATGGTCACTGTGGCAGCTGTCAGACTGGTGTACCTGCAGACACCATGGGAGCATTTCTAATGTGTAGCATATTGCTGGGAAAGAGCTTGATTCCCATTCAAACCACAGGAGCTCAGTGATTTGTTATACCTTAGCTGGAAGCGGTCTGGGCAAACTTTTAAAACCATTTATTTAACCCTTACTTAATAAAAAAGTCAGGAAAGGAGTCTGGATCCGTCCAGACAGCAGAGCAGGTTGATGGTATTGACAACTGTGAAATGTCAACAGCCTCAAAGCTGCTTAAAGGAATAGTCCACCAAAAATGAAATTTTACTCTAGATGTAATCAATGATCCAGGAAATGTTTGGTGCCTGAAGTCTGCCTCTGTAGTTTTGCTCTGGAGCTACGAGAAAAGTTTGATAACAGACTTTTATTACTTTTTAGCCTCGTGCAAAACTAAAAAAGCAAACTTCAGACCCCCAGCTCAGCCAAATGTCTTGAATGATTGACTACAACTTTTTTGATTTTTATTGAAACAATCTTTTAATGACAGCCAGATTGCAGCTCAGATTTATTAGTTAGAGCGGAATCACAAGAACTGCAGTAATTAACTGTGTTCTATATATGATCTTATTTATTATAAGACAGAGCTTGTGAACAGACTCCAACATTTAAGTCCAAAAACTAGATATGTAGGTCATTTTTACAGGTAAAAGGTAATAAAAAATTAGTCACTTTTAAATCGCAATTACAGTACTTCTCCTTAAAAATTGCGATTTTCCTCAAAACCTTCCGTCCTTGAGTATGACATCGCTAACTTACTGTGATGTGCTGTGCGGTTGTTCTGAATAAAATACAGTGAGAGGTCAACAGCAGTTTAGTCTAGTTAAATGGCATGAAGGCAGAAATGATGTGAGAAAGTGTGATATCCTGCTCTTTTACTCATTATACTGAATTTCATGCATATGAAATTTTGTATGTGGCTTGAAAAGCCTGTGCTACGCTGGTTTACCAGGATGTAAAACTAGGCTGACCTAGCTGACCTGTGACACTTTCACACAGGCTGGATAGAACTGCAGCCACTTTGTGCACATCTTCTTCTTGGCTGCATATAATTATTTCTCGTTATCACTAAAAGAAACAGAATATTAATCCACTTATTCAGAGAATTGTTTCATTAAGTGGGCCCAGCTGTTTCTAAATCTTTTTTTATCACTATCCCAATGTGTTGAATTGGGAGCGTTGAGTAAATGTTTGAGCTGCTTCAAGAATTTTTAAGCTATTTAATTATTTCACAGCAAATTAAAATTCAGGTCAGGTCTTGATGCACGGTAACATGCATGGAACCCCTGTAACAGCCTGCATTTTTACATATGTGTGCCAATTTATGTGGTGCTTCAAAATTCTGAATGAACTTATCATGTTCTTCTTCAGTGCTTTGCTTCTCTTAAAAGACTGTCTCATAGGTTTGCACTGGCCTTGTGGATGTATGTCTTTCATATGCAAATAGGAGTCTTTCTTTCTATTTTTAGTCTAGTTTAGTTTCTCATCTCACCCGTCTCATCTCCATGGAGCAGCAAGAAGGGCTCAACCTGAATTTGGCTTTTTTGTGTGTAAAAGCAAATTATTTGCCATGATTAATGCTTTTTCTATACTGTTTGTATTGCATCAGCATTAAAGTATTATCCAAAATAAACAGCAATGTTCCAACCATTAATGCAAACCATTTGAGCAAATTTTTCACTTGTGGGACTAATAAAGGCTTATCTTATCTTATCTTATCTTATCTTGAGGCCTACTCAAGAACTTCTGCATGTTCTTGTACCATCTAAATGTTGCTAAAACCTTCTTACTATACTCAGACTGTATTCTATATGGATAATCATATATTAGATATTAGTTGCAACATCCAAAAAACAGCCATTTTGCAGGTGATTTGTGCTCTGCCTTAGTTAATGGACTGAAACAGCTTTGGCTGTCCATGATGAAACTGTTTGTTGTTGGTGCAGAGGCTTCATTGGTCCTATGAGGGTCCCAGCAATTAGTCTGCTCTGGCCCATGTGGGAGAAAGTGTCGGAGAGCGACGGCACTGTTGTGTCTTCTTTTCCACTGCCTGGCCTCATAGGAAGCTCTGGCGGGAAAGTGGGGGCAGCAAAAACATGCAATAGTTGCATGACTGTACGATACAGCAGCCTCAGAGCAGGTTCTCTACTCTTAAAACTTGGTGCCTGGAAGAATTGTTAGGAGAAATGCCATGGAAGAACCACTCACACCTCCCCAAAGAACATTTTATTGGATGGGCCTTTAAAGCCATTGTTCTCAAAGTGGTCCGTGATGCATTTCCAGGGTTTCCTGATTTTACTTGTTATTTTTTACTTGGTGTATGTAGGACCACATTGCATTCATTAAAAAGAACCCTGTATGTTTTTTTTTTACTGAACGAAAAGACTGCAGTCTTTAACATGAGCTGAGATCAAGATGCTTTCGTTTGAAGAGCTCCCAGAACGTTTTAGCATCTTATTTATTCTTGTCAACACTTTTTGTGCTTGGATTCCAATAGACGTCATACGTCGTTAAATGAGTACCGGTTAATGTAAGAGTTTTCTATACTCGAGCTGATTTATAGTCTTAGTTATGAAGATTCTCCACTGCCTATTTTTAGAAGGTGCATTTGTAAATATGAGGAACTTTATGGTTTAAACAGACATGAAGGTTTGCGACAAAGATATCTTGATAAAAACCACTTCCCCGCATTTCTATTCATATCTGAACGAGCTGTCCACTGCTGACACTTAGTCATCTGTGGTGTTAATAGGTGTGAACGATGAAACTCCACTAGTGGCTCTGAGCCGCATCTTCTTTATAAGGTAAGAATGGCGCAAAATCTGGATTCCTCTGGATCCATCGAGCGTCTGGGTGCCAGGAGTGGGCGAGAGGGTAGCGGGCACTGCTGGGTCATGAGAACCTCCGCACCATATCCGCTCACTATTGGGTTAGAGGGCCTAAAAATAGGAGAGGTCAAACATCTAATAAGAAGGGGGAGGGTGGAGCTCCCCGAGGCTTTTGCATCATCAGTGGACACACAGGGGACAGTGCCCTCCATGCAGAGGAACATGGAAACCAAGACTTCACTTCAGTTTTAAAGAGGGGTGAAAATCTACTAGGAACTATTGTAGTGTATTATACCTTATTGATACGTAACTCAGTAACAGCAATGTCAGCTCAATAGCTACAACTTTATTGCTCGATTATAGAGGATAGTAATACTAATGTGTAATACTATTAAGACGCTCTAACTGTCTAAATGTTGGCTCTGACTTTAGGAGATTGCAGGTTTGATTCTCAAGCCTGAATTTTTTTGACATTTTAGACGTTTTAGCACTTTTACGTCCATTTTTAACTTCAGTCATTTTTAGACTGTCAAAAAGTCCTAGAACTAGTAATGATTGGTAATTATGTGGCCTTATGAGGGACTAGTGTTTTTGTGGTCATTTTGGTTTTGCTTTAAATTGGAAAATATCAGCTCAGCAGTTGCAACTTTGTTACTTATTGAAAATAATAATAATAATAATAATAATAATAATAAGTGTAATAATTAATAATTAATATTAAGTGTAACAATAATAAATATTAAGAATGGCGCTCTAAATGTCTGGCCCTAATATCAGGAGATTGCAAGTTTGATCCTCAAGCTTGAATTTTTTTTAAGCTTTGGACATTTTAGCACTTTTATGTTTTATCGTTCGTTTTTGAACTCCAATAATTGCTCCGTTAATTGTCATAAAGAACTGAGTTATAAGCTTAGTAATGACGTGGCCTTAAGAAAGTCTATTATTGCTTTAAATTGGTAAATAATAGCTCAGTAGTTGTGACTGAGAATGTGTCTTATTTGAATGGGTTTCGATAGCCAACTAAAATGCATTCACACTATTTGAGATATAACATCCGAAAGTAGATTCCTATCACTTAATTAACACTTGGTATATTTTTCATCATTATGAGTCTGACACCTCCTCTGTAAGTTATCACTCAGTGTCCAAACCTGTGTGTACTTTTGTACCCCTTCGGACCCGCTGTTTATGTACATTTCGCTCATGGGAGAGCAGGGGGTGGACAGGAACTTTACCCACACTGCGACGCTCTATTATTTTAACCGTGGCTGCAACACTGCTTACTGTGCTCTACCTTTAAATGGAGATGGAATATTTTTAACCCGTGCCCAGTGGAAATGCTCGTACTCACTCTGGGATAGTCCAGACTGTGGGGGCGTTTGCCTGCACTAACTTTAGCCCCAAACAGCCTCTCAGGGGTATAAATAAACACCCGTTTATGATGGGCGAGAGGTGGGGGGGGGGCGATGGGACTAATTGCATCATGACAAAACACACTATTTCCCATCAGATTTGTTATGGCACGTTGCACCGTGTGCCTTTAATCACACTCAAGCCAAGGAATGATTGCGTTGCAGAAGCTGTACTGTGCAGAGCCGAAATGGTTATTTTGGTTCATTGCATTGAATTGAAATAAAACAATGGATGCTTTTATTTTAAATTACTATCCTATTCGTTATTCCTATCGTATTTTCACAGAGCTATTTCCTTGAAGAGCTGAAGAGGAAGCGCCATGGGCCGAAAGAAAATACAGATCTCCCGTATTCTTGACCAAAGAAATCGTCAGGTACGATTCTGTTACACTCTTCTCTTCTGATGACCCTTTCCTCCAGCCACAAATCCATTCTTTTGAAGTTTCTGTTCCCGCTTACTGTTGCTAGGTCGGTCAAGCTCTTCAGAGCCTTGGCTGAAAGCCCATTAAATCAAAGGAGAAACTGTAAAGATGGGTGCAGATGTTTAGTTTCTACATACCGCTGAGCTTATTGGTTCAAAATGTTGTGCTACTGTGGACTACTGTTGTTGTAGGTTATTTGAAACATGCTGTAGAAATTGAAATTTGTGAGATACAGCTGATATTCCCCTTAGGTAATATGGCAAAAGTATTATTTATTAATATTTGAGGACATTTTCAAGTCGTACAATATGCAATGTTTCTGAATTTAGATACATCATAATGCAAAAATGCTATCAAAAACATGAGTCCAATCATTTTAATGCAGTGTTTCACACACTGCGGAGCACCCAATCCAGTTAAACTGGACGGGTTATGCTCTTTTTGTAATAATGTTGTACTGATGAGTGCTGATGATATGCACAATAAGCTCAGAAAGCAAATTGTGGTATAAAGAATCTGCTTATTTTCCACTCCTAATTTAGTGATATTTTTGCCAATATATGTGAAAGACCACCTTTGTGGGCAGAGTACTGATAGATCATGTTTCAGTCACCCAGATACTCTGCACGTTTCACCTTTTACACGTTCATCTGTTTTGCTGGTGGGTGGGTTGAATCAGACGCATCTGAAACTGCAGAGTTTCGGGTCCAAGACACACAAAAATATTTAGAAGAGCCACAGTGAAGGTTAATGGATACAGATTATGTTAGTTTAACTCAAATATAAAAGTGTTTGAAAGGATAATAATAATAATAACAATAATAATAAATTTTATTTATAGGCGCTTTTCATGACTCTCAAGGTCACTTTACAGAAGTTATCTAGAAATAAAAGTTAAAGGATAAATTAAATCAAGAATCCTAGGAGTAAATTATATTATAAAGAAATGTTTTAAGTCCTTTTTTTTTAGGATACTAGGCATGATAGAAACAGCTTTTTTGTGGTGGCCTAGTGGGTAGGATACTTGCCTCTGAACCAAGAGGTCATGGGTTTTAATGCTACCTTCAGCACACTGCCACTGGGTTCCTGAGCAAGACCCTTAACCCCAAGCTGCTCCAGGGAGACTGCCCCCAAAAGCGTTTGCTAAATGCCGTATGTGTGAAGTGTGAAGATCCGTTTTCTTTAAAGAGTCATTGTTAAAAATATGCATTACATAAATAAATATGCAAATTGCCAACTAATTATTGCAGATAGTCCAACTTAGTTTTGAAAAAAAAAATTATTATTAAAAAATCAAGCTTTTTATCATCTGTCTGAATATAAGCACTGGATATTGAGAATACTAATATGCTCCCTAAAATCTTTTCCCTCTCTCTCCCTCTCCTTTCTCTCTTTCTCACTCTCTCTCGGTTGTTGGTGTTGCAGACATCATAGAATAATTGCTTTTGATGGCTTCTCTAAAGAACCATTTTTGTAAATGTGTAAAGTGTGAAGATCTGTTTTAAAATGTAAGGACCCTCTGAGTTCTATACCAAGTAAAACTTTTCTCTAGGGCTGTACGTCCAAGCTGAGAACCATTTAGGAGCCTTTATTTTGAAATGTGAGCTTTTCCTTAAAGTGAAAATTCTCTGGCCGTGAACAGATGAGTGTTTGGCCCCCTGAACTCTTGTGGGCCCCTCTGACAGCAGCTGTGGTTTTTCCAGGTGACTTTCACCAAGCGCAAGTTCGGCCTGATGAAAAAAGCCTACGAGCTGAGTGTGCTGTGCGACTGTGAGATCGCCCTCATCATCTTCAACAGCACCAATCGCCTCTTCCAGTACGCCAGCACTGACATGGACAAAGTGCTGCTCAAATACACCGAGTACAGCGAGCCCCACGAGAGCCGGACCAACACCGACATACTGGAGGTAAACCTTCTCCTTCTGAGTACATACAAACAACAAAACACAAATGAACAACAACAAAAATCCAATCAAACATCCAATCAATAATCAAAAGTCTGTTTATGGATTTACTGTTTATCATTAAGAAAAATTATATCATTTAAAGTCAAAACAAACACCCTCAGTTTAATCACTTCTGTTTTGCCAATTTTTGTACCTAATCTTTATTTAGTTGCTGGGTTTAACATAACATGTAAATAAGATGCAATAACATTTGCACAGGCCACAAATAATTTTTTTTAGCAAATAAATCTTGACTCTCACTTAGAAAATCAACAAACTTGCTCAAATTTTGCATATGTCCATATGAATGTATTATTTTAATCAATTATACTATTCATTGACCAATGTACCAGTTATTTTGAGGATTTAACTGTACACAAGATTTTAAAAATTTGAAAAGACATTAAGTAATGCATCGCCTTTAAGGAGTTCATACTTTAAAAAGATAAACCAGGAAGGCTTTAAAGAGACATAAAAAATATGCATTATATAAATAAATATGCAAACTGCCAACTAATTATTGCTGATAACTTTAAACATTTTTACATTTATTTATAGTATGAAATCAAATTTTATGCTGCACTGTTAGTATAGTTGTTTATTTTTATTTTTATTCTATTTTATACTATTCTATTCTAATGTTATCTTAATTTTTGCGGCTCCTAACTTTGTACTGTCCACTTTCTGCTCTGACGAAGTAAATTTCCCACTTGTGGGACTAATAAAGGTTTATCTTATCTTATCTTACTTGAGTCATCATGACCCCATTTTTATCTGAATTATAAGCACTGAATATTGAGAATACTGTTTCTTAAAATCTCGCTCTCTGTCTCTTTTTCTCTCTTCTCTCTCCCTCTTTCGGTTGTTGTTTTTGCAGACCTTGCGTAGGAAAGGACTGGGCCTGGATGGAGCTGAGCTTGATCATGAGGACGGAATGCAGGCAGGAGCAGAGAAATACCTGACGAATGAGGGCATGGACCTCTCCATCACTCGACCGCGTTACTACGTATGAGCAAAAGTTCTCCTTGAATTCCTAAATCCGCCTGTAGACACAGAGCTAGAACTACTTTAGACCTGAGTTAAACTGTGCTAATAATTTGTTATTATTACTTTGATTTGTCATTTAGACTTGTGTTTAATTGGCTGTAACTTTAGTCCACACATAACCATGCAACAATAATTAGACAGGAATAAAGAGACCTCTTTTAGACATGTTAAACCACACACCACAACGAGATGATGTATCTGTGATAACCTTTTTTCGGGTTTGAGCTTTGTAAATGAAAGATGAACAAGTTTTCAGAATCAGAATTAATTGCTAGCCAGAAATGTTTGTTTTCTAGGGCAATGAAGATAACAATGTAAAAGTCAAAGTTAAATATATATCTCAGCTATATTATATGGATGCAGTGTGACATGACAGTGTGGCTCCAGATTTTACACATAGAATGCACATATATCTGTAAAATTTAAACTCTAAACTAGATGTAATAAATATGCTGTTTTGTACAGTGATGTGACATTTAGTACAGTGTTATTTTTAATATCCAAAAATGTTAAATAGTGTTCGTCTGGCCACAGGCACCCCCTCTCCTCCCCTCCGAGGCTCAGCTACTGATGGGCGTTGGGTGTGAAAACGGTTACCCAAGCCCCTCTAACCCCAGCCTGGCTCCCAGCCGACCTCCGTCCTTCAAGCCCCTGAGCTCCAGACCCAGCTCCACCAGCCCTGCCGGCCCCAACACACACTCTGCACTCATGGGCCCACATGCAGGTACAGTACGGCCCTTTAATAACCTTTTAACAAATGATGACCTACATACGAATCCTCCTTTAACTTACCTTTATGTACCTTTATGTATGTGCAAAAGTTTTGCCACCTGTGCAAATTGTTTGAAACCGTTTGTATCAGCAGGGCCAGCAAAAAGTGAAGAATAAAAGCAAAAAAAACAAGAAAGCAGTAAAAAAAAAAAAAAAAGACCAAGATTTCTCTTTCTAAAAATTAGTAGATATTTTGTGAGCTGGTTAGACGAACACTGGTCTGTTTCCAGATTTCTGCTCGATGCCTCCAGTCACTGTATGGATTTATAAAATTCCATAAACAACACACCTAATTTAATCTAATGAAGTAAAAAGAGAAACCCAGGTATCTGATGGAGCTACAAGTAATATTGGGCTTCCATGAGGAAAGAGGTCTAGAAATGGTTAACACTTTGCCAAACCACTGTTTACTGTTTTATTGTTATTTGTTTTTATTGCAATATTAGTGTTTTAACACAAACCTAACACTGCTACCCAGTGATAAACAACTTTATAATTTTCTTTAGTATAATTTTCTCAGGTGCCTAAGACTTTTGCACAGTTCTGTATTTTACTGTAACATGATGTCATTCCAGGTCATTTTACACCATTTCTATTTGCTATCATGGATCTTGAATTGTTTCCACACTGTACAGGTGCTGTCCGTTGTTAACAAAAAAAAAGATTAATGACTTGCATTACACTTTTATATGTGGTGATTGTTTATGGAAACCTAATCTACACATGAATGTTAGTAGCTAATTAGTAGGTTAGCAGCTAATTTTTCAGTATAACTGGTGGCAGTCATAATGAAACCTCATTATCTCTGAAAGGGTGACTTTACAGCAGAGGGAATACAATGTTCTTAACTTCAGTGTAAGATAATGAGATTTTATGGCAAGTCATTTTTGGCCGTTTCTGTTGGTCCATTTGGTTTGCAGTGTTTTGAAATGTCAGCTGAAATATAAAGAGCAGAGGGTTACAAAGTTCTGTCATGAAAACGGAAATGTATATTTAATATGTAAATGTACAGTGCAGGGTAACTGAGGTAGAGTGTAAAAGGCAGCTGGTTTTGAAAAATGAAAAACTAGTCTTTTATCTATCTATCCCTCTATCTCTCTGTCTATCCATCCATCCATCCACACGAGTCATGATAAAGAACCTGTATTCCTTAAAAAAGTTTATTTTTATGCTTCTATGCACATTAATTCACACTAATGTAAGATTTTATTCAAGGTCATTTTGGACTCCATTAGTTATGAAATATAAAAGGCAGATGGCATCAATCTTTCAAACAGTGTTATAATAAAGCTACGAGGTTTTGTTTGGATAGCGTCAACATCTAGATACTGTATGCTAAACAGGTACACTGATTGAGATGTTGATTTTTTTAATGATCATCTGACTATCATAAATGTCAGTGGAACTGTTGAGCAGCTTCTATTAACAGAGTGTATAGGCGGTGGGGTATTGGACTCATTCCAAGCGTAACATACAGTATTTTAATAGTTTGAATACAGGAAGTTCTACTATATGAAACAGCAGCCCTACACATGCCCACATACACACACACACACACACACTCTTTCTCTCACATTTTCTCTCTCTCACACGCGCACACACACACTCGTGCAAAACACATGTGAAACAGTAGCTGAAGGTTGAAGGCAGGCTGTGGTTTCTGAGCAGAAAAGTGCACCTGCTGGACATCTTGAAGCGGCCTCCACATCAACCCCTCCGCTGCTATTAGTAGTAATGTACAGGAATCCAGCCAACCAAACCATGTGCTCAGGTCTTCAGTTCTCAGCACTAGAGCTGCTTCAGCGCTAAGTTTGGAACGTGGTGAGCACCTTTGACACCCGCTTGCCCTCTGAAGTGCAGTCGAAGGCACAAAGTTCTTACCGAAGCGAACTACTCAAAACGAAACAGCAGCATTGGCTAGCTGGAGTGGGTGAAGGTATCGAGGGTGCAACCGACACTTGTTGGTCCCTCTTCACAGATGTCGAGTGTAGATACTGAACAAAAGGTCAGCTGTGTGAAAAATACTTCTCCTTTCAGAGAGAGAGAGTGTGACATCGAGATGGAGGGGGATAAGAGTGAAAAAGAGAATTTAACCCACATCTTGTTTTCACTTCTCATCTGTCTGCGCGTGGGGATAGGCATCGGCTACCCAATGTTCTCCCACGGCGGCCTGAGCAGAGCTCTGGAGATGAAGACTCCGCCCCCGCTGGGCCTGGCCCCCACTGACGGGCGGCGCATGGAGACACACCCGGGACTGGGAGGAGCCCGCAGCAATCTGACCAATGCTGTGAGAGATTCTGCAAAAGTAGTTATTCACACATCAGACACATGACATTTTTACACTTGTTGCTGTCATTTTCACATTTGAAATGAAATGTAAAAAGAAAGGCCACATTTTTGTAGCCAATAGCTAAATAGCAAAAATAGCTAACAAATTAAATGTAAAAGGAGGGGCTAAAGTAGCTAAAAGCTACAAAATTAATATTCTCTGTCAAGAATTCTGAGTACAGAGAATTGACTCAGCGTGTGATATTTATGTATACAGTAATTGCCCGCTCATCGTGGGTGTTACATTCCCAGATCACCTGCGTATAGTGAAAAAACGCAATGTTGTGATGTGGTTAAAAATGCCTATAAATTATTTTCTCTCTCTCCCCCTTTTTTTTTCCTTCTCTGTATTGTCTGTACACCTGTCTGCTCTGGCATAATTTTAAATCAAATGAATGAATAAATATCTAAAAAGCCCAGATAACAAGAGGGGCATATACTGTAAGCCCCACTTGGCAAAGTAAAGGTGTCTGGCACATCAAGGCACCCAGATTCACATTCTGTTTGCTCAGATGCTGGACACGACAGGTTTATTTATTTTACAAATAAATAAAAATTTAAAAAAAACTGTAACTGTAACGGAATAGTGTTACTCAATTTGTATTCTAAATACGTAATGCCGGTACATGTATTCTGTTACTCCCCAACACTGCCGGCAGTGCAGCTCAGGTAGTCGCTGCTGACACACCAGTGTCGAGGCCAGGAGGCAGACAGACAAGGTAAGTTCTATAATATCAAGACTGTGTCTGTCCCCCAAACTTATCAGAAAAATAGGAAATTTCAAAAAGCACGCTCAAATAATTTAATTAATCTCTCTCATACTACCAGTAACCTCAGTGCCTTAGATGTAAAATTAAAGCTGGAACTGTTAAACATTAGATTGCTCACTCCTAAAGCTCCTCAACAAATTAATAACTGATCAGAATCTTGATACCTAATGCTTTACTGAAACCTGGATGTTACAAAATTAGTTCGGTTCTAAGAAAAAAATGACTGAATACGAAACACTTTAATTTCTTTTTAAACTCAGCTTAATACATTACTCAGCATAATACATTAAAAATGTCAAGGTAAACCATTAGGCCTATATGCGCTTGACAGTTTACACTGAACTGCCACCTCCCACTGTCACGCCCCCAGTCCATAGGGACTCTTATTTTGACTGGGGGCGTGGCAGCGGACACAGCCAAACTGGCCTAAAGTTTTTTTGGTGAAATGCAACCACGCCGTGGACTCAAATTATCATGGGCGTTCATTTTAAACTCAGCTTAATACATTACCCTTAATGAAAATCTCTAGTGATAGCTCAGTGGATAGGATACTTGCCTCCGGACCAACGGGTCATGGGTTTGAATTCAGCATACCACCAGTGCGTGCCTGAGCAAGACCCTTAGCCTCAAGTTGCTCCAGGGAGACTGCCCCCCCCCTGTAGTTAGGAAATGGAAGTCGCTTTGGATAAAAGCGTCTGCTAAATGTAAGGTAAACCAGTAGGCCTATATGCGCTGGACAGTTTACACATTATGCACATTCCCTTGCTTTCGCATTAGTCGTGCAATTACATCAGCCACAGCTCCTAGTTTTATTGAAAAACTCACAGAAATATCAACCCCATTTGGCCCAGCAGACCTAGATAACCTAACTGAAGTCTTCGATCCTCACTAGACTATGTCGCAAGATGTAAAAAAAATAGACAGAAAAACCTGGCCCCTTTGTATAATGATCAAACACATGCTTTAAAGCACCCTTTGTAGACTACAGCGTAAATGTCAATCTACCAATTTGGAATTCTTCCGCTCTGCCTGGAAGGAGAGCCTTAGAGACTACAACAGGGCACTTACCACAGCGTGCTCAGCCTACGTATCATCCTTCATTGAAATCTAATAAAAATAATTATATGTTTCCATTTAGCACAATTTCTAAACTAACTAGGAACCCGGGAGATGCAGAACCACAGGTATCTGCAAACTATAGAAGTGACATTTTTATGGACTTTTTCAACAATACAGCAGAAATAATTACACAAGAAATTGAATCTAGAAATTCAACTCCACCACATTTACTACCCGACTCAGCAGACACAGATACTGTTCAAAACTCAGCCATAGTTGAGAAATGTACCACTTTTAATCCAGTTCAGCAAACAGAGTTTTCTGCGATTATTCTCCCCAAAATCTTCTAGAATCTGTTCCTACAAATTTGCTTAAAGAAGTCCTACCAGTAATCACTGGACCTCTCCTATCAGTATTAAATGCCTCACTTAGTATTGGTTATTTACCAAAATCCTCTAAATTAGCAGTTATTAAACCTCTGTTAAAAAAAAACAAATCTTGATTCACGCGAGCTAAATTATCGACTTCTCTAATCTTCCATTTCTTTTTAACATTTTAGAGAAATTTGTGGCCCACCAGTTATGTTTGTCACTACACAAAATCCATATATATGAAAAATATGCAAATGATTTTCTGACCTTTTTCTGGACTTTTTGGATTACTCTTTTGCCTTGTGGTTTTTCTGCCTTAAGATTTTCTGGTTTGGAACTTTTGCTACTGTACTGGATTTTGCCTTTTGCCTTTGTGGACTTGGTTCTGAATTAAAAACTTCTATTCCACATATTCTGCATTTGTGTCCATATCTGTGATCATTACAGAATACTTCACCTGAAGATGGACCCAGCGGAACTTCAGGAGGTCTTGGCTGCACAACTGCAGGCCATTCGGGAACTCATCCAAGCGGTTGCGTCACTTCAGCAGCCTGCCACTCTACCACAACCCGAGGCTGCAGCAGCCTCAGCCTCAGCCCCAGCTCCGCTAACGAGCTAAAGCTTGGGTTGCCTGAACTTTTCGGGGGTGATCTTGCCCACTGCCGTGGGTTCCTAATGCAGTGTGCTTTGTATATCAAACACCAACCTGGAAAGTTCCAAACGGACAGAGACAAAGTGCACTTTATGATATCTTTACTCACCAGAAAAGCCCTGGAGTGGGCTACTGCATTATGGACAGCTCAAAGTCCTGTGCTCACACACCAACAGTCCTTTGTTGATGCCTTTCACTGTGTCTTCGATCACCGACCATCTGGAAAGTCAATCGGGGACCAGCTGTATGACTTACGCCAGGGATCCCGCTCTGTAGCACCTCTGGGTGCAGGTTATATTACTCATCAAACAGTCCCTAATAAAGTCCAAGTTGGAATACTACATCATGAAGTTCTGTCTTTCTTTTTAACAAGTTCTCCCCGAGACCCGGGTAGTATTAGGACATCCCTGGTTTGTACATCATGACCCTTTCCTGGTCAGAGAGGGAAATTAAATCGTGCAGTTCAAAGTGTCTGACTACATGCCTGAAACTCCCTTTACAGGCCACCACAATAGAAAGCCCCTTACAGGCCACTATCGCCAATATTCCGTCCATCTATGATGACTTTTCAAATGTTTTTAACTCTGCTCCAGACATTACTCTACCTCCACATAGATCCTGTGACTGTGCAATTGAGTTGTTCCCCAATGCTCCACTTCCTAGGGGTCGTCTGTATCCACTTACTTTACCTGACCAATATATTGAGGAGGCTTTGGCGGCAAGGATTATTCGGCCCTCCACTTCTCCTGCAGCATCTGGCTTCTTTTTTGTGGAGAAAAAGGACTGTGGTCTTCGGCCCTGTGTAGGTTACCAGGCCCTGAATAAAGTCACAATAAAATTTCGTTATCTTCTTCCTCTTATCCCATCTTCCCTTGAAAAACTTCGTATGGCTATGGTGTTCACCAAACTGGATCTACAAAGTGCATACAACTTGGTACGTATTAGGAAGGGGGATGAATGATAGAAGACTGCATTTATCACTACGAGAGGCCATTATGAATATTTGGTAATTCCGTTTGGTTTAGCTAACGCTCAGGTCAGTGTTTCAATCATTCATGGATGAGATATTCTGCAACATGTTAGATGCTTTTGTATTGATTTACATTGACAATATCTTGATCTTTTTCCCCCATGCAACCTCTCACATTACTCATGTCAGGCAAGTGTTACAACGGTTGCGAGAGAACAAGTTATATGTGAAAGGAGAGAAGTGTGTGTTCAATCAGACCTCTGTGTCTTTTTTGGGTCATGGAACCATCCAGATGGAGGTTCAGAAGACTCAAGCCATCCAACAGTGGCCAACCCCTAAGACGATTAAAGATATTCAATGCTTTCTTGGATTCGCCAATTACTATTGTCGATTTATTTGGAATTTCAGTCGAGTAGCAGAGCCTCTTATGTCCCTGTTACACAAGCCACAGGGTAAGCTACTATGGACACCCCAGGCAAGTAGATGCTTCTGAACTTGGAGTGGGAGCAGTGCTGTCTTAACACTCACCAGGGGTTGTACCTGCTGGACTTGGATTTTGGATTACTCTTTTGCCTTGCGGACTGGTGTTTTTCTACCTTAAGATTTTCTGGTTTGAAACTTTTGCCACATTATTGGATTTTGCCTTTTGCCTTTGTGGACTTGGTACTGAATTAAAAACTTCTACAGTATATAACTCATATTCTGCATTTGGGTCCATATATGTGATCATTACTTATACTTTATTGAAAACTCAAAAGACACAAAGCAAAAGGCACGAGGGCCAGATCGAACTTCAAACAAAAGAAGAACAGGGAAAACACTAACTGAAGCCAAGATGACCGTCGACTGACACTAAGGTCCACCACAACACAAACTTAAATACATAAAACCAAAACCCCATTAAGCCACTGCTAACCCCTTCTAGGTTCTCTGAGCTACTGCTAAGTCCTTCCAGGGCCTCTGAGCTACTACTACTCCCTTCAGGGCCTCTGAGCTGCTGTTTACTCCCTTCAGGGCCTCTGAGCTGCTGCTCAACCCCTCTGATCCCTCTGAGCCTCTGCTAACCCCCTCCAGGGCCTCAGAGCTAATGCTAACACTCGCCTGGGCCTCTGAGCCGCTGGTACACCGCCCCCCCCCCCCGGGCTTCTGAGCCACAGCTACCCCTCTCTAGGGGCTTTAGGCTAATGTTAGCTATCCCCTCTGGGGCCTCTGCTACGCTAGTTGCTACCGGGGTTAGCCTTGGGGCTGCTATTGGGTTTAACCTCGGAGCTGCCAATGGGGTTAGCCTGGGGGCTGCTACTGCATGGATAACTGGGCCTGGTGCAGCTACTTCACAGCTAAGTGGGCCTGGTGTAGCTACTGCACAGCTAACTGGGGATAGGCTTTGTGCTGCTACCTGGTTTGGGGCTTTGCCCGGGACGCCACAGCCTCGGCGCTGGCACTGGATGTTGGAGCCTTGGCTCTGCGGTGCGGCAGCTTAGCTCTGCGAAATGACCTCTGGGCTCTGCGCCGCACGGCTGCAGGGCAGTGCTCATCTCGCCAAAGTGCGTATGGTCCCTGCTCTGTTAGGCCTGTGAGCAAGCCCATGAGCTCAACCATCTGCCGCTCCCACTCGGCCTGGTGCTGCCAAGACTGCAGCCTCTTGTTCTCTGCTACAGGCTGGTCAGGCCATGTAGCTTCTGCTGAGGGCTTGCCTCCGAGGGCGAGTCAGGCATGAGCCTGAGTGGAGGAGCGTCGGAGGAAGCCTCAGACTTCCCGGGCAGCTAGTGAGCAGGTGAGAGGCGCAAGCGTCGTGGACCTCCACGCCTCCTCCGTCCCATCTCGCCATTCAGTGAGCCACAGCATGAGCTTCTCCGTGGTCGGATTGAAGACGAGGGGGTCCACATTGCACTCCGGAGCCAAAATCGGGGATCCGTCAATCCACCCGCTCCTCCAGAACCCTTAGGTCCGCTACCTTGAGGCACATAGAGCAGGCACATACACAGACTTCCAAAAGGCACGAGGACCAGATTGAACTTCAAACAAAAGGAGAACAGGGAAAACACTAACTGAAGCCAAGGTGACAGTGGACCGACACTATACCAGCAGCTGTAACATATAATCAACAAACTCAAACTCGGGCATGCTCAGGATACCACAATAAGAGTCTCAAAACAAAACCAAACAAAAACCAATCAAGGACATGACAACTAAATTACTAAAAAGTTACTAAATTAGCTTTCCTTAATCTACGAAATATTGCTAAGTTAAGAAGTGCACTCTCCATGATGCAGAAAAATTAGCCCATGCCTTTATTACTTCCAGACTTGATTATTGTAACAGCCTCTTGTCAGGCTGCTCCAACAAAAATCTAAATGAGCTTCAACTAGTTCAGAATGCTGCAGCTAGAGTCCTCACTAGAACCAGGAAATTTGACCACATTATCCCAATATTATCTTCATTGGCTTCGTATCAAATTTCATATTGATTACAATATTTTACTAGCAACATTTAAAGCCTTGAATGCCTCGCTCCCGAATACCTCTGTGAATATATCTCTTACTATGCAACTCCACAGCAATTCAGATCTCAAGGTGCTGACCATATAGCACACAAACTCTTGAATGCTATTCTAATTAACTTTCGGGACTCAGAAACAGTCTCAGTTTTTAAGTCCAGGCTGAAAACCTACTTGTTTAGTCAGGCTTTCTGTAATTAATTTTTCCTGCCTAAAGAAAAGTGTAGATCTGGGAGGTGGTGGGTACAGAGAATTCAAGTAAACTGGGACACTGGTGCTTTCGCCCCGCCACTCCTCATGTTCACTCTGGTTTGTGATGGTGGAATGGAGGTACGTCTGTGTCTCAGGGCGCTCTCATGCCCATCATAACTCTCAGTTATGCCCTTCCTAGCTAGGCTGTTTTATTAAGATATGCTAGAGTCTTAACTTGCACTCCTGACAGATATCAATAATTCTCTGCACAATTAGACAGAACACTCTCCTCTGTCTGAGGGGAACTGCTACACGCTTGTCTAGCCTGACTGATCACCATTGGACACCAGGTTTCGGCAGCTCACAACTCCACATGTGCTCTACCCCAATTAGGAGCAACTGCTGCTTAAAGCTCCACCAGTTCCTGTTGTTTTATGGACTACAGACTCTTTGTAGTGAATCTGAAGACCCGATTCTTTGTAGTGAATCAGAAGAGCTGACTCCCTTTGAGTGAGAGCCGCTCCCCACTTTATCAACACACAAAGCATTCATATTTGCCAAGTTGGGCTAAAATATGAGACTACAGATGACTAAGAGCCACAAGAGCCGGCTCTCTAAAAAGAGCCAAACTTCCCATCACTATCTGGGTTTGTAGAACATGAACTGCATTCTGTCTCGCGAGAGTGAACGTCACTCACGGTTACATTCATAATTTGTAAACCAACTCGTTCAGTTCAGCATTCACGTAAAATAGGAACATGTTCAATGAACAACACTGGTCATCACTAGAATAAGCATGCCAAGTTTCCTAATGTTTGCTGTTTTCTTGCCAAAAATAGACATTTAAAACCATATCTGTGGCCATTGCCTTTAATGG
>JBBPCY010000037.1:10328166-10338445 GCA_037974405.1 Brachyalestes nurse
CACACAGGTCTAATTATAATTCATTACACCACTTTTTTTTACTCATTGCACCTATGGTCCAGGAGGACGATATTTCGTCTCACTGTGTACTAAATGTATGTGGCTGGGATGACAATAAAGCTCTACTTGACTTGACTTGTAATTGTTAGCTGCAATATCAGCGAGTGAAAAAAACAACAGAACACCTCATCCAATCAGATTGGGCCTTCAGTGTTTTCTTCATCTCTGTGTGCAGGATGTCGTCAGGAGCAGGCTGCTCCTATCCTTCCCAAAGTTCCTCCCCCTCCCCCCCACCTCACTCCTCCATCAACCTGAACATCAAATCTGAGCGGCCTTCTCCCGAACACATCCGCTCCCCAGCCACCCCCCCCAGCCACCAAGTACCTCAGCACTCACCCATGGAGGACCGTGACGCCCCTCTAGAGGCGTACAGGGCCAGGGACAGGGAAGAGTTTCAGAAAGGCAGCTACACGGCCCAGCCAAGCACAGACCACGGCCCTGTGAATGAGAAGCAGCTTCCAACGAACGATGCGTGGCAAAGATAACTGATGGCCCTGGCTCCCTGACTCCATACCTTCTCTTAAAGCTCCACTCACACTAGCTCAAAGTGGACCAGAATACAACTTAATTCATTCATGACCTCTTAAAGCAATGGTTCAATCAAGAATCTCGTTTACACAGTCTTCCCCTTCCCTTTGTTCTCGATCAGCTAGGACATATGTGAAGTTCTACTGAGCTTTTTTAGTTTGTACAGGAGCTACGAGGCTAACATAAGCTTATTAGGATTGTGTGAACTGAAAACCTGCTTTAAACCGTGTCAGGTTAACTATTCTCAAATAGGCTGGTTGATGTGGTTTATAAAACTGTATGACATACTTACAGACTAAGTTAACACATACTTGTTTCTATAAAAATAGAGTACATAAAAGTGCTGAAAACAGTAGTAACAGCAATCTTGAGGCCTGAATTGTGCCCGAGCTTTTGTTCATTTGTGTAGATAACAGCGTGCCAATATACTGTCAGACACAATATGGGCAAGTCTAATCGCGATTAATTAACAACTCAGTGGGTTATACCTGTTTTTCTCTATGAAGAAAATGAATGCCATTTTCTAGTATCACTGTTAATCCTTGTGGTAGCCAAAATGCTCCAAACGGTCGATACATTTTCATTACAAACATTATTCCTCTGAGCTTACTAAAGGCGCCAAACTATGAGTATTACTACATGCTAGCTAATACCGCTACATGCATTTCAAATAACAAGCAACTTCACCAAATCCCCATGCAAACCAACAATTTCTGTCAAATTTGATAGCTAATTTAGCTGTAGCACCCTAGCAACAGGGGCGTAGTGGCGGCCTAGTGGGTAGGATACTTGCTTCTGGACGAAAAGGTTATGGGTTTAAATCCTACCTTCAGCATACCACCACTGTGTACCTGAGTAAGACCCTGAACCCCAAGTTGCTCCAGGGAGACTGCCCCCTGTTGTTAGGGAATGGAAGTCGCTTTGGATAAAAGCCTCTGCGAAATGCCGCAAATGCAACACAATTTGAATAGTGTTATATAACGTTGTTAAAATGACTCTTATGCAATATCATTTCAATGTGCTTACTTAGCATGCATGTAGCATTGTTTTTACTCAGAAAGATACATTTGACTTTACATTCTCATTTGCATCTAGACGATGTCGATTTTCAAAAATGTCTTTCGTTTCTCTCACATCCTAAAGTCAGAGTTCCTAATATAGATGTGACACCAAGTACAAAATAGCACAACTTTCAGAGGCCTGTTTGAGGGCATGTGGTTGTTTGTGTGATGCCAAGCTTGCATTAGTTAGGTACATTGTGTGCGGTATAAGCTTCTGTTATATACATTGCGTGCGGTGTGAGCTTCTATTAGTTCAGTACATTGCGTGCAGTATAAGGTTCTATTGGTTTGGGTGCGGTGTGGGCTTCTATTGGTTAGGTATGTTGTGTGCGGTATGAGTTTCCATTAATTAGCTACATTAGCTTCGTAGCTCCAATTTAACAGAGAAAACAGTCACTAAACGTCTTGACCAAGTGACTACTTTTGGGTTTGGAGGGAAAACTGTGTAAAATAGATTTTTGGCTGAATCATCACTTAAGAGGGCACTCAAGAACAGACAGCACTGTACACAGTCTCTCGGTTTGTCAGGTTACATTAAACCAGTTATTTTTAATGAGTAACGTTTGAAATTGGAAAGCATGTAAAATGGCATAAACAGTGTTTTCCTTTTCCATTTGGAAAGGTTTTAGTCCTGTAGATCATGGCTTAGGATACGTTTTTTTTTAAAGCTGAATGTTGCCTTTCGGGCTGAAAATTGACCAACGTCACCAATTATAGAAAATAAAAACATTCGAACCCCTGTCAGAAATGATTGCATGTGGCAGGAACTAGTAAATGAGGATTATACACCAGTATATAATCCTGCCTGTAGTGTGCACTGTATCAACAAAAATAATCGTAATCTTTAAAAATTGAATTGCCTTACAGGGACTCTCAGGGACTTTTTCTAAACTTTTTATCCCGTTTGTAATGCAGCTTTAAATGGCAAATGCACTGTTTTATTGGAAAGGATAATGACAGACTGTACAAATCAACATTTTAGTGTTTCATTGATTTTCTTTGGGTTTGTTTTATAGTGTGTTGCCTTGTGGAAGGAAATGTGCATTGCACATTTTGAGTAAATGTCTCAAATCTTTAATTATGTACTTTGCCGCTTTTTGGGGCCACCAGAACTGTAGGCCAGTCCAAGTTTTATCCCAAATCTGACGGACTGTTTTAAACCAATACATATATTTCACCAGTGAACTTGAATTTCATTTCCAGCTGCTCTATAGCCATGCACTGATTAAGGCCATGCTTGCTTTGTTTGAATTTTTTAATATTTTTACACAGAAGATTGACTTCAGCACACTGTTTTGTTGACTTGCCAAAGTGATTATTTGCATTATTTCTAGTATTGGTGTATTACTTCTGTGTTTGGATTTTAGTATACAGTTATGTTTGTATCATTTGTATGCAATTTACTGAGTTGTTTTTCTTTTTTTTTGGTCTATAAAGGTGATGGAGTCTTTCCATGATACAGTTTATGTGGTTCACTCCATTGTCCACAAGGGGTCAGCACATGACACTATTTGTCAGCAGGCATGTTGCTGCTAGGAGCCCTTACGTGTATTATTTCAGTTTTGCTGAAATTCAGATTTTGTTTGTTTCTGTTTTTGTTGAACCAGTCTTTTGATTAGGCCTGTACGTTTCTGCCGTACTTGCTCTGCATTACAAGAGATTTATTGATGAAGAGACCATGCATGTTCCTATGAGGAGACAAATGCAATCAAATCTTCACCACAATGTTCCAGCGTCTTGTGTAAAATAATTCCAGAAGAGTAGAGGTTACTGCAGCAAAGAAGGGGACAATCTTCTCATTCATTTTCTAGATTTCAAAAGAAATGCTGGTTGAGGAGATGTCTACAAATAATGCACCTTCATTCTGATGCTCTCAGTTCACGAGTCCAGATCCAGAACATTAATGACTTTGATTCTTAGAAATAAACAAAATGAGGTCCAGCAGTGACATCATTCTTCCATGGTTCTTGTAAAATTCGGCTCTTACATTCATTATTTAGGTAATCCTCAAAATAATCTGCAGATTACATGTTGCTATTATAATTAATAGTGACAGCCCTAAACACTTAAATGTATAAACCCTGTGATCAGGATCGGACCTCATGACAGAGGTTGTACGAGTTTTCTGCTTTTATGTACCAAAACCTGACTACAACCTACAATCAAACTTATAAAAAGCAACTAAAATTAAGCATTAGTTTGCTTTACATTAACATTTTTAAGCACTGAGGTGCATCCGCATCAGAAAATGTTACTGATCCCAGAGAAAAATGATTATGTTATGACTATACAGTCACACAGACAAAGACAAGAACAATACAAAAATAAAGATTCAAAAATAAAACTCAAATAAAAGCTGCACAAATACTTTGTACAAAATACACTATGGCATCACTGAATGACTCTTTATAAATATTTTGTATTAATTGAAATTAATTGATAAAACAAATGTTTGTTAATGGTATTAGGGCTATTATAATTATTAAGCTCCAGGTGAAATCCACACTGACCTAAATGTACTGTTTCACACACATCCAGGCTTCCAGCTTCAGAGAGTGGGTAACTGTCTGGGTTTACTCCCCTTGTCCTCCTGGAAGGGGGGCTACAGAGGTCACGTCTGGGCGGGCCCCGGGGGGACGAGGGTTCGTCTGCAGGGCCCGTTCTCTCAATAGACCCCAGTCTGGTCCCTATAGCAACAGCTATGGCTGCAGTAGGCCTCAGCTTGGGCCTCCTGGCAGATGCCCATAATGAATGTGATTATATGGATATGTCAACCCTGTCGCCTTCCACTTCATCATGCCATGCGCTCTTCTCAGGCGCGTCACCGGCCGCCCCGACGTGGGAAACAGATTCAGTCTGACGGTTAGGGTGTTCCTGACTGAGCAGGGACAATCGCGAGCGGCGCATACGGGACTGGGCAGTGTCAGGGCTACTTTTTCATTTACTTAAAATGAATCAATAAAATCAATCACGTTTATGTTTTTGTGGCATCTTACTGGATGAAACTGCATTAGAGAAAATAAAGTAAACATGCTATACTAATGCTCTCAAAATTAAACAAGTAATAGAAGGTCATTCTAACAATTATATAATGAGGAAAGGAAATAGTAAGTAAATGCAAATGCAGGTGTCCCAAATGAGACACACATACATAAAGAACTAAACTCAGATTGTAGCAGTAAAGAGCCACCAATCCACAGCCAGCATTTAAACCAAACTAAGAGGTCTCCAATGAGACCTGAGCAGCTAATAAAAAGCTCAGCCATATGACCGTCTGACCCTCCACTGGGCGCCTCAATTCAATCTGCTTTTGTGTGGAAGTCAAATATCATCACATATAAATCATGTCGTTTTTCAGACAAACGCCCCGCAGGCCTCAGCCAGGCAGACGAAACGCAGAGACTGTTAAATGGCCGTGCTGCAGTGACATTAGTGTGGCCCAAATGGTCTGGTTTTGGTGTTGCTGTTAACTTATAATGTTAATGAATAAGAATGACTAAGTACTTTTAAAACATACATGGGTCAGACAATTTAGGTATGCATGAAGATGAGACTAATATAGAAGCTATATGGGGGTATGCTGTTTTGCTATTTGGACAATTCATTATTTTCATATTTTTCAGTCTGTTTCAATTTTATGACAAATAATCTAGAGCCAGGTAAGTGCACTCACGCTGTATTTGAATGCTGTAGCATAATTATGCATGACTCATTGTGCTAAATAGCCAGGTGCCATTTGCTTATACAAAACCTTTTTTGATTTCATATTACTTAAATAGGCAAACGATTTTAATCAAAATCTCAAATGGCAGTTTGAACCCATAAAGTGCAAATAATGTTGTTTAATAGAAAGTACTGGAAATGTATGAATGTCTTTCAGGACTTTAAGGTGCACTCAGTTCTGATGCAGGTGTTGAGTTGCGCAACCACAGCTCAGAAAAGCATTACCAATATAAAAGGATGCTCTGGAGTCTAAAATAACCACACCCAGTGCCATACTTGAAGGGGTTGAAGGGGTACAGAGCCGAGCCAGCATAAGGCCGGGGTTATGGACCTTCATCAGTGGCGATTTCTATAAGACTACAGGTGAAACTATGTTTCACCAATAAAAATAATACAGAAAAACTTCATAACTATCCATTTTTTATTGGTGTGAAACAAAAAAATGTTGGTTTTTGGGTGGTTTTTGTTTCACCAAAAATATTGACCAGGAGCCGCCACTGACCTTCATCATCTAGTCCAAAGGGAGTAGAGTCTTTCTGCAGCAATAAACCACCTATCGACTGCTCAATTTCAGATGAAATATTGGATAAGCAGGTGTCTACAAATTTCTGGACATGTAGTGCAAGTGTGTGTATTAGGGCATTAACACAATAGTCGACTAGTCGACTTCAGAGGCACTAGTCAACTCTACCTGATACAAGTCGACTAGTCAAGATGTTTTTTTCCTCTCTGTGAGCGCTTGTCCACGCAAAGCAGTCTCTACCTCTGACTGGCTGACGCTGACACGCGTTCCGTGACCAATTATTGTAGTCCCTTCATAAAAGGGGCGGTATCGAGGGAAAGGTAAACACAGCCACAACAAGGCGAGAGACACGGCAGCAGAGGAGACAGATACACATCACATGTGTGGAGATACTCCACTCTAGACACTCAAGACTCTATATACATATACATACACACATATATATATATATACATTTTTGTAGATTTGCTTGTGTTGGATATTTAGGCAAAAATGCATTAATGCATATGAATTTCAAAATTAAGTTGACTTACTTTGTCTCATTTGTAAGCTTTGTAAGGATTTACATTTACATTTGCGGCATTTATCAGACGCTTTTATCCAAAGCGACTTCCAATCCCTAACTACAGGGGGCAGTCTCTCTGGAGCAACTTGGGATTAAGGGTCTTGGTCAGGGACCCAGTGGTGGTTTTGCTGAATGTAGGATTCGAACCCATGATCTCTTGGTCTAGAAGCAAGTATCCTACCGACTAGCCAGGTGGATTTAGTCTTATTTTCTGCATTTTATACATGTGTATGTATCAGCATTTTGGCATTGGGCTACAAATACCACATTGGTTTTAACACACTTTGTATACTTACTGGCCGCTTTATTGGAAGTAAAGTAGTAAATATCTAATAAACTGGTATTTGGTTTATCTGTTTTAAGAAGTAAAAATAGAGTAAGTTGAAAGTAGTTGCCTCTTTGATATTAGTATTGTAATGTTCACCGTTTCCCACTTTCTAGTGTTTTGTAATATGTTGCCTCACCCTGTTTTCCTGTCTCCGTTGTCGTTTACATTCTCCATGTGCCTTTGTTTACCTTAGCCATATGTCTTTGCCGCCATGTCTGTTGTTATTTTGGTTTTGCTCCCACCTTTAGCGCTGCCACCTTGTTATCCTGTTCTCCTGTGTCTTGTTTATGTCTCCACCCCTGTTGTGTTTCCTGTTGTCTAGTCAGTGTATTTATACCTCTGTTTGTGTTTGTGGTTTGTTGTCTTGTATCCTCACATGGTTTATTCTAGTCTTCTTTGAATCCTGCCTGTTTAAAACTACCTGTTTGCCTGTGTTTTTGAAAAATCTTGTTTGTATTTTCTTGTGTTTTTTTGTAACCCATGTCCCCTCATTTTTCGTTAATGCTGTGGTCATCACTGTTTCCTCTAATAAGGCACCTTTCCACAGGCACACTGTAAACTGTACTACGAAGGCTCGGAATTTGTATCATGTTTGTTTCTCCAGAGTATCTCAGCCTGATTATGTTGAGTTTCTGACTCGATTTTCTCTCCACAGTTTCTGGCCAGTTGTCCCTAAACCACGTTCATGGAGTCGAACCAGTAGAGTCACTTTTGATATTATGGTCTTTTAACCCAGCTAACTTGTTAATGATGTTTTGGACCATCTTCATGTTTCTTACAGTGGATAAAACTCCCACTGATATCTATCCTAAAAAAGAGATATCTATAATGGTCTCTTTTCAACTCCGTCTGTTGTCGTGACAACATTTTTTGACCAATTAAAAAGTGATGCCGTCAGTTCGGCTGCGGCCCCCTTTTGGCCCTGCCGCACGGGTCACTTTATTAGTTATGGAAAAACATTTGTAATCGGTACGACGTGGTACCAGTGGAAAAATGTCAATAGAGAAATGACTATGAGAAAGTTAGTGTCAGATTCTTTATAAACTCACTGTAGACCAACTAATTACTGTCTGAAGAGATTAATTACAAATTGGAAGTTCCCTATACGTTGACATTTGATGCAGAAGTTAATTAGATGTTTTTTTCTCTCAGGGTAAGGACACTGAGGAAGAGGAGGAGGTGGCGGTGGGCATGGAGAAAGGCTTCATGGACGAGTTCTTTGAGCAGGTACTTTTCAATATTCCTCACTTTAGTTCAGTCCCCAGAGCCAGAATACCCATCTGAGCCCTGGCTCCAACACATTAACTGAAACAAGCAGACCCTCAGAGGCATCACACACACACAAACACACACACACACACGGCTGGTGTTGATGCGGTGATTAGACAGAATTGAACAGGTCTGACTGCTTTCATCTGCCGCAGAGAGCAAAATCACACCATCCGCGTCCAGCGGACTCATCCGCTCCCGTTTCCTCCAGACAGCCTCCCGCCGCGGGTCTCCGCCGCTTTGTAGAGGAATTTCTAAAAGGGAACATGAGCTGGAAGCGCTTTGTTAAGTGTGCACTGAAAATCTCTGCAGTGGTCTTGGCTTTTCAGTCAAGACTGTTTGAAAGGATGAAGAAAAACATCTGAGACGTGCTGCCAACTTGCTTCCTGCTCAGCATTCGCTTTCCTGATCATAGTTAGAAAAACAGGGACTTAACAAGTCAGTTCTGGTTACTTTACTCAGCAGTCATCATTCATTTACTGTCCAAGGGCGTATAAAAAAACACATCACCATTCATATATATATATAAATAGTCTCATAAACTGAGATACATTAGAGTCAAGATTTAGAACATACATGGTTATTAATAGTCAGTTCATTCAGAATATTCAGTTAGCAATTACTTTATATTACTATTGACTTAAGCACCAACTCAACAGGTATTGTTGATCCATTACAATCTGTGATAGTGGGAAATATAGAATGTTTACTGCTAGTGAGAAAACAAGATGCTTAAATCAATGTTTCTGAATTCCTGCATAATTCAGTGTTTGAGACGTAAACACAGTCGTCCAGACTGGGTTTGGTGTGAAGCAGTCTCCAGTGTTTCCAATACAAGAATGTTGTTAATGTTGACAAACGGGTAGATGTGTGTGCTTCTCCTCCATTAATGAGAAAAAGAAATTTCAGGCCAGAACACAAGCAAGCAAAGTATTTGTAACCACATCTGTTTTTGTGAAGCATTAAATGCTTTGGACGTCTGGTTCCAGTCGCTACCACGGTGAACAGTTCTGACTCGGTACCAATCCCCTTCTGATTTCGTACCAATCCCCTTCTTTATGTAAAACTCTTGGAAAATCAGTGGTATTCCCCTTGGTTTTGAACATAATTATGAAACCGTATTCCTTAGCATTAGTCTTTAGATGTATAGCCTTTGTATATACAGTGTAAATATCATAATTTACAGACAGTAACATTCTAAATGTATGGTTATAGTGAGGAAATGTGATAAATATGATTTAAAAAGCCAGCTGTACTAACCATCCACACGCCTTGAGCCACGGGCACTTATTGATCGATGTCTACAGAGTTGTTGTAGTCATTTATGGTTTGTGTCATGATAAAATGTTAAAACTGTAGCGAAGAAATGTGAGAATGTATAACCCAATTAAAAAGTGATGTTGGCCAGGTCTGTAAGCCTTAATGAGGACAGAAGTGTACCATCAGTACCTCCTTGTCTCTATAGCTCCCAAAGCAGCTTGTACATCTCAACACCTATTGATTCCATCTCAAAAACGTCCACCAAGTCTAGCCCAGAATATCGACCCAGCTGGGGGGAAGGTTGCACTCCTGACTGACAGAGCCGTCAAAAAGTTCATTAACGGCTCAGGCCCAGCTGGGACGGGGCCTAAAATCTGGCCTCCTCGCCCACTGGGAGATGACATCATGGTATATTGCTCTGACTTTGCCATTAAAGGGCCAATATCATGAAATAAAACCTTTTTGTCTTGCTTTTTTGTGTAGAAGGACATGTAGTATGTAAACACTGCAAAACACAGCTCCCCAGTTTGTACATAGTCCATATGTGGACATTAAATTATTGTTTTTTTGATGTCACAAAAACCTTCGCTTTTACATATATTTGCTTATTCCCATTTATCAGCAAGTATCAAAATGTGTACTTTTATACAGGATCCTAACGACATGTAGATTTTGCATATTTAGAGAGATGACTTCTCTCTCTCTGACTTTGCCATTAAAGGGCCCATATCAGTGAAACCTTTTTGTCTTGCTTTTTTGTGTAGAAGGAGATGTAGCATGTAAACACTGCAAAACACAGTATGAGCTCCTCAGTTTGTACATAGTCCATACACACACACACACACATAAACTCAGCAAAAAAAGAAATGTCCTCTGACTTTCAATTGTTTTTACTTTCAGTAAACTTAATGTGTAAATATTTGTATGAACACTAAAAGAGTCAACACCATAAGACATAAACT
>JBBPCY010000037.1:10338545-10357035 GCA_037974405.1 Brachyalestes nurse
ACAACTTAAACGATTTCAAGTACTTAGTTGTTCATTTGTACATAATTTGGGCTTCCAGAACTGAGGAAAAAGTTAGGACACCTTACTCCCTAACAGCTAGTGAACCCCCTTCGGCTGAAATAACTTCAGTGAGATGCTACTTGTAGCCAGTGTTGCCCCACTCCTTGGTGAAGAATTCTTTCAGCTGTGAGATGTTTGAGGGGTTTCTTTCTTGTACAACGTTTCAAGTCACTCCACAGCATCTTAATGGGATGAAGATCTGAACTTTGACTTGGTCATTCCAGGACTCTCCATTTCTCAATTCCTGCCATTCCTTGTTGGATTTACTGGTATTTTTTGGGTCTCTGCCATGTGCAGGGTCCAGTTCCGCTTCAGCTTTAATTTTCTTACAAATGGTTCATGTTCCTCAAGCACCCTCTGATACATTAAAGAATTCATGGTGGATTCTACCATAGTAAGCTGGTCAGGTCCTGCTGCAGCACAGCATCCCCAAACCATGACTTTTCCACCTCCATTTTTCACAGCTGGCATGTGCTCAAAACACAGGTGATATATGTTCTTTTCTCAGAATGCTGTATTTGGTTTATGCCAAACATGTCCTCTGTATTCTAGAAGTCCTGGTCTTTGTCTACATTCTCTGTCAAACTTCAGTCTGACCTTCATGTTTTCTTAGGTTCCCTCTTTGCAAAACCCCATGCAAGTTAAACTTGTACAGTCTCTTTCTGATTGTTGAGGCATGCACTTTCACAGCAGTAGCAATAGCCTGCTGTAGATCTAGTTATGACATTTGAAGGTTTTTAGAGACTTCTTTTAGATTCTTGCAGTCTGCTCTCAGGGTGAACTTGCTTGCATAGCCAGACCTGGTCATGTTAGCAGCTTTTTTGAAAGTCATCAAATTGTAGACTTTTCCGGACTTTATAAAGATCTGAAAAGATTTCAAATTCTTTTTCAGATCTTTATAAAGTCCTTACCAGATTCATAAGCCGCTTCTTTCTGAAGGCCTCAGACAGCTCCTTCAAGCTCACCGAGTTGTGTTTACTCCCACTTCAACAGTCACAGTCTTGAGGTTTAAAGAGGCAGGCCTCCTTTAAAATACTAACAATGTTCTAATGACTCATGCCATTTTAAGTGGGAATAAATGTGGGGGTGACCTGATTTATTCTTCTCAATTTAATGTAGATTTTACAGAAGATTTTGAAAAGTATTTTCTATAGTTTTAATTGCTGAGTTATATTACTTAAGTCTCTCAGCATATATATATATATATTCATTGTAACTGTTCATGTAAGTATATATGACAATAAATGCTAGATGGAACTTACTGTTTGCTCTGATTGTAGCGTGTGCACAGAAATACTTTACCTACTAACAAAGTCAATCAAAAAGAAAACACAGGGATTTTAATAAAACAATCTCAGCAAAACAGTTGCATCACACCATGCATTCCATTGTTCAGCCATTTTAAAAACAGTGCAAAATGTTCTCAATAAGCCACTTGCTGTATCATCAATTTAACAAATCACATCTGAATTACTGTGTAACCATTCAAAGAGACAGGATGGATAAATAAATAAATAACTTAGAAACGTTCAGGGTCAAATCTGTAGTATTTTTCATGCTGCCTCTAAGCGTTAACTGTGTTTGATTGTTATTTTACATGTACTCACTAACTTGGCAGCAGGACTTGGAAGGAAAAATACTGAACTAAGGAAGCAAAAGCTTGAACACATCACGCATGTAAGACAGAAAGCAACTAAACACAACTGTGCAGACAGAGGTTTTTTTTTAAAGCTACAGTATCAAAAGTATGGCATTTATCAGTTATTCTGTGCTGTTAGAATCAATCCCATTTCTGATTTAACATCCCTGAGTTACCAGGCACTTAGTATTACACTACACAGACATAACCATCAAACTAATCAATGAAGATATAGTATATACTAAACTGGGTATAAGTATATACTAAACTAAATTTGATCTGTGGTACAAAACAGTAATTTATTCCGAGGATATGACTCAAATATTCTGAAATTAAGAACAAAATAAGATAAAACCATTTTTATACAACATTCTTCTGCAGTTTCTGTTTAAAGTTGCATGTTCATCAAAACCAGCAAACAATTCATCTGTTCCATAAAAAGACGCTACAAACTGGTAGCAGCAGTGTATGCCTACCTTAACAATACCTTTATTTTTGACCAAAGACTGTCTTTTGTCAAGATCAAACCTTCAGAGTCTTAGTGAGCAGGCATAGAAGAACCCAGCCTGTTTTGTGTTGGAACTCACCGCACAGCCATGTGCGCACAGCCATGTGGCCAGTAGCTCAAAGAGCTGGGCACCAATTGCACCAAGCCTTCACAGAAATGCTCCTCAGCTCTGCATGAGGTACTGGTGGAAGTAGATACCAAACAGGCTGCTGATGAGCTGACAGGCAGCCACCCACCAGGTGAGGAAGGAAAAAAACCCTTTGAAGAAGACTGGCGTGAGGACGGCACGCAGGGCGGCGAAGGCCTCGGACAGGTGGGCTACAGTGGCTTGTATGTCCTCTTCCACGTCCTCCATATCTTCCTCATCCTCCACCCTGGGTAACGATGGTGGTGCAGTGGGGACGACAGGTGCGGGGGTCACTCCTGGAGTCTCAGCACCCAAACCCCACGAGTAGTCACCTGGATGTACAGAGACACAGTTTGTTTTGTTAACTTATATAGCTTTAAAGCTGCAATGATTAGTTGAGTGTCTTTTTCAAATATTTTTTGCAGTGTAGCACAGAAGTAGAAGAAAAATGACTTAAATGAGGCTTAAAAGGTACCCAATCAAGCCTTCGAGAAATGGTAATAGTTCTCAAGCTACCAAAGGTCTTCAAAATTGCAGCTAAAGGTGGGTTGGAAGCCATTTTCAGAAACAGTGATAGGAGGCTACGGAAAGTATAAAATAGCTACTAGACACAATGTGTGGATGTGCACTGTCAACCAACATTTACATAGAAATTGCAGACACCTTGATAGCTTATTTTCCCCTAGCTAGATTTTAGCACTGATTGCAATGGGCTTTACACCTCTCTCAAAGAGTCTGGAGCTGTTAACATTCCAAAGTGGTATTATCATGATTATGATTGGTAGCGAAAAAACACTGCAAACTGTTTAAAACTTGTTACTTTTCTCCCCTTAAAGTGTAGATAGGCATGCTTAAATATTGATTAAACAGCAGCTGTCATGGGGGTTAGGGAGCTGCCCCTGCGACCAGAAGGCTGTGGGTTTGAATCCCTGGAATGTTAGTGTCATTAAGGTATCCTTGAGCACATTGCTCCCTGGGTGCTGCCTCCTGCTTCACTTGGTGAATGGGTTAAATGCAGAGAAGGAATTTCACACTGTTCACACTGTGTGCTGTGGTGTGCTCACATGTGACTATAAGGGGCCACTTTACTTACAGAACTTAAACAAAAAATTCTTATACAGTCAATGACTGACAACAAATAATGGTCTGTATGAGAGTGAAAGCTTACCTAAAGACTTAAGGGCAAGGGTTGAGAAAAGCACGAGAAGAACAGGTATTAGGTACTGTAGCGTCACTACAGTCAAGTAGCAGTACACTCGGGTCACCTGCAGAAAGATAATGTCAGCTTATAAAACAGCATTAATAACAGTTAGCTCAAAGCTCAGCAGCCTGAAACACACACTTAAAAACACACCATAATTTTACTCTGTGTTCTAAATGCATGTCCCACTTTCTACTATTGTGTCCTTGAGCTAAACACTTAACCCTCCGTTGCTCCAGGGGGACTGTCCCTGTAACTAATAAATTGTAAGTCACTCTGGATAAGAGCGTCAATCAAATGCCCCCTTTACCCTTTACATAAATGATAAGCTTATTGACTCTTGCCTTTCTCTGGATGTCAATTGCAGCTATACGTCCCGCCTCTTTCTTCATCTGCTCTACCCACTTTGGGGCAAGGTTGAGATAAGCCTGAAGGTGATGGCGGGTGAGCAGCAGCCTCAGCACACACAACACCACGATCGTCCATAGGCGCACAGAGTCAAAGGCTGAGCTGGAAATTCTGGGGAGCACACACAGGGATTAAAGCATTGGAGCGAGCATGCTAGGTGGGACCTGGGTTGAGTCAAAATGAGTTGTACAAAAATGTCTAAATTATTATTTTGGAGTGTGAGAGTTATTTCTAGAGGGTTGCAGTCTCTGCATGTTGCTGACTAAACAACTGAAAAAGTGTATATATGGTGGAAAAATTGAATGTTCCTTTTCAGATTTACCAGTATTTCACCATTACCAATATGCAGACTCACTGTTTTAGGAAATAAAACAGCTGTATTTGTGATGTATACATTGCGACGCTTGGTTCCCATAACAAACACCATTTCTGTAGACTCTCAACAGTACAGCTGGTCAGAGGACACTTTAGTGTGTGCTAGGTAGACAACAGTAGGGACAGGATTTAATGAAGCCTTAAACACACTTACAAGGTGACCGATGTCTTTCCCATAGGAGCATTTCCCAAGAAATCACGAGCAAGTGGCTTCACCCACAACACTAGAATAACCAGTGGAGACAGGAAACTTGCGTGCAGGAGGATTCTGCAAAATTAGACAAAATGGAATCATCATGATATTAGAAATATAGAAAGATAATAGAAATTCTCCCAAAAAAAATTGTGGATATTTTCCACATAAAAATAATGCAAGATTTCTCACTGAATGATCGGCCGATCTGCATTCATCTGAACAGCATCTAAGTGAGTTTGAGCCAGACGAAGTCCAGGGAATGCAAGTAGAGCTCCAAGGAAAGCACAAATGGCAGCCAAGCCCAACTTCACACCCAGTCTTGTGAAAGGAACTCTATGATATGTCAAAACAAGCAACATTAGACTGGACACCCTGTACTGGTACTGTGTGTGCAGGGGTGCTATAGTAAGTACAGTATAGTATAGTAACCAAATACTTACGACCACTCAAGGCCTTGTTGTTTGGCAAATGCTTCAAAGTTGTCAAAGACACTGGTGAAGCCTGAAATGTCAGTAATTTGGTTTAAAAGTGATGGTTAGGTAAAAGAAGAACTGAAGAACTGAAGTAATGAAGGTATTATACCAGGCTCTAAGCCAAACTCCAGATAGTCCTCCCTCACCACCAAAACCAACATGGCCACGAGTAAAGACAGGAATCCGAATGCCAGACATACAGAGCGCTCACCACCCTCATCTGAGCGGAAGTAGTGGCTCATCAGAACATGCAGAGTCCTCCTGTGAACTGCTGTCAAGGTATTACAAGATTAAAGACAGAGGGGATGTCCTGGGCAAAGATATCAAAAAGGAGTCAAAAGTCAAAATCAGTCAAAGGTTGGTAAGTGTTAACTTCTTTTTTTTTTTGAAAAGTGCACTTTTCAGATGTATTACTATTGCTCCATAATTTTTCAGGCCCAGCCGTACCATTTAAGGACTACGGCTGAATGATTTGGGGGAAATACCTGTTTTTTTTCTCAACAATATTGTGATTGCAATTTAAATGCTCCAAAAAAAGTGTGCCGAGTGTTAAATGGTTAACTATTCTCCAGTTGGGGCAAATGATCTAATATAACAAACACAGCTCTTGTGATTAGTCAACTATCATAAAAATGTTAAAAATGGTCATTTTAATATTTAAATGATTAAGCATTCTGCCCCACATAAGACAAGTACTGGAGTGATGGACCTTTCGTTGCACAGCAGCGAAAATGAAATGGTAGCAGCACGATAGTTTGTGTGTTTGTGTGGTGCTGCTACTTAAAGAGCAAATTAACCTTTCCCATTATAACACGGTGGAAATGAAGGGTTAAGGATACAGGCCGAAGAACACCATCAGAACACACCAGATGGACCCGATGTTGACCTCTTTACTGGCATCCACCACAAAGTAGTAGCCTTCAGTAAAGAGGTAGATTCCCATTGCATACACAGCAAAGTCAACCAGCCATTGGTACTCCACAAAGAACCGTAGAACTACACACACACACACAGGAAAGATGAAATGTTGAAAGCAGACGGATTAAGGCCCAAAATTGTCATTTTGGCAATATTGGATGCAGACCTACCTAGAGCATCTAAAACATTCACAGGGGTGCTTTCCAAACGTAGATCAATGTCCTTTGGAACTGTGAGTGGTTTTGGCTCCCCATGGCCATTCTGCCTCCTTAAAAAACACCAAGTTAGAAAAGAGCACGGAAATCAGAAAGGAAAACATGGTGCTTTACAGATAGTAGCAACTGCTTTGAATTATGATGCTTTTTGGCCGTCACCTGTCTCTCCTGCTGGTCTTGTTGGGCACCTGCTTGCCTGCCAGAGCACAAAGCTCTCCCTCAGAAGGATGTTTGAACCTCAAAAGGCTGAAAAAAAAAATCAATGATATTGATGATGAGAGCACTCGGAATAAGAATCATCCATAAAGCTTTGACACTTACCTGCCATTGCATAAGAGCCAACGTGCAAATGAGTAATGCGGGGCCATTTTCTGCATTATGCTGATGGCCAGCAAGCTGACCACCAGCTGAACTCCCATCAGGGCCTACATGAGAAGGGACATTATAATGCACATTATAATCTACAAAAGTTTGTAAACACCTGTTCATCCAATATTTATTCCAAAATCAAGGAAATAAATGGGGAGAGCCTCTTTTCTTCTTTACTTCAGATATAGGGTCTCAGTCAGTTCTGGAAAAACAGCACTGTTTGTTCAAACATCTGAAAATTTGATTCAGCTCATTGGTTAATTAACTTAATCAGGTTTAGCAGGGAAATCTGTAAACTTTGCACTCCAGGCCTTCAGGACCAGACTTTGAGACATTTGCACTAGATGTAGGAACATTGCTGTAAGGATTTGCTTGCATTCCGCTACAAGAGCATTAGTTCTGGATCACAAACAACTCCAACTCATCGCAAAGATGTTGGATGAAGCTCCATCATGCCAGAGAACACAGTTTTACTGATTCAGACCAATGCTGTGGAGCTTTATACCCCACTAGCTGATGCCTGGCATTGGGCATAGTGACCTTACCCTTGTGTCTGTTCTGTGTCCTATCCTTTTGATCAGTGTTTTATTAAGATGATTAAGTAAGCTTTGTTTGTGCAGCTGAATCTTGTGTGAGCAATTTGTGCACCTAAAAGTAGTTGAACATTTAATCAAAAAGGGTTTGCAAAAGGGCTGGGCAATATAGACAAATTATTAGGACTGCGTTATATATTGCAATTGCTTTCACAGAACCAACTTATTTAAATATATTACCTTATTCAGCCTATAGCAGTTTAGTCACACACATTCATGCTTAAGCTCTAAAGAGGGCTGCTGCAATACAGGGCCTAATCAGAAATAAGATCATTTACATATGTCAGTCTTAAAGGCACAGAAACAAAAAAGGCTGTTTCATTCTAGGGGAAAAATCAATTAATTATGATGATTTATGAGTACTGGAAAAACTAAACAGAAGGAAAATGTATATAGTATGGGCCAATCAAAGTCAAAGCCAATCAAAGTCCTTAATGGCTAAAGATGTTGTGATTGATTACCCAGTAAAAACACACTGTGGTTGATCACAGGCTTATTTCCATATCGCTGCCTTCTGCAATATTCAAAATTGCATTAACGATTAAGAGATGATGTACTGTGCAGCCCTAATTTATATGACACTTTGGACATTTAGTGCATCTAAGACTATGTCCACTGCATTATCATTTATAATTATTCATTAAAACTGTATAAGCATTAAGTCTACATAGGCTGTCATACTGAATCTCCATGAATGCCAATGAAAAGAGCCAATTAACGTTAGTCTTTTTTTCTCAGATATGACGGTTCGATCATCTTCATATCAAATCTTACGTTTTTATGCCATTCTAAACGTTTATCCTTTACTTTCCCGACTGGGGACTGCAGAAATGACAGTGCCATGCTTGAAAAGTAGAGAGCAGGTGGTGCTACTCCAACTCCAACAAAGTGAAGAAGCCTGGACGAACCTAAACAGATGGCTAGCAGGCTAAATGACTAAATTCAGCATTTCTGCAATCCAAAGTTAGTCGTTTTTGGATAGTAAACAACAACAAATAAGCATATAATGCAGTTAATTCTCTTGTGTGGACAAAACTGCCTGTTTTTAACTCTAATGCCACAGTCAAAACACTTAGCCAGGTAACGTTAGCTAACAAGTTCACTGCTCGCTAGCTTCTAGGCTACATGAGCTAGCTAGTACAGCAGAAAGCAGGCTTCTTTAAGGAATTACGAACAAAATAAATGATGAGTCGAAGTCATTTTGTTAGAACTGGACTCACCATGCTTGTTTACAGGTTTCAGACAGTGATTAAAGGCTCATTTAGCTGGGAAGAGGCTCCACTCGTGGCTCTGCAGGGGGAACAGCTGAATGAGAATTTTTGATTGACAGTCGTGACCTGCACCTCCTCTGTTTGGAGGTCGATGGGGAGGGGGCGGGATCCTGGATAAACTCTCGAATCTGATTGGTCAAAGAAAACCTAACGCTCTGCTATTGGCTTACACTGTGGCGACATAGAGTTGCAGATGGACAGAAATAGGACCTGGAGAACTACAGGAGGTGTTGTCTCTCAAGAAGGTTTAGGTTCTGGAGAAAATATTCGTAAATATGGTACGACTGTGAGTATTGGTACTACTTATTGATGTTGATCATCATAATAATAGTAATAATAATACTTTTTATTGTTGTTATTATTTATATGGATAAAATGGCTTTAGTTCACAATCTAAACACTGTTAGCTTTTGGAAATTCAGAGGAAACTGTGACAGTCTTGCTTTTCACTCATTATACTCTATATGGACAAACGTACTGGGACACCTGACCACAAGATGTTGTCTCTCAAAAAGATGAAGGTTCTGGGAAAGAAGTTCTTAAAAATGGAACGGATATTGGTACTACTAGTTAATAATAGTAGTAGCCACGTGGGTAAAACACTTGCCTGTGAACTCAATGACCATAAAGTTGCAGTTTTAAATCCCCACTTTCTACCATTGAGTCCTTGAGCAAGACATTTGAATCTCAGTGTCTCCAGAGGGACTCTCCCTGTAACTAATGATTGCCTTGGATAAGGGTGTCTACCTAATTCCCCTTTACCTTTGATAATAATAATTATTATTATTATCAGTCTGGATAAAATGGCTTAAGTTTGCAGTTTGCAAAGCTAAATACTGTTAGCTTTTTGAAATTCATAGGAAACAGTGACAATCTTGCTTTCACCTATTGTACGCTATATGGACAGAAGTATTGAGATGCATGACCATTGCACCAACAGGGACTTTAGTGACTTTGCATTCAAATACATAGACTTTAATATGGAGTTGGTCCCTCTTTGCTGCTATAACAGCTTCCACTCTTCTTGGAAGGGTTTCCACAAGATTTTGGAGTTTCTGTGGGGGTTCGTGTCCATTCTTTCTGTAGAGGATTTATAAAGTCAGGCACTGATGATGTTACCCAATCTGTGGTTACAGAGTTGGAAGACCAGCGTTGTCCAAAATGTCTTGATATGCTTGATTTTATACACCTGTGGCAATGGGTATGATTGAAAAACCTGAATTCAATAATTAAGAGGTGTCCATGTTGTGTATGTTCAAGGTGAGCTATGGGTTAAGAAGTCCATGGAAAGCATGGCTTCATAACAGAGAAGGCCATTCATACTACTACTAAAGTACTGAAAACAGCCTTTGGAGTACTGATATTGGTCTAAACTTTAGAGACAGTGTTCTTGATGGGCTCCCTTGCTGAGAGTTAAACTAAAAGGGGCCTAATATTAACATTTATTGTGTTATGTGTTACGTAATATTCTATAGCACAGCATTTTACACCTCAGCCTCATCTGTTTATCAGAATTCATGATTTATTATTTTTCCTTCATTCGTCAGTGTTTTCTCACTGCAGTATGCAGCATGTATTACTTAAATACATTATACAACCATTGGTATTCCCCCTCTGTGTTGGAGAAATCCTGACTTTGACCTCCTAGCATTAAGGTTAGGTATCTGGCTTGGAAAAACATTTTAAACAGTCCTCACCCAAAACATCCACCTCAAACTGCTTGCAGTTGTTTCAAAGTTCATTGTCTTTTCAAGGGTTCTTCATTTTCGAACATTTCCTTTTAATTGAAAAGCAGAAGAAACTATCTGAGCACTGCTGAGGACAGATGTATGAGATGAGATAATAAGATGACATAATAATACAGTTTCAGTTAGAGATTACTTGACACTTGGACATGGTTTAAAGCCATTGGTGTGTTGATGTAAGTGTAAAGATTGCTCAGTGCTAATTTGTGCGTTGTAAGCTTCCATCGTTTATTATTATCTACATTAGCCTTGTAACTCCAGTGAAAATGATGTACACTACATTTTCCCTTCCAACTATCTTATTTTTTTGTTTCCATATTCTTGGAGTACTGAGTATGAGTATGAGTACTGAGTTTAGACATGCATGCTGATGCAGCATTCAAATAATGCTGGAATTGTCTAAAGTGGTCACTGTGGGCTATATTAGTAATTGATTAATTTAGTGATTATCTTGACTAGTTGAGTAATCATGCACACAGTTATAACAGCACACATGAAATTACAAACATACATGCATTAATGAGGTCCTGCTGGTGTGAGTTTCCTCTCTTTCAATGATGGTTGCAAAAGCATTTTGTGTGCTCCCCCTTGTGGAAAATGTTCAGACTGCTGAAGACTGCTTTATAATGACATACTCAGACCATGTTGGTCATTCAAATGGCAAAATAATCACAAGGCCGATACATCGAGAACATAAAACATGACAGCTGTGCAATGTCCTTGGATTCAGAGAGGGATTGGGAAATCTCAATGGAAAAATCCTCCCTATCAGAATTCATACTTGCAAATAGATCATTTGTTGAATATGTGGAAAGAGCTTTCAAACCGTGAAATACAACGTTAAGCTCTCATCCCTTCATGCCTCTGCAATGTAGAAATAACTGTGCAAACGCTGTACCGAACTACGGACTAGTGTATCAGCAAAACAGTTCAAAACATGCATTTGATGGTGTTGGAAGGATTTTAAACCACTGTTTCTGACTTTGAAATGTATTACAAGGAAAAGCCTAATGTAATACTGAAATGTACCCAAATCAGGTGCCCTTTATTCCACCCTGAATGAGAAATCACCTACTTTGCTACATAAAAGGAAAACAGAAGCTTTTCGGTGAGCTATTTGTTTCCATGCATTTATGTGGCAGCTCATCCCCGGGCTGTTTTCCTCCACTGATGCACAGAAAAGAAACCCCGCTGTAAGTCTGCCAGCATGCTTAGTGTTATTGAAATGAGAATCTAGCATGCGCCTGCATTTGTTTGTAGGATACGGCCTGTGTTTGAAAGGAAGACGTGCCTTTGTTATAATTTCCCACTTTTATCCATTGCTGAGTTTTTTTTCCCCAAACCCTGCAAAGCCACAGGAAAGGTGGCTGAAATGTGGAACAAAAATGACAAAATTACCCAATACCACTGTTGTATAGAAATTAGTAATTTTGTAATAGTAATTTGATGTATAACATTGTTTTTTATTTGTGCAATGGAAATAGTATATAGGATATTTACATGGGGAATAGTAGAATGTCCTGCAAATTAAAATTTAATATCTGAACTGAATTTTAGTGCTGGCAATGCATTATGCCATCATGACAATATAGCAAATTATTTTGCAAATATTTTTTTTACACCAATTACAGTTGAGCTATCTGGCATTCCAGGCCAGGATTCTGGATCAACTTAATCTTTTTGTTAGATGTGCTCTTCAGTGTGAAGCGTGTGTCTGGCTCTAGAATACTGAACTAGACCAGGCCTCTGAAGAGCACAACAAAGAATCTTAACATTTTCACCAATAAGATTCACTGCTTGAGTGGAAGGTTAATAAATGTAAAGTTTTTGGATTAATGGCATACATAATAATGAACAATTTAATAGTAGCTGCCACTGATCAGCCACTATATTAAAATGACTGAAAAGTAAATGTAAATGTAAATGTAAATGCAAGTGAAGACTAGCCCGTCTGGTCCGATCCCAAAGAAAAGCTACTGCAGCACAAAGTAAAGGCGGACTTTGATAGAAGTGTCAAATAAAAGGTGTCAGATAAAAGTTTTTGTTGTAGGTACAAGCTTTAATAAGTTTTGCTATGATGTCTCTTCACATAATTACAGGTTTGAATTATAGTAGGATGCTGTAAAAAGTGAAGAAATGCTATAGGTGTCCAGAGATGTAATGACTGAAAAAAGCTGAAGAACTGAGAATAAAGTTATTATATATATATATACACACACACACACATATATATCCAGTATTAATTCCAATATTCCTCCAATGTTCATTTAAGCACCTGCCCCTCTAAAGGTAGCAAAAGGTGTATTTAGTCGAGTAGTTTTCAGAGTACTTTCAGGTGAGCTTTATTTTGCTTTTACATTATATTTTATGTCGTTCTTGTCTTTGTGTCTTTGTGTCTCTGTGTGTCTGTGTGTCTGTGCAGTCGTAGCATAAGCAGTTCCTGCGGGATCAATAATATTTTCTGATTCTGAATCTGATACTCCATTAATACCACACTAACTATTGTAATCATATTCATTCATTCATTCATTCATTCATTCATTCATTTTCTGTAACCACTTAATCCTTACTAGCGTCGGGTAATCGGACCCTATCCTGGGGTCAATGGGTGCGAGGCAGGGACCCACGCTGGGCGGGGCGTCAGCCCATCGCAGGGCTGTAATCACATTGTGAAGTATTTTGTGACTCCTGTATATCAACATACAGGACTAAAGCCACTTTATAAAACCATAGTGGAGATATATAACAGAAATGACAAGAAATGACAGTTACAGCTGTGAAGGTTAGTTCACTTGTCAGTACTTTCCTGAACCCAACGATAGATGAAGCTTACTACTCCAGTATGACCACCTGCTGCCCAGAACGTCTTCTGGTTTGTGGGGGCACTGATTTCTCACAATATCAAGCTTCTGATTCACTGTCTCTGCCTCATACATGACAATCAGAGCTGTACTGGTCCACGCATAGTAACTATTTCACTTTCCTGTATTTTAACTTCAGTAATATAGTACTTCACATGGAATCTTACATGCATTGTGTAAATGAAAAGCAATTTGAAACAGTAACCTTTACTATTGTATAGATTTCTAGGATAATACATTTTTACAGGATCTTTCTCTAAATTATGCAGTGGACTCTTAAGAATTGACATGAAAAATGACAGATATCGTTTGCAGTATACCAGTTTGCGATTAGAGTCACCATTTTGGCTTCACAGCGTGAAATGTTGTGCTACTGAGCTAGACTATGGACTGATGGATTTGCTGTTGTAGCTTATCAAAACTAAGCAGGTTGGGAACAACAATGAATTTGCCACCCTTCTAATGATCTCCCCAAATAATGTGATTTTTCACACACAAATAAAATAAATAGCATTTAAAATTAATAAAGCATTCTAAGCGAAACTGAGGTGTGCTACAGTTTCTTATTAGGCTGGTTGGATGGGACTTTTCTGTTAAGTCTGTACAAGCAAGCCATCACTGGATTAGGGCTTGAATTGTTCAATTGTATGTGTCCGTTTTGAGCTAGGAAGGAAAACTTGTAAAGGAAATGTTCAAGGAAATGTTCAATCTCAAGCTTAATTGCGGAAAAAAGTAAAAGGTGGGCCTTCTAAAATTTGGGGTGACTTGCTTCATTTGCACTTTTGTTAGGATGCACTTTTGCTTTCAGTTAATTTATTCCTTTAAACGTTGGCGTTTTGTAATCTTTCTTAGCCTTTAATTGGTTTTTTTGTATTCATAGAGAAGCATTTTGCCAAACTGCAACCTGTTGCCACTGGAGTGCCTCAAAATATTTATTTTCGCACTGAGAGAATCTCTTTTAAACCCATTGGAAGTCTTTGGATGGTAACTGGTTTTGAAACCACATTCGTGGCCACCCGTGAGCCATGAGAACAAAACTCATTATACAGTCCCCGAATGGGACCATTGGAAGCTGGCATGGGCCTCACTTTTCTCACACTCTTTTCACAGCCACCTCTAAGGAGAAGGACGTAGACTAAAGGACTGGTGGGAGTCGGCTGCCATTGTTGAAGGCCTATGCATATTGGTCATGCATTATTTGAATATATGCAAATGCATTTGTGGCCACGCCCCCACTCCACTCCTTCCCACCAAAACCAGGCCCTGCTCCCCATGAGAAAGCGCGGTGGACGACTGCATTAATTTGCGCTTGGGACATTTGCCAATTTTCATACATAAAATAAAGAGATGTAGGGAGAGCTACAGAAAGAAGGCGATTCCTGCATTCCAGCTCTAAGTGAAGTATAATACATGCAGGTTGTTGGCATTTCCGAAAAATAAACGACCAAAAAAAAGGACATCAAAAAGAGATTGTTGGACTGATGGGATGTAGAAAAAACATGTTTGGTTCTGTGAAGAACCTCTCAATGAATGGTTAATTGAAGAGACATTTTTGTAAATGAGATATGTAAAGAACCTATTTAGAGGGGAATTCCAATAGTCTTTCAAAAACGTTTAATCATTACAATGTAAACAAAAAGTTTGATGTGAAATATTTTGTTCTAGGCGTGCTTTTTTGTTCACAGCAGTGGTGATAGGAACCGGACATCTAAAGTGGCAGAGGCCTCATAAAGCTGCTACACATGAAGAAATATTACACCAAAAGGTAACAAATATGTTGCCTGATACCAGAGATATTGCTTTACGATACTTGTCTTACGCAAAATCTTCTTGATTTAAAACGTGTTTTACTTTTTTCAACAATATATATAAAAATACAGAACAAACAGACAGATTCACTGGTGTCTTTGGAAATCGCTATAATTAATCATTTCACATCAGGCCATACTGAATAACTTCTCAACCAGTGAATTATGCAAAAAAAGGGGAAAAAAATCTGCAATTCCCTTCTAAAGTGTGCAAAAACACACTTTATTCTTAGAGCAATTGGAGATCTGGATGCACATGATCAGGCGAATAACCATTTAGGAAGCCTTATTCTAAAGCAACAGGGCTTAGCTATTCAAAACAAACCATAATGTAACATTTACAGGTTTTGCTTATTCTTAACATCCTAGTGCTAAAGGACTCTGAAGCAATTTACTCTGGGTCCAATCAAGTTTTCTGATTCTGATTCTGAAGACATATGGTGTGTGTGCACTAAGGAATTAAATTGTACTATAAGTATTGGTGCCCAGTTACTTACTTCTTGTCATAAGTAACTATAATTTTGGAGCTAAATATTTAACTTTAAGCTGACTGGCCACCTAAGCCCGTCGGTCTCCCCACCTCCCCCAACACACACTTGCATGCCAATTCGTCACACACTCAACTGCCGAGACATGCGCTTGAACTTGACCGAAGGAATGGCAGTTTTGCCCCTTGCACTCCTCTTTTTGCACTCCTCTTTTTTTAAGGCTGATGTCAGTGCTCATTTCCATAAACTCCAGTCCAGCTAAAGAGCAGGCACTCGTGTGTGTGAGTTCTTTCACACGGGGCAGCCGGAGACGCAGCACCTCCACATTCGAGGCCTAAATGGGGTAAGCTTTGACTTTGTTCTTCTGCAGAAACCGCATCGGTTTTTACATTTTTAAAAGGTCAAATGCCATCATTCACTCATTAAATATATTAGGCCTCATAACACAGAAGTTTAATAAAATTAGTATGTTGCAATAAAATACATTTATTACACAGTTTACTGGACATTACGTTTATTGCGTAGGTCACTTTGAAATGCTAGACTAGACTCACTTGCTTCATCAGTCATAATGCACTTGCTGCATGAAGATTAAGAAGCCATTACAGGTGTTTATTTGTAATGGGTATTTTATATCATTGCTTCATTGATGGCATGTCTTTTTTGGGTTTATGTCTCTATGTATAACAGTTCTAGTAACATATTACACATATAGTTTTGAATTTAAAGATGAATGCAATATATATATATGTATATGTATATATGTATTATATATAATTATATATATATATATACATACATACATTGATAAGAATGTAATAAGAATGTGACTAATTTTGCATATTACACAAATAATAAGAAATGATTCATATACTTACATAGATAAGAATGTGACTAATTTTGCATACAATCATTTTCTCTTTTTTTATTATTGCTTGAAAACAGTAGAATTAAAATAACACTGGTGTGAGAAAGTTTTCTCTGAGTTCTTCTCTGACCTAAACTGCATTTAATGTGAATTGAATGACGTTTTAGTAGTAGAGGTGCATGAGCACTTACTGACCATACTAAATGAGTGAGGGTGGACTTGGTTCTGGTCTGTGGTGAGTGAGGGGCCTTAGCGGTGGAGGTTTTGCTGCCTTTGGGTCTGGTCAGACTGATGGTGTTTGCTGTGCCTTAGTATTTATGACCTAATGACCTTAGGCCAAACAGTGGCCTCCCTAATGCCCATAAATGAACCACGAGGTCAAGTGCAGTGCAAGTCAAGCTGTATGGCATTGTTTCATTTACACAACAAATACCTTCATAACTGAAGCTCGGAAGATTTCTCCAATATATCAAAAAATCAGATTATTTACAGATATGCACACACCTGTGTGCATATCTGCAACTAAGCCCTTAAATCTCTTCAACAATATGTAATAATGAGGAACAATTCAGAGACATATAAGATCAGCAGTGTTCTTAATTAAGACCACAAATTACACCTGCCAGTAAGTTTATATGAGATAAATAATATAAGTTATGAATCAAATATAAGTTATATAAGTTATGAATTACCTCTCCATAATTGGGGGTACAGCCCTCATACTGTTAATATCCAACCCCCCGCCCCCCCCCAAACTGCTATTTTTGTGTCTTTGTGGGGTGCGTTCCCTTTCTCTTTCTTTATATATATATACATATTAATACACTCTTTGTACATACAAAATATCAAATATTTCTCTATTTCCTTTGTGAGAAGGTCCTACCTGTTTACATGGAGGTTTCAGATTCTTTTTTCTCCTTCTGTGCTTCATCACACTTACAGGCACACACACACACACAGACTCACACACACGCATACAAACACACAGACATATACACTCACACACACACAGACATACAGACTCACTCTCACACACACACACACACACACCAACACACAGACACACACACACACTCACTCTCTCTCACATTCAGACACACACAGACATACACACACACACACCAACACACACAGACATACAGACTCCCACACACACACATACACACACACACACACACACTGAGACACACACACACAACTGCAGTGATGCAGCATTTATCCAAGGAGATGGTTTAACTGCGTTTCAGTTTACAGTTTTTCGAACGTTTGGTTCATTTTTCATTATTTTACAGTTCTTCATCCTCCACTTATTTACTCGTTCAGATCTTTCAGCTCTGTTATGAAGAAGAGTTTGAAAATATTGGGTTCTTACAGAGGAGGCTAGTTTTACCTCCTCAATGAAGAGAAAGAAAGAAATAAAAATATTTTTTTGTAAAGGAAAGGAGTGGTAAATGGGCGAATCTTTTTTAAAAGAACCACCAGATGACGTAAACTTTAAATGACCAATTAAAGCTTTAACCTTGTCTTAGTGTGGTGTGAAAACGATCTTAAATTATTATTAATAATAATAATAATAATAATAATAATAATAACAACAACAACAACAACACCAACAAGAAATCAATAATAACAATACATAAATAATTACAATAATTTGTACACTACTTGTCACTGCTTTCCACGAGTCAAAATGGGTTAAAATCCCTGCTTCTTTTTGCTGTAATACAAAATAATTTTTACATGAAATGTTGCAATTGTGGGGGAAAAAACAATATATTTATTGGAATGGAGAATGGAGAAGTTTAGATCCTGTGTTGAGTGGATATATCAGGAACGAACTACGTTTCGGGGTCTAATTTCCAGCTCTGCTCTGAGAGAATTTGAAGAAAGTTGACAGGAGCTGTGAAAGAATTAATAACGGGTTCATACTGCACTGATTTTAATTCGCATCCGTGTTTATTTTCCGTTCACACCGTCCAGAAAGACTGAGCGGTATGTTTAGGTGGTTTATTTGAGAATTCTGCCGCCTGTTTGAATCGGGCTCAATAGTGTGCGTCTCTCCTCAACTTCAGCGTAGCGGCTTTTACACTCATTTAACTCACGAGTTTCAAAAACAGGTAAAATTTCAACATTACACCATTCCCTCCGTCATAAAGAGCGACACAATAATAAATAATAAACAATAAATAATGGAATATTGTCAGCTGGCAAATATACCTCAGTTAACACAGGAGCTGAACTTCTCTACTCTCCATTCCGGTAAATATCTAGTACATTTAGTATACAGTATATGTACATCCATACATGCTGTATCTCTCTCTCTATTTCTCTCACAGATAGGTGGATACATTCTCCATATGCGTATAC
>JBBPCY010000037.1:10368723-10401318 GCA_037974405.1 Brachyalestes nurse
TGCGAGCGCGAGCGAACGAGCTGCACCCGGGCGAGTGCACGAGCTCCATGTGACCACAACAAGAGGCTGCATCCGGTCCCTTTAAGAGGTTCGGGTGAGTTTCTGTCTTTGGTTATCTAGCTGTATGAGTTTATGCGATATCATAAAGCTAGAGAACCGAATGTAGAAACTGATCCCACTGACTTCAGGCACGACAGGAGAAAAAGAAAAAGGTAAAAAGGAAAGAGGGAGAAGGGGAATGGTGAAGAGCGAAAGGAGAGGACAGAGAGAGGGATGCGAGGAGGAGGAAGAGGAGAATGAGGAGGAGTGCAGGGAAACCGATAGGCTGCGAGAGGGATTCAGGTAGGAGAGCTGTTCGTGCAAAGGCTGCTTTTGAATGCAACGCGGTGCAACGTCGTGTGTGTGTAAATGTGTGTGTGTTAGGTTCATAATGCGCGTTCCGTTTCCCTCCATGCCTGCATAAGACCCTCAATGCATGAGTGTGTATAAACGTGCATGCACTTTAACGGCTTGATTTGATGAAGAGATGTGGTGTGTGTGTGTGTGTGTGTGTGTGTTTGAAGGACCTGGGCCACATTCCTCCATATGGTCGCGTGGACCTGGGGCGAGTAGAAATGGGTTAAAAGCAACGTGTTTCAGCCTATTGGTCCACTCGTGGGGGGTCACGTGACTCACCTACTTCTACGTATATCGGAGAGTATAGAACAGGAATGTGTGTGTGTGTACTCTTATTTGCAATGTCAGTAATTAATGATGAAATCTTTTTCCACGCTCAAACATTAAGGACTCTGTGTGTGTTTGTGTTTGTGTGTGCGTGTGTATGTTAGTGTGTGTGTGTGAGAGAGCTATTATTTCCCAGCAATTTGGTGTCTAGTATTTTTTGTATACTCAAACATTAAAGACTCTCTGTAATGTTTGAGGTTGTGTGTGTGTGTGTGTGTGCTATTATTTGCTAGTAATTAATGATGCCTAGTCTTTTTTGTATGTTCAAACATTAAGGGCTCTCTGTAATGTTTAAGAATGTGTGTGTGTGTGAGGATTTTTCGAAATATGTGTGGCTTTTTCGGTGGTGTAGCTGTAACCCATGCGGCTGTAGTTGCTCACAAAGTTGTCAAGTGGTGTCATATTGCAGGCCCTGTGGGATGCTAGTGAATAAATGGAATAAATCAGTTAAACCGAGGAGGCTGCTCACAGACTGGGAGCAAACTGACTCAGGCGCTCATGAAGTGTTAGAGTGTATGAAGGATGGCTGGGTTTGGGATCACCCGAGATGTGTGGATCTCTGCAAGTCATGCCATTACATTCTGCAAAATCCCCAGCACCTATGGGGAGCTGGACTGAATGGGAAACTGTAGTTGTTAATTGAAGACAGTGTGATTTCAACACTGAGGGCTTTGCTGTGCATCTATATATGCCCGCCCCCAATCCTTCCTTTCATTAGGCCCAGACAGGCTGCAAACCAACTCTGTGCACCCCACTAAATGCAGAAATGTCTGTTCAGTAGACATAATGTACAATAAAAACTCCAAAGCTATTATTTGCCAGTAATTAATGGTGTCTGGTCTTTTTTGTACGCTCAAACATTAAGGAGTCTCTGTAATGTTTGAAGACACAACCTTCCATTACTGTCACTCATTCTCTCGCTTTCCTTAGACTTAACCAGGCCTTTGTAATCCTTTTAAAATATGAGTTATTTATATAACTGATTGACATTGCCTTTGGTCATGTGACATAGAGGACTCTACATTCTATTAACTCTTTCCTGCGATATGCACATGACTGTGCTTGCTGTTTCATATGAAAGATACAGATGAAGTCTGTGAGTCTACACTGTGGGAACATACAGAACTTTTAAGTGCACAGTAACCGTGCACTTGCCCATGACCTTGTACAAACAAGCACATTTGCTTTGTATTTCCTATCAATGCCTTCCTCCATTGCTTTTGTACTTGTCCTTCAGCTATTCTGTGCACCTTTTAGCCTAGTCATGAACTACTGGGTATCAAAACAAGATGCTTACATACAGATTCATCCATAGCTGGTGTGCTATTTGACTGCGAAATGTCATCCAGATGCATTTAGAGTGCAGCTCATGGATATGTTGAATGATTGTATGCCTTAGGTTTTAATAGCTGTGATGTTAAAATGGTACAGAAATTGTGGAACCATACTGATATATTGACCATTGTCACTATCCCATCAAAAACTAGGATTTTTATTTTATTTTAAATTTGAAAACACCAAATGCTGTTTACAGTGTGCACTTTTTCATACACGGACCAACAGAACAGGAACAGAACCTCATTACATTAAATTTAAGAAGCTTCTCCCTTCTCCTGAAGTTGCCATTTCAGAGATACTAGGTTTTGTTACTGCAAGCAGGGCAAAAACAAAGTTCAAACTCCAGTTTTTTTAAAAACAGCAACATTAAGACGCTTCTTGATTTTTTTTAGCATTAGCATTGATAGTAGCTACTGTGGCTGCACTATGTCAGATTACTACCCCACACACAATGCATATAGTGCAGACATGTAACCTCATAAATGAATGATATAAACAGGGCCTGGAGATGGAGGTGCAGTCGGAGGCCTGCCTGTCTGGCTGAGAGGAGCCCCAGACGTTTTCCCACATTAATATGTGTCTGGGCCTGTGCTGGGGACCCAGCAGATGGAGTCTTGTCTCAGCACCTGGCATATGCAGGGCTGCCATTGTGTACGTCCACGACTAATCTCGCTTAAATGTAACCAACTCTGCATTTCAATTTCACCACAGATTAAAAATATATTAGGGGGGGAATGTGTGTGTGGGGAGGGGGGGGGGCAAACACATATGTAAAGGTTATAGAGTCTTAATTCAAGCAGATCTGTTTTTGGATCCATTATTTCTATAGCCACGATCATAGTGCTTTTATTATCATACATACAGTGCCTCTGGTCCTGTTCATGTGTCCAAAGTTAGTAAACTATTGCAGCTGAATTTAATATGTCCACCTCCCTACTGACCACAGTATTTTATGTGTATAGTATGGCATATTTAGTACTAAGCATTTTCAGAGTTTTATTTTGACTTTATATTGTATTTTATATCATTCACATCTTTGTGTCTCTGTGTGTCTGTGAAGTTGTAGCATAAGCTATTTCCTCCAATATCAGTGAAGTTTTCTGATTCTGATTCTAAATCGTCCCAGAAGCCTACTACTGTAGGGACTGCCGTGTGTTGCGAAGATGGGCTGTATTTCTGACTAAAGCGTTGACATTCTGATTACTTAGCCCTGCTAGACACAAAATAAACTCGTTAGAAAGTGGCGGTGGCTGAAGAAGTGGGTAGTAAAGGATTAGGGCCTAAAATAATTACTCCATACAGCCTCACCACCTAATGCTGAGTGGGGAATAAAAAATTATGCTGCATGATTTCAGTGTGCCAGGGTGTGCACATACATTGACACGGTTAATTTACAGTCAGGCAAGTGCTATTAAAATCTCTGTGTCCCGACGGACCACCCTGGCTCCCTGTTTTGGATTCCTGCCCTTCTGCAATGGCCTCCTTTTGTTGGGCTGGCGAAATTAGCCTGTAAATGAATATAGGAAACCAAAAAGAACAATGCCGATCCTAACAATTCTGTGGAAAACATCATACAGGACAGCCAGCATTATTATATAGTAGCCCAGTTTAATGCACATCATGGTGGTTATGAGAATAACTGGGTTACTGACATTTAATTAGGCCATTTCATCAAAACATGGGGAATTTTGTACAACTAATTTAGCTGATGATAAAAAATTTTTGACTCCAACTAACAGTAGAAGATGACTTTAAGAGTAACCCTCCCCCTCCCCAATTATCATTCAGTTTTCATTTTGGCTTCAGAAAGCAAATGTCAATCATTTCTCTCTTCTGAACTTCTGAATCTGAGTGTGGTAGCTTAGCAACAGCCTCTGACCCATAAAATTAAATAGGAACCAGAAAAAAGGGCCTTTATTTGGAGTGTTAGGCCTGCACTGCTGCAGAAACAGGAGTCTGGGCTCCACTTTTATTCCATCTCCAGGCTGCTGGGTGATCAGCCTTGACTTTGAGAGAGGACACAAAAAAACACGACGCTGGAATATCGTAAGCCCACATTTTGCCTGTTTTCTAAAGAACACTGGCCTCCAAATGTAGTCTTAAAAAACCTGTTTGGAAATGTTTTGTGCTAAGCTGTTAGCAGCAGACCCAGCTCGGGCCTTTTTCTCTCTCCTACTACAAATAATAATAAAAACCAACCGCCAGTTTGTGCTTTAAATCCAAAAGGACGGGTCACATTTTCCCTGTTATGTCTTTCTGTCTTCTACAATCTTCTGTCTTCTATTTTAGGCTAATTCTCCGTCAGTTTTGAGCTTCCGTTCAAAATAAATAAATAAATAAAAACATGTAAACAACACACGTAACAGTTATATAAACTAAGAGAACTCCCTTTTGATAATTCGCTCGTGGTTTTAGACAGTTTAAAATACAGAAAATCGTTTTAAAAGCTCCGAGAAAATTCACTGTTTTAAAATGTTTTTAGGTTTTATTGCAACCCAAAAAACAGTTAACTGCGTTATTTTATCTGAAAAAAACTGCTTAAGGTGAGCTTGGTTATTTTTTCTTTTCTTTTCTGTTCGCTTCTTTTCTGCCGTTACCGTGTCCAAACGAAACTTTAATTAAACACGGAGATGCGAAGAGTGCGTTAGACTGACTATAATATTAATATTAATGAATAAAGAATGAGAAACACTGGGAGAGGGTTTTCTCCAAAGTTAGGAAGATCATCGGGATGTTCTTGTGATTTCAGAAATCTTTTTTTTACGAGCTGACATGATAATGATCGTGAACTTGGCTGGATGTTCTTCCTTCCATCCTCACATTAAAGACCACCCAGTGCAGCCCCTTCTCCTCTGGGCTCCTTTACAGTAGTGCAGCGCTTTAATGCTCCACAACAGGACTGAAATTTAGGATCATCTGTGGGATCAAACATGCCTTTGTTCCAAATGTTTTTTTTTTGGTTGCATAAGAAGATTTATTCTGTTACATCATAAGCTGTGATTTTGAGGGAGCTCACTGTGGCTATTTTTAAACTCGGACAGGGGTTTGGGGTTTGAAATAATTCATGAGAATTCGTACATGTTGTCTTTATCATAGATAAAGACTGTGGTAAATCTCTTTTTCTTCGCTTCTAGCGTTTACAGACAAACATGCTTTTGTCTGTATGTGTGTGTGTGCGAGAGATAGAGGAGAAAGAGTAAGACTACGTGTGTGAGAGAGTGCAAGTGCGAGTGTGTGTGTGAAAAAGAGAGAAGAGTGAGTGTTTGTGTGAGAGTGTGTGTGTGTTTATGAGAGAGGGAGAAAAGAGTGAGTGTATGTGTGTGAGAGAAGAGAATGAGTGTGCATGTATGAGTGTGTGTGTAAGAGAGAGGGAGAAAGAGAGAGTGCATGTGTGTGTGTGTCTATATAGCTAGCATGTGAGATTCCTTGCTTAGATAGATAGATAGATAGATAGATTAATAGACAGATAAAGAGAAAGACTGTTAGATAGTTGGACAGAATGACCGAATCACTCAAGCCTAGTTGTAAAATGACCCCAGTGTAAACTACTTGGTGTTAACCAGTTGGGCTGGCCAGCAGAAAAGTGAGCGTGTGTGTGTGTGTCTATGTGTGTATTTGTGCTGTTCTAGAGCCGGGTGTATTTACCTCCAGCTGATGTTCTTTTGTGCAGGATTTTTGCAGCCTGGCCTGAGATGCTGAAAGTCCATGATGAAAACACAAAGCAGTCACATGACCACCAAACTTGGGTGAGTATTCCAGCCCCCCGGGCATTATTACATGTCACAATGTGACCTTGACTTCCGCTGTGCTGTGTAGAACCGTACAGCCAAAACAGAATGAAAAATGAAGGCGGTAGAACCGGACAGAGAGGGCGGAAACTTGCGTCAGTACACTGTAGTTGCTGAAGGCACTACTGAACATCTGTCTGGTAATTAGAGAGACCCGTGTTAAGAAAACTTGGGGAGGTTTTTTACGTGACGTGAGAAAGCAGTGCACCACCTATACACCCCCCAACCACCACCACCACCCCCCCAAAAAAGCTGCATGCTGGATAGCAAACATACATGGGATTACTATGGCAACAGTGTTTGCCCTCGCTCATTGGTGGCAAAGCAAACTGTAAGGCTGGGGCAGGTCATGTGACTTGAGTCAGAGCAAAATCCTTCATGGCGTGGGCTCCTACGTTTATTTCGCCGCTTCTGTTTCTGCTCCCTCCCATAAAGAGACGTGAGCTTCTGCACTGCGGGATTCCTTTCCTGTCACACGTTGCTGAAGTTTGTTTAGCTGTACCGTTTCTTCTCACATTTTGGTTCTGATTTAGGAGCGGCAGCTTCCCCTCACCTTCCTGTGTTTTTGGATTTTAACTCAGAACTCAGTTTACACTGGACTGATGATTCACAATTATTACATAATCACCTAATAGCAGTTATGCTCTCTGATGGAAATGACTTTCCACAGTGGTTGGCTTTCATTGTCTTATGTTAAAGAGGGATTTGGCCCATTTTTCTGATGAAAAACAAAGATGACAATTAGGCCATTCAGAGTGGTTGCTCCCTTTTTTAGAGAGTCAGATTATCTTTACAGTGTTTGTCATAGGAACCAAGGGTTGTGATGTTTATAGCACTTTATTTACTAGTGGTCTCAAACCACCAGTGAATCCCCTGAGTTTTTGTGTGTAATATTGATAAAACTGATTAATAATATTGATAATATAGATAATATTTGTGAAATAGTGGTAAATATAAAAAAAGGTTTCATTTTTCCTGCATAAATACACACGTCTTACAAAAACAGCAGTGTTTGGACCTCTGACTTGGTGTAGCATAGGCTTGTAGTAAGTCATATTTTGAGCCATTTAAATTGTTAATGACTGTTATTTGTATGTCATGATCGTAACAGGCCTGTTACGATCTGTTACAAACTGATAACAAATATAGTGTCAAAGGTTCATGTAAGCCTAGGTAGAGTAATTTTTTAATTTGATTAGTTAGGAACAAGTGTATTGGGATGAAAATCAAGGTCACCCCAGATTTAAGTCTCTCTCTCTCTTTTAACTTATTCTCTCTTCTTTGCCGAATGATGCCCTGATCCAATTTGTTCGTTTCCTCGCTGTTGGCAGATAAGGTGTGTGTGTAATTTGTATTTGAATTCTTTGTCCAGGCCCTTATCTTTTTACGATATGACGGGTCCTGGTGGTCCGGGGTGAGGATAAGGTGGGCTCCTGTGGAAAGGCTGTGAGCGTGGTTCAGTCCCTCACCCTCTTCATTTCTCCATCTCTCTCTCTCTTTTTCTCTCTCTCTCTCTCTCTCTTTTTTCTTCCCAACTCTTCTCCACCCCACCGCCCCCACCCCCAGCCCACCCGCCCCCAGCCCACTCCAGACTTGCTCGCTTCTCTTGCTTCACAATCTCAAGTCAGAGTTCAATGGCACATTTTTTTCTATTTTTCTGCCCCCCCCTCCTCACATACACACACAACTCTAGTGGTCTTTTTGCGAGATGGGTACAGGCACCCCATGTGAACTTTAGCTGCAATTCTCCAGACACACATGCATTGTGAAACACAGATTGAAAAAGAAATGAGCACCTTTTTTCCTCTTCTTCTGCCAGCACATAAGAATCTCTGTCTCTCTCTCTGTCTCTCGCTCTCTCTCTCCCCCTCCCCCTCTGATTTCCTCTTCTGCTCCTCTGGAGAACCAATGCAGCCATCTGAACATAAAGTTTTATTTCACTGTGTTAATTGTTGGTGCATCTCTAAATGTGTTTGGTTAAAAATAAAAACTGAAAGAATTTTTTTCATGCGATTGTTGGGTTCTGGACAGGAATGTGGGAATTGGGCATGCTGTGGGAGCTACAAGGTCAGTTTGTTTGACTGAAACTGCTAAAAAAATTAATTTACTGATTCTTAAAATAATTTGAGCATAGTAAAGACCTATGAGCACTTGTTGGAGGGTAATGGTTTATTTTTATATTGTTTTATATGTGTACTTTAATAATCTGCAGAAATCCTAGCGCTTTCCTGTCCCGCTTTTGGGGGCCTGTTGTTAAAGCACAAACAGCATAAAGTGTCCTGAATGAAACTTGAAGGCCAATTCTGTGCCCCAACCTGAGATTACATTGGTTTTCAAACTTTTCAAACATTTCAACAATCTGATTGGTTACTCAGCTCAATTGCATAACATATGTCCAAGGGGAGCACAGTGTCTAGTTTGTTTGATGTGTCATACATATGTGTCACTCTGGATACCATATATATGTGTGTACATATATTGTTGTCTAACATATTGTGCATAACACATTATAGCACATTTAAACACATGTGAACACATTTATTGGTGAACTATTGTGCTCTTATGTAGCTCTAGTGATTATAATTTTAAAGAATAAAATCAAGGTATGCAATATTTTCAAATGTATTATAGTATCTGGTATTTGATGAGGCTCTTATTAATAAAGTAAGCAAACTTTTTTAGCAAATCCTTCGCTGATGTATATTTTTTAGCAGCTATTTACCAAGTCTAATATGTTTCTGATATTATTGTGCATACGTTTTTAAACGTAACACTAAAGAGACCCAAAATAATTGTAGGTTTATCAACATAGAAACTATTTTTAGAATTCTACCACATGTAATGCTAGTTTCAGTTTAACTGTTTTACTGGTATATACCATTGATCGCCCAGCACTGTGTGGACTGCTTAACACTCAAAGGACTTTTCATACCTGGACATGCTGAAGTTTTAGTGTTAGGCTGTTTGATGCTGTGCACTTTGACTATCAAAGCACACATTGAGTCGTTTCTGTAGTATTGATTCCAGTCGTATTGATCTGCTTTTGTAATGGAAGGATGTGTTGTGATCTTTTTTATTACGTGGTGTAGCTGACAAGGCCCTTGTAAAATGACCAGACATCCTAATTCTGTCACATTTGTCAGGCCGAGACAGAAATTCCCCTTCTTCATCCTCTTTGTTGAAGAAATAGAGCCGAACATTATCAGTCCAGAGCCATTGATCACCTACAGCATTCTGAGGCATTCGTCACTGAGGAAGTAAGAGTTGAGGCCAGAGGAGCGCAGAACTTCTTTAGAGACACACCAGGCTTCAGCACTGAGTGAAGCCCATCAAGAAAAGAATGGCTTCCCGTCAGGGCGAAAAAGAAATCTCTCTCTCTCTCTCTCTCTCTTCCTTTCTTTTTTCTTTTTGGCCAGAGAAACAGTCTGTGACATTGGCCTAGTTCTAGTCCAGCTTTTTGCCCAGAGGAAGAATTGAATTGAGGAATCAGAGGCAGAGGATCAGAGGGGACTCAGTACCCTGTGGCTATCTCCCCCACTTCACATCATCTAACTACTTCTCAGTCTCAGCCTCCCCTTCCCCTGCCTCTGCCTAACACGTCCACATCAGTCCACGAATCGAACACAGGGGGTATGCAGATCAATCAAAACCAGCGGCTTCGAAGCGAAAACAGTGACTGAGCAGGCAGCATAGCTAAACAAATTCCATATAAAAGAGAAAAAACTGGATATAATGGAATGCCGCCAGTGCAAAAACACACTTGCTGGTTGTGCATGCCTGGAATACACTCGCCAGATCTTCTCTGCGCTCTTAAAAACAAAGGTTACTGAATGGCTCTTGACTTTTAATTGGTCTAGAACCTTTTCTGTATGTGGAGATGACTTAAACTTTCCTTTTTACTTACTTAACTTTACTCAAAATCTCTCTGTTGGGACAAAAACCTTGTATGTCCAGTATACGTAGCTTCAGAGGATAAGAAGAAAATTTTCTACACTTTAATTGTTAAAAAATGTAAAAATGAATTCTAATTTACTGAATTTTAGGTAATTTTAGAGCATTTCTATTGGTCCATTCAGCGTGAAACTGTGTATTTGGCAGCTGGTATTTTCAAATGTTGTGAAAAACGAACTCCAAACAGAGATACAGGCTTTTGTTCTAGCAGCAGTGTTCATTAAAGAATATAAAAACCGTAGTCCTAAAGAAACACCATTTTGACACCTTTTTGACATCCATTAATTTGGATGTTTGTTTATTATGAATTAGATATTCAGTAAAAATAATGAATGAATTGACACTGAGAGAAATGGTGTTCACCATGCCATGATGTGCAGCAGTTTCTTCAAGCTCAAAGCCTGGCCCACACTACAGGATAATCGGGCCGATTTTTAGGCCGATTTGCCCCTTGCAACAATCATGTCCAGATTTCAGAGAAGGTCTTAAATGATTATCTTCCTGGATAATCCTCCGATCTACTCACAGCCCAATACTGGCCAGGCTGAGTTTGAATCATATTAATCATCCAGTATTTATGACTCAACATCCTGCAGTCTGTGGGGAAACTGATGTAATGTGTAAAAGACTGTTTTATATATATTTATATATATGGATACACATTCAGATAGACACATATATACACACATACATTTTATATATATATATATTGTGTGTATATATGTGTCTATGTGAATGTGTATCCATGAGAGACTGAATGGATATATATTATATAACAGCAATCTCAACTAAAAGCAATCTGTGATTTCTGAGTTTTGATTTAAAGTCATGGTGGTTTGCGAGAAATTCTGCAGATCTCAGGAACTGGGAGGCAAAACTGTTGACTGGGCCACTCCACTGATTGTGGTTATGATCTGTGTAGTTTTGTTCTTGGCAAATGTTGAAGTGTGTTGGACTTTGATGACTGAATGACAGTTCAAGACAACCAATCAGTGCTGCCTGTCATTATGTGTTGAGTGCTTGACATTATCAGTAACGTTACAGTTAGCTTTTAGCATTTCATAAAACTGCCCTCTACTAGGATATGATTTGCTTAAATGTAGAATATTTGCATATGACAAATTACTCTTAAATACTCAAATAACTTTGTATCAATTGTATTATTATGTGTACCATGGATTGAAATGTGTTATTTTAACCAGTTTGAGACTTGTATTTTGTGTGGCTTATGTTGTAATGTGATTTAACCCTAACACATATTAGTTCTTTTGATATTTTTCTTTGAAGAAATTAAAGGCGACAAAAAATTGCCAGGAGTTTTAGAATTTAAAGCATAAACGACTCTGCATGGCTTTCTTTGGAGGGTGATTTAAACGAACTGCTGGACTATATGGCCTGATAGGAGATAAATCTTTTTAAATGAATATGCAGAATGAGTGAAAGGCAGTGCGGGGGAGTGCCTGCTGCGTGTGGAGCACTATTGTATGGCACCATAAATTATAGCTTTCGTGTTTTTATTTTTCGCTGTATTTTCACAATATATTTAGTATTAGATATTTTTTAAGTAATTAGAGTATTAACAGAAAAGCTGTTTTTTCTAGCAGTGGGCTTGTGAAAGGTAGCTTTTTGAGGCTGAGAAACATCTCTAGAGGCTGAAGAGGCAGTTGATTTTCTCAGGGAGAGAATGGGCCGAGGCAGGCTGGGTAAGGCCTCTCTGACAGTGCCATGCAAAAGGGCTGCTTCAATAGTGAGGTGTATTTCTGAAGATGTTTTGGGGGGGGAGAATAAGGAGCGAGGGAAGAGGAGGAGGAGGAGGGAAGCGTTGTGAAAAGGCAGCAGGCTGCGGAGTGAATGGGGGTGGCGGGGAGGGGGCCGGCTGGGTCCGTGACTCCATTGGTTGAATGCAACGGCTGCAGCAGCTGTGAAAAGAGGTCTCCCCTTTTTCCCACGACCCGGCAAAGAGGCGAAACAGTGGCCCGGGCCGGCCAGGGTCAAGTCACATCACTAATATATACACTGGGCCTGTGTCTGCGGACAATGCATACACACAGCTCATTTATTCAGGCTGCGCAGACAGACAGACCCGTCCACATGTGTGCACACAGCCACCTTCAGACTGAGACAGAGAAGGGGGGGGGGGGGGGCAAGTGAGAACCTTGACACTAATTTCGATCACATTGGGGCCATTGTCTAGTTCTAGACCAACAGTTGTAGATTCTGCAAATTAACAAGCATTCGGTGAGCGTGGGGGACACAAACACGCACACACACACACATGCACGCACGGAGTGACACCTGCCATCCAGTCCTCCGATTATTCACATTATTAATATTCTTGCAATAAATACAGAGCAGCCTCTCATACTGAACTGGCTGATTGGAAACATATATTGAAAAAACGTATGCACACACACTCACAGAGTACATATGTCTGTGTGTGTCTACAGCGATATAGATATATAGTGTGTGTGTGTGCATGTGTGTGTTGTTGATTTTGTTGATACAGACACACTTAGATACGATCTTTTCCTACAAATTGCCATGCACAATTTCTATTTTTTCAGGAACATGTTGGGAAATAATTTATGAGTTTCTATTAGACCATTCATGTAAAGAGAAGCTGCTGTTTTAATATATTTAAAAAAATCACAATAATGGAGATTCAAGGTTTTGTTTCATATATATATATAAATATATACAGTACTAGACAAAATATATTGGGCATCCAAATACATTTAAAATAAAAACAAATAAATTACATTTCAATTTAATTTCAGTATGTTATTGAAACTATTTCTAAATGAAGGGAGCCCTGTATTTATAGTTTTACCACCCAACAAATCTGCGCAATGCTCCGAGAAATCAGGAACCAAACCTGCAGTCTTATCTCCAACCGCGATATTAATGACATTTGAGAAAACATATATTCTTGTTACATTTTTAAAATATTAATGTCTTTTAGTGCACTCCTTTCAAACACACACTTACTACTAAGATTCTTTGTATTTTGCACAGCACTTTATACACAGATCTTATTTGTACCTTGGACCGAAAATGATTAGAAACGTTACTGCTTGTGAGAAGATATATATATTCTCAATTTGACAATTTCATAAAATGAATCCTTTAAAAAAAAAAACCTGTTTTGGTTGAACAAATACACCTGCTTTGCTGTGAACGCATGTAGCAAAATGCTTAGTTTTGTTAACTTAAAAACTAGAGTGCTTGGCTTGGTTGTGATGTCTCTGCAATGTCAAGGCCTTGGCAGAAACTTGACTGTGATTGTGTGAGTGTGTGTGAGTGTGTGAGTGTGTGAGTGAGTGTGTGTGTGTGTGTGGGAGAGAAGGGATTTGGTGAGGCTCTGCAGAATTACGTGTGTCTCTTCTTAGACTGAAGTGCAGCAGAGTTTAGACCGCCTGCTTTGGTTGAAGCGTGAAAGACAGCTACTTTAGACAATGGAGAGGGAGAGGAGATGGCAAGAGCACATAGCAACTCTCCTAGCAACTCCTGGACAGAGTGGAATGTAGATGAGACCTCAACTCTGTCTATAGTGGCATAGGGGCTAATAAAAGGAAAGGATAAAACAATGAGTGCTTTCTGCTTTTGCCTTGTGCTGAAGAACACAGAAAGCATGGAAAATATGTATTTTGCATGTGTGATATCAGTCTCAGTTTCTTTATTCAGTTTCTAATCTGTTTCTGCAACATATTTACTTGTAACATTTTATAGATGTGTGAAATGCACCCAAGTGTCTCGCTTTTTCTTTCCTTCTTGTACTTAAGAGTATGTAAAGAAGAAAAAAAAACTGCTAGTAGTATTAGATGCAGTGGTATCCGACAGATTACTGCTTTAATTTCATCAGAGTCTTGTTAAAGTGAGCGCAGCAGAAAAGCTGCTAAAACCATTTTATGACTGTTTTAAACCCACTTGAGTAGCTCTTTGTGTCCTTTGTTTTGCTAATATGTACTCAACTGTAATGGCATGCTTTATTATTTTTATTATTGCGGTGATTATTTTGTGGAGCTCATCTTGCTGAATACACGTTTATGACCCCCACAACCCGCAGTCCATTAGAGAACACACACCCAGTCTCTTAGCATTCCCTTCACAATAATGGGTGCCATCTTGTTAAAGCCTGTGGCGTACACTCCCCCAGTGTGTCCGCATCGCCCCTACCCACCCACCTCATCCCGTTTCGCACCCTTTTATGGAGCATTTGTCCCACAGTAAGCCTCATTCTTTTGGTAAACAGGCACAGGCGCAACGGCGGGCTTCCTCTGCGCTTTCTCTCCACTGTTCAAAGGCTCCTGGAGTGCAGCGAGACAAAGGGGAGACTCACTTAATTAGCTGGGCGAGAAGATGCATTGTGGCAATTACCCAGCACAATGAGGGAAAGCGTACGGCCTGTTAATTTGGCGTGGGGCTGGAGAGCAGCTCCTCTGGCCCAGAATAGCCCTTTGTTAGACACAGAGCTCGCGTAATAGATCACATAGACTTCGATTAAGGCCAGCATGCTCCAGAATCTTGCAACAAGGTGTGAGTGCGTTTTGGATATGTGTAAGCCAAAGCAAATGCTGTGGGTAAACTCATTTTTCCTTCTATCCCTTTACAGAGACTCTCCTCCACATTAGCATCAAGTTCAGCTAACACCAGTACTCCAATAGAAGCAATCAAATTTACACATATGCTCCTTCTTCACAATGTAGTGAAGTAACGCAACATGAGTTTCAAATGTTTTGCACTGGAGTTAACAGTGCAAGCCTAGCTAAAACATAGCAAGAAATTCTACCCAAGAATCAGTACAGTGTAAAGTGCAACCCTAAATCATCACACACTGCAACCGTGCCAAAAAATAACATTTGCCAATTTTTTAAGATGTTGTCAACCAACCAGTGTATAGTTGGAGTCCAAATGTAGTTTTCTACTTTAGAACTGAAGCTACATGGCTAGTGTGTCTAACAAACACTACCAGTCAATACTCCCCCACTTCTTCTTTTTTTTTTTTAATACACCTCAATACTTCTCTCAAGCCACTCAAACCAACCCAGCCCTTCATTAAGGTCATGCAGACTAGTCAGTGCGGTTTAGAACTTACTGAGAGCTATAAAGAATGAACAGAATCTCATCGATACAGGCAGCTACTTTAGACAACAAAAGGACTGGAGAGGATTGACCTTGAATCTGATTTCTCTGTGTTTATGACAGTCATTGAATAAAATACTGATCCTAGATCAGCACTCCCACTCCTGAGGTAAGCTCCCAGAGCATATGTCTACAGAGTGGAGTTTGTTCATTTTTATAGTTCACAGTAAGTCATACTGTGTCCTAAACCACATCCACAAGTCTACATCACCTTAATGAAGAGCTGGATGTGGTTTGAACGGCTTGAGAGAAGTTCTGAGGTTGTATTTCAGCAGTAGATTTTTGGGCTTATTGATCATGGAGTGATGATTAGCAGCATTAGCCTAGTAGCGCTAGTTCTACGCTAAAGAAGCCAAACATGGCTGATTGCAAGTGTAAAATTGTGTAAATTAGATTTTACACCTGACGAGTGTGTGACGGCTGAGATTTGCAGTTTATACAATGCTAATTTGTGAGTTTAAAGCTTTTGATACTTGTTAACAAGGCTACATTAGCTCCAGCACAAAAGTAAAGCAGCAAACTTTAGGAACCCAACATCTGTTGGCTGATGAACTACATTTAGTAAAAGAGCGAAATTTTGTAAATTCGATTTTTCGCCAAACTGTTGCTTTAAGTGCTCACGGAGTTGCTGCTAATGCTGCTACGTGGGGAACCACGTCTGTCTTTAGCCACCCTCGGAGAAACGATCTCGACGTCCTTCCTGATCTATTTCTGCGGGTTTGAGTGGGAGGACGCTGACATATGGGGGGAGATGGCAGATCGAGGATGCCTCTCTTCCAGTTAGACCCTCAGGCAGTCACTTTCATGAAGTCAGATAACATTCTGGCGACCCCCACCCTTCACCACCTCCTCTCTTTTTCTGGAGAGTTCTTTAACCTTGATGAGGGAGATGATGGGGTTGGAGAGGACGGGAGTGGTGGGCAGCTTGGTAAAGACAGTACCACAGCTCACACTCTCGTAAGATCAATATGATTGCAGTGTGTGTGTATCTGTGTGTGTGTTGGGTAGCTGGGCGCTGAGGGAGGTGGGTGTAGGGAAGTCCCACCGGCCCAAACCAAGACTTCGATACTGCCTGTGTGAGCTTTCCTACAAAAGTTGGTCTGCCCAGACTACTGTTCTGTGCTAATATAAATAAAATTCAAGTTAACTGTTTGGCCAAGAAGTAGACCAAATGTAATCAATAAACCGAGACAAGTTTTACATTAAAGCAACATGGAGATCGAGTAATAAAAGCTACCAAACCAGGGAGTTTTGTGCAAAACGCAGGAGTAGAAATAATCACACTGTGTAAAATTCACCTGAAGGTGACTGCCACTACTATTTTCAGCTGTTTGGCTTAGTTTTGTCCATTTTTGTAGATAGCATGTCTTTCAGTGTCAGAAACTGCAAAAGCAAGTCTATTTGAGATTGTGTATTAGCTTGATGTGGTCTGAAACGAGTGTGTAGGTTTCCTAAATGCTGCAGTATAAGCTTTGGTTTCTCATTTGCTACTTTAGCCTCAAACTCCAGAGCAGATAACATGTCTTTGGGATTAGAACAAAAATGCTCAAATTATTATTATTTTTTTTGCTTTGTGGTCAGTTTTAGCAGTTGGAGTACTAAGATACATGCTAATATATCTGACCTAATTGAACGTGTGGCTTATTGATACATTTAATTGGACTTTTTTAGACCATTTATCATATTTGAGCAGTCATAGTGTAAAGGTTTGCCGGAACAAAGCCTTGTGTTTCCATTTTTTCATTTTTTAATGTAGTGTGAAATCACCTGCTGCACTTTACATTGGAGATGCACTGATGTGAAAATTTTGGGTGATGCAAATATGCAATAGTTTTTGTCTACATATTATAATCTGCTGATACTGATATGACTGTGGTATCTTTGTGCCTCTCTACTTTACAGTGAACATTTCACAATGAATGAAACAATAGAAATGATACAAATGTGAGGTTTTGTTCCAGCAGTGAGGAAATACATGTTTATTCTACTATAGAAAGCACTTTCTCATGATCACATGAGAGTAGAAGATTCTGAGACACATGTAGGAAAAGTCAGAGGCGGTTAGGATTGTTAGGACTTTTGAGAACTTCTTTATCCTTTCTTTTTTTAAACATCCTTTCAGTATCTTTTCAGATTTTTGTCTATCCCTCTCACGTCCATGTAGACCTGCATTCTTTCTCATCCTTTCATCACCTCCCTGCTCTAATCCCATGTTAAAACCCCTCAAGTATGTTGCTCTCTGTCCTGTCTCTCCCTCTTTTTCAGTCTGTCTCTGTCTGTTTTGCTTTCACTCTCTATCTCTATCTCTCTCTTATTCTCTCTACATCTCGCTCATTCCTCTTCCGCTGTATCTCTCTTTACTCATTCCTGTGTGGGGTTTTCTCCTCCGCTCCTTTACCGCTCATTCGCTCCTGCCTGACTTTAGGTAATTGAGTTGGTGAGAAGTTAACCACCCCCCTCATTGGCAGGGAAGCCTGCAACCCCTCCCATCACAGGAGGGTCACATTGTTCCGCCGTCTTCTCCCGTCGGTGTAATCCCCTCCGCCGGGACAATGGAGCTGCCCACCGGCCACTGAGATACATTAGCCCCCCGACCAGCGAGCTCCCGGACCATCCAGCTCCAGCTAACAGCTATCAGCGGTCCCCACTTCAAAGCGCAGGGCCCCAGCCTGCGTGGCTCGTTTACTTATTCATGCAGGCCTGGGAGAGGGTCTGTGGAGATGAAATGCGGCGGTGAGGAGACAGGCACTGATGTGGAGAGTGGAACAGCTCCCTGGTGGGCTCTGCCGTGGGAGTTAGGAGAGCGGGAGCCGCACTGGCACTCCTGTGATCTCCACCGCCGCGCTGAAGCCGCCGCTGCCGTCTACATCAAACATCTTGTCCCAATAATGTGGCCCGTTAGCGGCAGTAGCCACAGCTGGGCTACACCGCCGCACGCTGCTCTTAGGGGTTCACCACAAATTGTAAGATTACAGCTGATAGAGCAGCGATTACAGCCGGTAGAGAACCTGCAGGTGTGCTCACTGTACAATATGTAGATTTGTCCCTTAGATTTAGTACTGATACTGTCCCACAGTACAGTGTACAGTCATCCTTTTTATTTAGTGCCAGTACTGTCTCCCATTATGGTGTAGATTTGTCCTTTAGATTTAATGCTAGTACTATATGGCGAGATTAATTTACTTGTCAAATAATAATAAGAAGAATATAAGATAAGATGACTAATAATAATAGTAATCCTCATCATCATCATTGATTTTATTTTATTATTATTATTATTTTAGTAGCTGTAGTAGAACTAAAATCCTCTTGTTGAATTGGGCTGAAGAAGTGTTGATACACTTCCTTCTGGGTTTATGGAGAAATCAGGGGGGCGTGGCCACTTGGGCTTCGCCTTTGCTGCCTTGCCGTCAGTCAGAGGCAGGAGAGGAGGCCAGGTTGCCATGGGAACAAATACTGAGTGTTAACCAGAAGGGAAACAAACAAAGTGGTCCTCGTAAAAAGCGGGTTGGGCACGATACAGATACCCGCCTACGGGAGCAGCGTGTGTGTGTGTTTGTGTGTGTGTGTGTGTGTGTGTGTGTGTGTGTGTGTGTGTGTGTGTGAAAGTGTGTGTGCGAGTGTGTGTACTTACATATCTGTATGTCTCTGTACTCTATTCAGGGCAGGCATTACACAAGCCTGTGTATTCATCTGAGTGTGTATTGTACACAGTGTACATCAAGCATGATTCGATCAGAACTGTTGTTAAATCACACAGAAACAAACAGTAACCACATCATGAAGCCCCCACAGTTGCTTTGATAGTTCACTTTCCAAGAATAATCAGTTAATTTTTGTTCAGTGGTTGAAGACGTTGCCATGATCTCTTATAAATAAAAGCACCCACAGAGTCAGCCAGGGCATGTTTAATGCACTCCTAGTGAAACGCTGTTATCCGCACGCAGTGCTCTCTGCGCCCTTTCAGAAACCTTTTGGTCATGAGTGAAAGCTCACGCTTTTAATATATTCCATCATTGTCTAATGGTGTATGTGCCCAGAGGCTGCAGGGAGGCTTGCCAATGCTGAGCGATAATTATTAGAACTGCCGTACTGCGTAGTTCCTCTGTTTGGTGCACTACTAATGCTGGACACCATGTTAACGTTAGTGTCCTTGTAAACCCCCCAATCAGTCCATTCCCCTCCTTTTCCCCCTCTATTCTCCTCTCAAATTCCATACCGAGACTCAGGCAGAAGGGATGGGGGGAAGTACATCTCGCGGTAGTTGGACGTCAGAGCTTCGCCTGATTTTGACCACAAGGCAACTGCAGCAGCTCTCTCTCTTTCACTCCCCCGCTCTTGTTTTCTCTCTCTCTCTCTCTCTCTCTCTCTCTCCTGCTTGCATGCGTTCTGTATTTTCTCCCCCTTTGGCGTGCAGTCTCATTGTATTGTGCCTCGTGCTTTCTTACTATGGCGGGCCATGAAATACACCTAAACAGGCTTCTGGAACACAAGCGCTGCCTCCAGACGCCGTTCCCAAAATCAACGCCTTCATTTTGGGGTCCCCGTCTTTTATTTCTCCACGCGCCCTCACATCTCTTTAGTTCCTCGCTGGGCTGCTTCAATAACATTTATATCGCAATTGCTTTCTCTTCTTTTTCTCCCCCCTCTTCTTTCCCAAGTCCAATGCCATGGGGCAAACCTTCTCACCCCCTCTTACACCTCCCTCCACACTGCCCCAGCACACCCCTCCCTCTGAACTTAGAGATAGACAAACGCTCTGTTCTCTCTTTCTTTGCCTTTCACCTCTCCATCCATCCTGCCGCTCGGCCACAATGCCGGCGCTTTCTCCCGCGGCCTGCCGAGCGCAGCCCCCTGAACTAACAGCATCGCCGAAGCTGTCTCAATGCCACCGGGCCCCATTGTGTGCAGCCAGAGGGGAGTTAACACCCATGTCTGAGCCCAATGAATAGTATTATTGTGTCTGAGACACACATCTCGCCCCCAGTTCCACCCCACTCCCCCAGTTGACCACCCTTCTATCCCAGCTACCGTACCCCCCCACACCCTGTCCCCTTTTCCCACCTCTTATCACTTGTCCAGCTCACTGTGTCAACTCTGTCTTAACAAACTACTCCTACTCCTTCATCTCTTTATTTTATCTGCGATTCATAAAGTCCTTTTTTTTAAATCAATAATTATCAATAAAGATTTAAAAGACTGTGTACATACAGCAAAGGAGAAGGGGGTAGTGTTGGGCTAGTTTGCATGAAGGTTTTTTTTTCAGTTTGTGGACACAATAGGGGCCAAGAGTCCATAAAGGAATATCCTTCTCACTAATTTGCATGATAGCAGAGCTTTGAAATCATTTGAATAATTTTGGACACTCTGAAGGCTTGCTGGTATATTGTTTAGTGGTTTAGTAGTTATCTGCTTTTTTCCACCCAATATAAAGTAGTGATGCACATGTTCAGTATTAGAGATCAATATTAAAACTAATACTAATCTTATTGAAAGGGTAAATGACAGAGATTGGATTAATATTCAAGACTGTTTCTTAAACGTAGTCTGTACAAGTCTTGAAATCTTACACAATATAATTACATTTATATATAGGACCATCCCCTGGTCATTGTATTTTAGTCTGTATTGTATGTTCATATGCATGATGCAATAAATATTCATATTCAGTAAATATTCGCCGAATATGAATACATTTTTATATTTACTGAATATTCACTATATGTAATAAAGTGTGAAACCTTGCACTCCCTTAGCAAAAAGTAGTTTATTCAAGTGTACTACGAGTATAGTTATTTCATACTAAAACTGAGGCATTATACTTGAAGTTTACTTTTTATATACTATATTTTATATACTTAAGAATAGTGTAGTGACGTATACTTGACTTATACTGATAAGTATAAAGAAAGTGTAGAAAGTGTACTTTTGTAAACTTAAAGTGACCGTATAAAGTATACTTAAAGTATACTTTTATAAACTTAAAAATGTTCAATTTTTGTCTGAAGAAGTATTAAATTTGTATACTTTCTAGTACATTACGAATACATGGTCTGTATACTTGCTATACTAATACTCAAGCATACTTAATAAAATGTGCTTCAAGTATACTACTTTTTGCTAATGACTTCCATGGAGTACTAAAAGTTTATCGATTTCAGTTTGAACTCGCAGTATTACGCAGTTGTCAGCAATCAGAGACTGAAGTTTCTGAACTTGCGAGACTCTTGCAATTCCCTCTGGCCCAGAAATCGGTCTTAACTCCAGTCCAGATAAGTTTCCGACTGCTACAGATTGTTAGCTAGCTTGTTCTCAGTTGCGTTTATTATGGAGAACTCATGAGCGTGTACAGGCTAGTTATCTGTCCAGAGCTATAGGAACATTATTCAACATATACTGGGTGATAGAGCTGCCATAAAGGTTTTGAGTGACTCCCCCTTTCACTGATTAGAGTTCACCAAAAAGTTTTCTCTTCTGTTGTCTTTTGTGGAAGCATTGGTCAGAAGCCAGAATTAGGCCCCTGCACTCGTACAAAATAAGTGCCACGAAGGCCTCTTTAAGCAATGCCAAGTAGGAACTGATTAGCTCCCCCACCTAACTGTTTTGTAATGAGATGTGTGCATGTGAATAACTGTTTAAATATACAAATAACCTTGTACTTGTGCATAATGTAAAGGTCCTTTATCTATTCAGGTTTTTTCCAATAAGCTTTACATGACGTGTCAAGATTCTTCACACTCTACCAATCTCATCTACTAGAGTGGTTCTCTAAAGAACCATCTTTTGAAAGGTTTTTAGGGAACTGAAAATGGTTCTTCTATGATACTGCTCAAAGAACCCGTTCTGGGTTTAAACATTATTAAAACATTATTTTTTTAGGCTTTATGGGGTGGTTTTGGTGGGTTATTTTGTTAGAGGGTCGTTGTGCCCAAGCCAATTCATGATGTGTAAAATAGAATAATCAGAAAATAAAAAAAAAAAAGATAAAAAAAACGTTGGACCTGAAGATGGGTGCATTGTTACTGCCCTAGTGTCGGCAGAGGAAAAAGTTAAACCAGTGCATCTTTACTAAAAAGTGACTTCTTACCGCGAGCGGAAAAACATCAGGGTAATGGCTCAGCTGTAAGTACACTTGGCAGGTGCTTTCTTTCAGCCTGACATCCTTAACTCGAAAAAAATCTCTGGCTTCAGCCTTTTTTAAATCTGGGGTTTAGGAAGTTCACCTCACAAAGTGTGAGCGGATGCCAAAACATTCACCTTGCACATCTCTCTGATCAAAGTTACGGACTGACACTCGGAATGGGCCAGATGGTGAAAGTTAAGCTGAACTTGTTTGTTTTTTTGTTTTTTGCCTCCCCACCCCCCCTCAAACCATCCTTGTTATTTGTTGGCAGGCGGCGCGGAGGACGAGGGAACGATGATGATGATAACGGATGGAGTAGGAGTTGGAGGATGGAGAAAGGAATGAACTCAGGAGCAGGTGAACACAGCTGTGGACCGCCATGGGCTCTCTCTCGTCTTTTTTCCCCTTGGCTTCTCTGTCTCGGAGGTTCCGAGGAGACGGCAGGGGCCAGCCAGCTAGCGCTGGAGTGGGCAGGCAGAGGCGGGCTGCTGCGCCCGCCGGCTAGCGGCTCGGCGGCACCGAGGAGGGAAGGAAATCGATGCGGAGGAAAGAGGCTGCCAGGGGTCGCCCAATGCAGCCTCCGGCCGCAGCGCCGTGGGATTCCAAAACGCTCGCCTATCCCTCGCCCTACCCACTCCCAGTCAACTCACATCAGCCTGAGAGAGAGAGAGAGGGCCAGAAGCACCGATGATGTTCCATGTGAAAGAGCAAGATAGTGTGTGTGTGTGTGTGTGTGTGTGTGTATGTGCGTGTGTGGTTCCGCCGGAGGGACTTTCCAGCCCCAGCACCACTTGATAAAACTTTGTCTGTGAGGAGAACAAGTAGAAAAAGAGTGTCAAAGGTCCTTTTTTTTTGCTCCCCCACCCTCCTCGATGCCTTGTTACCATGAGTGTACATTCCCTGTGACTGTTTGAATGAGCGCTTGACGGAGGATCCCTCTCACTGTGAATTGAGGAGGCCTTCTTTTTTTCTTTTTTTTAATACAGGTCCTCCTCCAAGCATGTACAAAGTGCTCTACATCAGATGAGCTGGCAAGAGAGGACAACTTGAATTTTTTTTCCTCTTTATTGGAGGACATTTTTTTCACCTTTGCACTTGTAGATTAAATTTAGATGATTTTTAAAATACTTAATATGCTTTGAGAGCTTCTGAAAAAAAAGGCTTTGATTTTGATCTGCATCAAAAGGCCGGGCATTGCCCTCATCTGCATACTTCAAAAACGCTGCTCCCTTGATAAGGTCACATTTAGAGGGAGGACAGAGTGGACCGAGCCCCAAACAAGCTCCACAAACTGATGAACTTTCTGTACAAGCTAATTTCAGCCTTACGCTTATTGCATTGTTCCTTTTGGCATAAGGAATGCCCCATTTCTTCCGTTTCAGGGAGAACTTAGTGGAATGAACTGAGGTGCTAGTGTCATCGTGGATGCTTTAAAGAATGAAGCTTACCAGGAGATGTGGGCACAGCTTTCTCAACCAACTGGACTCAAAAAGGTGAGGAGAGATTTCGTATCTGCAAGGCTTTACTTTCCTTCCTTTAGACGTTGTACAGGTGTAGCCCTGTGGATAATATTTGCATAACATGGCGTCGCCCATTATCCATTCATTTTTATTTTAGCTGTGTAATAATGATGTGAGCCAGATACATCAGACGAGTACACATATGCTGTATTTGAATGCTGTTCATACTTACCTTCACATTCCAACCTACATTTTTCATTACTGCTCATGCTGTCTAATTAAATTTAACTCAGCTAGATAAACAAAAAACAAAAGATGAGCACTGGCCAATTTGTCTGGAAAGAAATCACAATCAGAATGAGCCATAATAAATAGCTGGTGCACCCCCATTTAAACGTAGCTTTATTTGGACTCTTCGTGTTGACTCCTGCTTTTGTCATTTGGGGCAGTTTAATGGGCATCAGCTGCCCAGGCACTGGCAGAAAAACTGCTTTGTTCGTGTGCTGTATGCGTCCTTAGCTACAGCGCTGTAGACATATTTGCATATCTGATTGCTCTTTTTAAAGGAAAAATCCTTGACATGTCAGCAAAGATCTTCTCTGGGAGAGAAATCTGGGTCTCCTGGGCTTTGCGGCTCATCAGAAAGCCTCAGCGAAACGTTAAACGCAGCTCCTCCTCCTTTGTTTAACGTCTAATTTGTAGCCTAGCCATTGTGCCGTTAGCGTATGGGGTGCCCACCGTACAGTAAATCTGGCGACCACAAGCCTAGCGTTCACACACACACACACACACACACACACACACATGCCACGCTGCGTTCGCTGGGCAGCGCCGCCGACAAAATGGCCGCCACTGTCAGCCAGCTGTCTCCTCACCCAAGATGGCGCCACCTCGAACGCCAACCATCTGCTTAATCAGCGCCTGCATGCAAATCGCTTGTAATTGCATTTGCATAGGGCTAATTCCCCAACTGTTACTGTAGGGCCGACCCCCCACTAAAGGAGGTAATTCGCTGCAGCCCCCTGCCTCTCCAGCGCGTACCTGCCACTCAGGTCTTTTTGGGCCATTTTACAAACGATTCCTCTTTATGTTAAGCTTGCTTAACGTGAAAGAAATGTGTCTTTTTCCAGTCACAAAGAGTCTAATGGCTGTGCCATCTGTGACATCTGCGGCCAACTAGTCGAGCTAGCCTGGGTTACGCAAATCCCTCAGTCGCAGGGTCCAACTCCAGACAGCCCCACATAATGACCTCATTAGCATGCACAGCACTCACCGCCATGGGCCTGGGTGTGCTGCTGCGCCGTGGGACCTAGCAGCGCGCGCCCTTCACACTAACACTCACCAGTCAACATTATGTTCTTCCGCACAATGCAGCACTTTGCACTTGTGTCACTGTGCTCCAGGATCAAGGCTCCACAAGTGACTGCTCTTTGTATTCGGGCTCATTTAATTATGTGGTTCAAACATAAATGGTTTATTCTGTTGAATTAGATCCGTTATTGTCATAGAAAACATTTCTATAAGGTACATGAATGGAGTTTTTTTCTAAAGTTATAAAAATATGCCAATGGCAAGATGCCGTCTTAAAGAAGTTGAGCAGTTGCTGGTTCCAGGCCATAATAAAGCATTAGCTGCGTATTGAAAAGGCATTCAAACGACCACAGATTGTTCTCTGAGGACTGCTGTAGAGAAAGGGCCGTATTTATAGGCTATATTTCCTCAGGTTAAAGCAGCTTAGCTCTTTTCAGTGAGTATATATGCATGCGAGCACCACCACTGCATTACATTTGAATTTGAAGCCCCGTTCCATAAAACGTGGATAAGATGTCATAGTTTGAGTACTTTTTTATTTATCATAGGATAATATTGCTTCCTAAAAATATCTGTTTATGTTAAAGAGATGATCCTTCCTTTGATGCGTTGTTCATCATTTAAGTGTGACTCATGCATCAAACGTTTGGCAAATTCGTTGGTAATGCTATTTTCTGCTTTTCAGCGAGCCTGGAGATTTTTAAAGCTGTGTCGTGATGTTAGAACTGCTTATCCTTTAACTAATAATCAAAAGAGATTTTTTTGAAAAGGTTTACAGATGTGTGCATATGTTGAAAATATACCAATACTCACTTTACTTTTAACACTTTTAAAGTTGTTTTTAACTGCTGTTACTTGCAGGGAAGTTGTCCTTGCCTGAATTTGTGGTAAATTATCTTGTCAAAGCTGTTAATAAAGGTCACCTCACCTGGCTGTAAATGGCTCTTTTTCGTAAATGTCTCAATTGAGTAAAACTGAGCTTTACTTTCCAAACTGTAATCCGGATTTGTTGTGAGCCTGCTTGAATAATGCATATTTTGCGAGGTGATTGTCAGTCAGGAGTGACATTCAGAAATTTCAATTTGGCACTTTGCCAAGTCTTTACTGTACAGCGTCCATTACTGGCTGAGAAACAATCACTCTCTGTCACTTGTTCTGCTGTTGCCCTGAGCTGTGAAGCTGTGGGGGTTTAAATTAGGGCCTGGCGGGGGGTTATTTTTTGGGGTTTGGGGCGTGTAGGGGTGTTGGAGGGGGACCGGCGTCGCCGTCTATCTGGACTGGACCATCTATAAAGCCGAACGCTCATGTAGAATGGTACGTCTGGGTCTGCTCTGGGCCCTCATTAGCATATTTACAACAGCTGGGAAGCCCATATGCTTTAGCCGAGGCCAGACAACATTATATATAGCCTCATACGCCAGCCACCACACCCCATGCCTCCTTTCCATGCGCGCACACACACACACACACACATTTATACACAGTTCTTGCACATTTGACACAAATCACTTGTCATTCTCTTTTTTACTCGAAAATACCCCCCCCCCTCCCCGTGTAAAAAAGAAAAACAGAGCCTTTATGCTAATCATGCTTGCAGCCATGTGTCCAAGTACACTAGCACAATTATGCATAATTCAACACAAAGCCAGGCAGGAGGCTGACTACTGTAAATCCTGTTAGCAGCCCATAGAGGGAGGGAGGAGACTTGGGTGGGGGCACTTGAATGTGACTCCACTGGATGCATGAAACGAGGGGCGTCCACACCTTTAGCAAGATTCGGATGGACCCTCACCACTATGGGTCCAAAGGGACACAACCAGCCTTGCAGTGACATTTCCCTTGAATAGTTAAAGGGTTGGGGGTTGGGGGTTGGGCGGGTTAACTTCATTAAAGAGTGAATGAGAATGCTGTTTAAGCGCACAGTGTGCTGAAAGATCTAGTGCTAGGTGATATATCGTTGGACTGATATCACAAGTATCACTCAGTATAAACTGCATTGCAGTGAACATCATACGCTGGTGTTCTGAAATAAGAATTGAAAGACTGAAATTAGAAAGAAGTTTCTTGTTTGGAAATCTAGGTTTGATCTGGATAATGTTTACATTGCAGCACACTTTATAACTCAATTCTTTTAGTGTAGAGAACCAGTACCCAGGAGGCATGGAAATCCTAACCAGTTTTTATTAATACGTTTTTCATTACAGTATTAGAGGTCTCTGAACAATCTGAGCGTTTTCGCCCAACAGTAGCTGGGTATGGTAGAAAGCGAAGGTCAATATTATTTGTTAATATTATTTTTCCAAACTTGCTGAAGAGATTTTTAGAGACAGGGGGTCATTTGTATTGGACAAGCATTTTGTCTTTAAATGGTATATGATACAGTGTACTTGAATGGAAGTAGTCGCCAATTAATCTGATATCATTTGTGATATCTTGGCTTTATTTACTGAATTATTCCTTTGTTATGGCCAGATAGCATTTTGTTTTAAAGTTAACTCTAACTTTATTAAGACATCCTCAGAAACAGCAATATCATGAAATATGTGAAAAAATATTGTGATTATATAGAATTTTAACCCTAGCATCCAGCCCTGAGTCTGCACTTTTAAGGCTCATTTAGTTCAGTTTGCCAACTTTTAGTTCATTTTAAGCCATGCTGTGCTGCAGAAGCAGCAGGATTTCAGTCAGCACAGAAGCCTTTGGTGCACATTTGCGGTGTTTCAGCATGAGGGGTTCCTTAGCTTTGAATGGCTGCTGCTTTTATATGCTTTGATATTGATTGAATATAGTCCCCCCGCAGACGTAATAGTTGCTGAAAGCATTTATAGCCTTTGCTCAATTCAGCTAGTCCTGTACTGCATTTGCCTTTTCCATTTTTGGTGCACTTGATATGACTTGATATGTTCTAGGTGCCCAGTACAGACCTGGATGATTAAAGCGAGTCAGACGTTTTGAAAAGAGATCATTGACAGGTTTGCCGAAAGGTATTTGACTTGAAAAAGTGAGTGTTTGTTCACTCAGCTGATACTATCACTACTATGGGCTTTATATAATAACCATGATGTACAGTGTGAGTTTAAATGGAAGTAAATGATGTACAGTGTGAGTTTAAATGGAAGTAAATGATGTACAGTGTTAGTTTAAATGGAAAGTAAAGGTGATATTGGTAACAGCAGATAATTGCGTAAAGAGGTTTAGTTAGATTTGAACGATGTTTGATTTATTTCTTGTATTCCAGAAGAGCAGAACGTTTGTTTGATGTTTGTAGCTACAAAAATAAATGTTTCTCTATAATACCAGTCTGGTTGCATTAACATGTATTGGCACCAGCAGATGAAAGGTATTAAATATCAGCATCAATATTCCCATATCAGTGCATCCTTAATTTAAAGTCTTTTTCTCTGTCCCTTCCATTTTTTATGTGCTGTTTTCTCAAAATAGGCCTCACATAACAGCTACTTCTGTAAGAAATTAACAGGAGGAGCAGCTTAAGATGAGTCATTTGGTCCGTGCTGCAGTTGGACTGTTTTTGTATTCCTCAGTTGTTTTATGCCTGCTTTCAGAACGAGCGTTGTCTGAATGTCATTCTGCACTATGAAGGAGCTACAGTAAGATGTCAGGAGAAAGGGAGGGAGGACAAGAAACAAAAAAACAAAAACAGCCGGCTGCTGCAGGCCCCTTTAAAATTCACCCGTGTTGACTGTGGCTGATTACAGTCAGAGGGAAAACAGCCAGGCATTTATCCAAGTCACTGATTATGTCATTTTAAAACCCCCAAAATACAGGCCCTGCTCGGGAGTGTGTGGGGCGCGGAATTATGAAGCGGCGAGTGGAGTGTGTGAAGGAGAGAGGGGGAAATGGGAACGGAGTGCTGTTTGTATGATTAAACTGTCGGCTTGGTGGCACAGGCCACGCTGAAGAGCCGGGCCCGAGATTTGGCCGTAATGAAAACACCCCGAACCCCCGCCCCCCACTGCCGCTCTCTTCACAACACACTGCCTCAGCCTAACCCGGGTCTGTCCATTTACCGAGAGGAGAGGGGAGTCTGGGAGCGAGAGCAACAGCCACACACACACACACACACACACACACACACACACACACACACACACACACACACACAGCTAGACAGCGAGCGCATGTTGTTTGCCAGTGACTGATTTTGTTGGTGCCCTGGCCAGGGATAGGTGCAGTGAGGGGGGAGAGGTGGGGGATGAATGTTGTATTTCACTTCTTCTCTGAAGTTCCCCAGTCCTTCTGTTTATACAAGGCCAGAATGGACAATGTGCTAAAAAATGGAATGTTATAATTTAGCCGTTACTTTAAGCACACAATGTACAATTCTTTTTTCCGAGGTTTATAAATAAGTGGCAAAACAGGTGTTATTATCTATATTTAACATTCGCGCAACTAAACGATTTAAGAAAAAGAAGGAGGAAAAGTCAAGCAACTGGTAAAAAAAAAAAAAAAAGAATAAAATAAGTCAGAATGAGTTGATAGTTGTGTTTCTTACTGTGGCTGTAGTTGGCCTAAATCTACTAAAGTGTTTATGATATATGCTTTTGTTCAGTGTTGTAGAAGAACTAGCATCGGTATACAATAGCAGTGTGTTGTTATGATTATTATAACAATGACAGTAACGTCATATTGTCCACCCATAAACAAGGTACGCACTACTTAAGAGGGTGAACCTGAATTCAGTGCTGCCGCGGCCTTAGACATAGAACTTTTAGTTTTCCGAATAAAATGATATTAATATTAAGATTGATATTAAGATTCTGTGGATTAATTGGCATCGGCAGAACATCCCTTAGGTAAAGCACCAGTAATGTAGTTTTATAGGCTTGGAAGCAGAGGGGACATTTTGGGCAAAAATGATTCAAATTAAAGCTCTCGGTGAGGTCCATCTAAAGCCAACATTTTTTCATTTATACATGAAAGCACTTTTGATGGTACGGATGAATGTTAATAAATACAGACAAGCCAAGGTGTGGCGGAAATTCGTTTTTGCTTTCCTGTAAAATCTGTCAAATGTCACTTAAAAACCTCTGGTTCTAAACACCTGATGTAAGAAAATCACATTAAGGAGTGTTGTGCAGTTCTTAACAGCAAGCAAAACATATTTTGGATGCAAAGTGAACCTTGCATGCTTGTTTTTATTTGTTATTTTAAAGGTATATTAACTGGGTCTCTGCTGTTTTTTTTTTAGTTTGGTCCATTTGACAGCTGAAAAATGACCATGAGTCATGAATTCACAATTTTTACCTCCTGAAAACCAGTATCAGTACTGGGGACTAAATTTTCATATTGGTCAGACTCTTAATGAGTTGCATAAACATCAGCCCTGCCCGCGGTGGTGACCCTTCTGTTCGGCGAGCGTGGGAATAGACGAAAGTGTGAAATATTCGCTCAGGCACTGGCTAGACGATCCAGCTGCTCCGAAGCCCCCATTCAGTAGCAGGTGAGGAAGGACCCTGGGGGTCAAGGTCAAAGAGGGCTGCTGTCTGCTCCGACACTTAAGTTGTCTGGTTTCGCCCTGTAATGTGTTCGGCCGTCAGATAAGTGGGGAGCTTATTTGCGAGGCACAGGACGTAATTATTTCAGCAGTCTTCTATTTTTTCATCACTGTTCTGAGACAAATCGCTTCTCCTCCTCGACAGCGTTATTAGTGCATCCACATCAACGGCTACAGTTCATGTTCAAGATTATGTAACTTCAGGTGGAAGATTCCAACTCATAGAGGGGGTAACTAGCACACAGCATCCTGGGAGCAAATGTGCAGCATGTCTGGTTCTGTGGACCAATTATTAGGACCAAAATAGTTTCCTTTTATTTTGGAATACGTGAATTCATTTGATGATTCATCAAAGCCAAAGAAACACAAGTCTGGAACACAACAGGAGGCTCACAACCCAGTAAACCATTGGGATTGGTCAGAATCTTATTTGCATATTGCAGCGTTCTCATGTCCTGTCTGTTTTTCATGGTCATTGTCATGGTTATTGTTTCCATACTGCTAATTCAACTCCCTATATCATCTTTTTATATGTATCAACATTGACCGACCATAAGACTATTGATATTGAGCGCAGTCCCTATATCAGTGCACCCCTAGTTTTCATGGTCATGTTCATGCTGCAGCTTTCTGCGATTTCTAAATGCATAAAAGTATCGTGATGGCGATTCGTAAACAGATATCGCGCAGCCCCACTTGAGTGTGTGTTTTACATTCGCATGGTCTCTGCACGGCATTTATTCCAGCTAGCCTCCCCTGCCGTGTAAACAATGATATCCCTTTAAGAGGAGGGCTTTTCTCCCTCACGACACTTTCTCAAAGACAGCCAAGTTCGTGAATAGCGGACGAAGACACCGGCCCACCCCTCTGGAAGATTCCATTATTCATCTCAACATATGCTTCATTAGTTCCCCTGAAAGAGAGGAGCCCCCCCAAACGTCCCCAGCCATCGCAGCGTCTCAATGGATCGGTCCCATGTCTTTCGCTGAGAGACCCCCGTTCCTGCGCGGTTCCCCCTAATCGTCTCAGCTCCTCCTGCTGAAATCAAGCTTAGTAACAGCACTTTTGTGAGCAGCTCTCTCTCCCTTTTCCCCCTGCCTCGACTCATTCTCTCACCCAGCACACACACACCCACCCACCCACTGCTTAAATCCCTATCAGCATGCCAACAAAATGTCCGCCCAGCTGGGGTTGACACTTGCCCGCCTCTGGGGTTTCGCCTCCTCCCTGCCTGACCCCCTCAATCCTTCCACACTCCCCCCTTCCTTTCTCCCTCTCTCTCTCTCTCTCTCTCTCTCTGTCTCACACATTCTACTGCCTATGTATGGAATATCAGCATCCAGCTCTGGTTCCTGCTGTTTATTCTAGACGCACAATAACGGTCAACATTCAGTAGTAACCAAATTTGAAAGGTGATATGGTCAGAAATATGATTATTTTACCGCTTTGCGATTACAATAATGATATTAACAGTAAGTGAATGCTCTGGAAAAGAAAAAAACAACACCAGGCCTAAATCTATAGAAAAGTCTGATCTGAAAAATTGTGATAAGATATTTTTGTCAGATTGTTCAGCCCTACATTCTGAGTTGGTGTGTGTTATTTATACATGTACACCTTTATTAACTGCTCTTCTAGGGTCTCCAGCCACAGCGTGTATTAATACTGCAATGTTCGGCTGCAGTCAGATAAAGACACTGTGGTTAAATACGACCGATTTGTAAGGGCTTCTAATTCATCTGACAACAAAGTAACACTTCCCTTTTTCTCTAATCACATATTAGCCCTGAGAGTATTTAATGAATGAATTCGTTTTATTTCTTTTATTTTCCTTTTGTCTTCTGTGGCAGATTTTCGATGTCAGCCACCCTCGCGCATTTCGCATGCAGATATATTCAGATGAGCGCGTGCAGGCGGACCACCGGCTTTTCTGGATTTCCTCTGCTTGTACATTCACATGGGAAGAGGCTTATGAGAGATATATTTTCTTACGTTCTTAGACATTCTAAATTCTAGTGATTTTTCGAACCTCGGATCCTCCTGGAATGGATCTTGTTTCCATGTATCCAGTGTATGAAGTGTGTGAAGGCATCAGTGGCCTTGATGTGTGTTTTGCGTTTTTATCAGGCACGATGAAGGCTACAATGGGGTTGCAGCCAGGGTCCTTCCACTGTGTGTGTGTGTGTGTGTGTGTGTGTGTGTGTGTGTGTGTGTGTGTGTGTGTGTGTGTGTGTGTGTGTGTGT
>JBBPCY010000037.1:10401736-10418338 GCA_037974405.1 Brachyalestes nurse
TGTGTGTGTGTGTGTGTGTGTGTGTGTGTGTGTGTGTGTGTGTGTGTGTGTGTGTGTGTGTGTGTGTGTGAGAGACGAAGAGCAGAGAGCTGTGAGGGTTCTGCTTCGGTCTGCAGCTGCTTCCTTTGAGCCGAGAACACAGTCTTGTGTTTATGGAATAAAGCCTGAGATACAGCCTGTTTACACACTCACACACACACACACACACACACACACACACACACATCTTAAGACATGCAAGCCATGTTTTGCAGTGCTCTCAGCCTCTATTGCCATGGATCCATGTTCATTGTTACGCTTTTCATTGTCATTCAACTTGACCCAGGGCCTCACTAGAGCAGGCAGTCTGAACTCACACCAGGCTGGAGGCTGCGAAGAGTTTGAATACCAGCAGCCATACTGCACATTTCTGTTGATTTTCTAAATGGAGATACGTACACACCCTCTATAGAACGGGTTAAATGCAGAGAAAGAATTTCACACTGTGTGCTGTGGTGCATTCATGCATGACTATAAGGGGCCACTTTACACTACTTTACAACTGCAAATTTATTTTAATGCACTAAAGTACTTTTTACATGTAAAATTTAACATATTGGGGTGAAATACGCATTAGATGTTATATTTAAGAGGTTATATTTTGTAAATAAGTAATATTTTAATATTATATTTAATTTTAATGTTAAAGTAAATTTGGCAAAAAATATAGAACAAACAAACAAATATGGCATGTTTCTCCAATTCAGAGTTTCTATTTATTTAATGCATATTAAACATATTAAAACATAAAGCAAAAAAAAGTGCCCTAAGGCCATTATACACAGTCCACATAACAAACATATTTTTTGTTTTTGTCCAATACATTAAACTCTGCCTATTTATAATATTGTGCATTAAAATATGGATAAGTGTGCTCTTTGTAGAGGATGTGCACATATTTTCAACTTCTGCAAATGACTATATATGCTTCTTCTGGGTCTTGATCTTGTGGAGGGTGTAGGACCCCCTCAGTCTGAACCATTCTCTGGGGAAAAAAGTATAAATTCTTAATCATTTTTATATAGTGCTGTGGTGGAAATTCTTTTTTTCTTTCTTTCTTTCTTTTTCTTTCAATCCATTCTTTCTTTTTTCTTTCTTTTTCTCTCTCATTATTTCTTTTTTCTTTCTTTGTTTCTTTCTTTCCTTCTTTCTTTCCATCTTTCTATCTTTCTTTCCTTCCTTTCTTCCTTCCTTCCTTCTCTCCTTCTCTCCTTCCTTCCTTCCTTCCTTCTCTGATGCTTCCTGCGATTATTTCAACTGTCATTGTCTTTTCTCCTTCACTGTAATGTGGGTGTGGGTTGACGTGTTTTTGACTGGTGAAGAGAAGAACAAAGATTTGAACGAGCTCTGCTAGTGAAAGAAGGAGGTTCTCGACCCACCCGTCCTTAAACTGCATGTGCTGCAATATCACTGGGATTCTTGAAATCACTGCAGTTTTATCAGAGCTTCCTATTGAGCAGTGTCATTTATTTTCTCCAGAAGATCACCGTTTGTGTAGTTACAGAGTTCGTGCTGGTTGGTTGGTTATAAGTTCTAGCAGACTTTTGTCATGAAGGAGGCATTGAAGCAAAATGTTGGATTTAATTCTAAAGTAAATCAAAACTGCAAGATCACAAGAGAGAACAGATAAAGTTGTGCACAAAGTGACCAGACACATTGACAGTTAAACATATTGGCAGTTAAACACAGAGCAAGACCAAGACACAGCTGAGGGAAGTGAATACACAGGTGAGAGGACTAATAACAGGCTGGAACCAGGGAGGAGACCTTTGAGGAGACTGGAGAGGCCAGAGCTTGGACAGAAAAGCCTTTCAAGCTTTTTGTGATGCTTGCCACACCTGCCTTAAGCTTAATTAGCCCTATCGTCACTTTCTTTGAGCATTTGCTGTTCGCTTTTGTAAACTGTTGTCATATATCATTACCAGAATGGACATTTGTGTACAAAAAACAAACAGATAGATGCACCCAGTAGGCCATACCTGAACATTTATTTTGAGTATATGCTGTTTTAAAAATAACAGACTTTCCAAATAGACACTTGAGCATATTTACAATGTATTAAATAGGTGCTTGATACATGGGCCTATTTGAGGATCTTGGTGAGTTGTGATGACAACCAATAAGTTACCATTATTTTTACTTCCATAGCAAAAATCTATCTCTGAAGAACCAGTATTGAGCCCATCCACTTCTATTTACTTCTCAGTCAGGGCCACCTAGACTCTTGCGCTGCCTCTCTTCATTCAGGGGAGCTCTGATCCAGCAGCATGTAATTTTAATGAGATTTCTGTTGTCCTTGCTGGATGGATGCAAAACTTCAGGCAGACTGACAAAGAGGGCAAACAGAAAATCAACACCAAACCGGAAAAAAACCGACTCAAATGCTCCCCTGAGTCTGTGGATCTGGTCTGACCTCAAATCGAAACTGTATAGTCTTGTACGTACACTGCACAAGGAATAGTTAACACTCAACAATAGCCAAGACCTGCTTTTCCCAGCATATCCAGTTATTTCATTTAGCAAAAAATATATATTGCGTTTGCCTTATCATACTGTGATCTTGACAAACAAAAATATTTTTTTACATTAAATATGAAGACTGTAATGATAGATATGAAGATTTCATAGATGTGAAGCTGTGAAGAGTGGGCACTGAGCTGAAACACAGTCTAGTATTAAGCTTTTAAATCCAAACCTCCTTCAAACGGAGAGTTTGATCAGCAAATCATTGCTGCCGTGACAAATACTTGAATTTCCAAAAGAGTAACTTTACAGAAAAAGGAAAAAAAAAACATTGATACTTGAATGCAAGTTAAAGTGACCGTTACTGTTGGTCAGTTCATGAAATTTTTACATTGTGTTAAAGGCAGAAGGTGCTTTCAAATTATATTTAAAAAAGAAAAGGTTTTCTTCAGGGAGAAACTAAATGCTAGCTGCCCTTTGCATTTTAGGAGAATTTCATGACAAGTGGACCAGTAGAAGATTTCCAAAAGATCTTTTGTTACACATTAAAGTTGCTTAATTTAACAAACACTAAATAACGTTTGTCCTTCACTTAGAAACGTACTACTTTGGAGATAAGAAGACGTTTTGTTCCAACAGCAACAAAGAGCTTATTTACTTATTCTGACCATATACACCTGTCCCTCTATGCATCTCTTGTATGCATCCATTATTTCTAGTGCTGGGCTTCCTGCAAGCCTCGATTCACGTCTGGGTGGTGTAAAATTAGTATGCAGCCGACTGCCTGCCTTAAATAATAGGACCCAGGAGTAGCAGGAGTCCGACGGGGGGTTAACTGGCCCCCTCCCACCCCCCACACCCAGCCCCAGCCCCCTCCCACCCCCCACACCCAGCCCCAGCCCCAGCCCCAGCCCCAGCCCTGCTCCCAGCTCTTAATGGGACATCAGGCAGGACAGGCTGAGTTGAGGCCTAGCAACCACCCCTCCTCTTCAAAAAATGCCCACCACCCCCTCCTGGTTCATAGACGCACCCTTTCTGAAGCCTCCTCTGTCTATTGAGGAGGTCCCAGACGGGGCGCAAACACCCTCCAACCCCCTTTCCCCAGCCAAACACTGCATACATTAGGCTGCTTTCCTGGTGCGACATCTCATCCCAAGCAACTCCTCACTAGCACAGCCTCATGCTAGCCAGTCCATCGTCTGAGCCCTTCATACAGTTCCCATTCTACAGCAGTTCAGCACCTCCTTGGTGGAGAGCTCCACCACTTCAGTCAAATGAAACTGGTTTCCAGTCATTAGTCTGGATTTTGTTTCACATTTTGTAAAGAAACTGATTAGCCGTTCTGTTCTTATGCCGACTGTTTGTGTGATATTAGTTATTTTGTGATTTTTGTAGCTCAATCATAACTGAAAACGTGGGTTTTTTTTTTTGTTCAACGGTGATCATTTGGGTTCTGTACAAATGGTCACTGTTGAACTTAGAAGTCTTCTTAAATAGTGTTCAATAGAATAATTACAAAGGGAGAATTTTGTTCTCTTCTGTTTTCCGTACAACCACATTCAGCATATGGCATACATGGGAGAGAGACATTGATGCCAAAATAACGAATGAAACAGTAGCACGGCAGCTAAATATACCAAAAAATATCCTTTTTTGTCCGCCTAGCCTATTCGAAAGCAAGAGGAACAAAAGAAAATTGCACCCCATACCTGCATCATGGTTTTCTCCATTTACTTATAGTCAGAAAGGAGTGTAGAAAAGGCCTAGTAGCATTATATAGATTATACACACACAATAATGCTTCCAATGCCTGAAGTAAGTGGAAAACAGACAAAGTATAATGATCCTTAGAGTGGGGCAATTTTAAAATCTCTTTTTGTTTGCTTTTAAAAAAGGTGAAAGCCGCTGACGTATCACATTCTGTATTTTAGTAAAGCTTTACGCCATGCGCATGAATCCTGTTCTTCCACATCATGACTCTCAATGACAGAAGATGCTGCCATGGGCTGTATTTTCTGAAGAAAAAAACCCTTCTTGATTTGTTTTGTGTTCACAGTGGCTTTATTTGATCTCCCAACCAACCCGCTGACACCGTATTGTCCTCATACACATCACCCATCATTAAAACCCAGACACGGATACACACACTGCTGTGTAACCAACCATATTTGATTTGAATCATGTTCATGGGTGCAGCCATGACTGTGCAGCATGACGAAGCAGACACGGGGCTGATGTGAAAGCAGCCTCGGTCGTTTGCTGTCTGCTTCCTAATCCCCAGAGGAAACGTAAAGGGCCCTAGACTAGAACCAGGAGGCACTCCAACCCCCCAGTCATTCCATCCAAGCTGCAGGGCTAGGGGTCAAGCCCAGTGCCCAGACAGTCCTTCCCTTGACCTCTGTCTGGCTCTAGGCTCAGGGTCAATCCTCACAGCTGATAAAGTCTGCTTCCCCGCCCCTCGACCCGTCTGCAGGCAAAACACACACGTGTTCATGAAGGTTTTGGCGTGGCGGCGGCAGGAGCCAAGCACGCTCACACAAGCACACAGCATCATCCAAATGAACTTGATGCTGAGTAGCTGCAGCATCCGCACGCTGTCAATCAACCCCCAACCCCCCATCTTCCTCTCCACTGTAGCCACGCCTCATTCATATATACAGCTTAGGGGCTGCATTGGCAACGGCTTATTCTGTGCAGTATCAGCCCATGTACAGGATAAATACAGTGTGTACATTGTCTATCTAGTATAATCTGTACCTTTACTATAAATGACGTAGTTTAGTAGAGTGTGGATCTCCCGTCTCACAACCTTTTCTTTTCATTCTTTATGAAAAGAATTTAGTAATTTTGAAATTGATTATGATTCAGTAGACCATTACAGTTTTTAGGGAATGATTGTAGACTTTATTAAATACCAGATTACACCACAATTTGATTATTATTGCATGCTAAAATTATTTTAAAAAATACACTGAATGCACAAACGTGACTGGAGGATTTATTGAAACAGTTGAGCAAAATAGACAATAAAAACATATCAAGGTTTTGTCTTCTTTATGTTTGAAAATAGTCTGTAAATGTATTTTGAGCCCATATTTTATTGAACATTATGATTATTATTAGCTCAAATCTATTCTAATGTTCAGTCACAGTCTTCAGATTGGTGCATTTCGTTGTTTTAAGTAGTGTAATATGTACACAACACTAAGTTAATGAGTTGGCCCTGTTTTTCCTTTTTCTGTTTTTAATTCGTGTCAAATAGTATCGAACTGTTGTGGATTTTTGCTGATGAGAATGTATTACATATAATATGTTTCTGAATGACATTACATTTTGCTGAATTAAGTATGCACAAGTTGGGAAATGAAAAGAAAGTGAAAATAAGAGAGAAAACTATTTAGCAATTTTTAATGCACAGTTATTGTTTATTTGACTAAATTTACCATTTTGAAAAATAAAAGAAAAGTAGAATGTGGCTTATACAAATATTACAGCATCTTTTCCCCCCAGTATGTTAAATTCAACAAATAAATACAAAGATTTCAAATAAATTGTAGAAATTGTGTAATATTAATTAATTTTATGTAGAAAATCAAGAAAACATGTTCACCCAGAAAAGAATGGAAGAGGGTGTTATAATCTTTGTCGCTGTGACTCATCCTTATTTTTTCTTTGGTCTTTCCAGGTGTTATGAATACGGAATGCTTCCCTCCTGGACAGCCTGTTTCAGGCAAGGCTTCAACTGGAAATTGGGATTCAGTTTTATTGTGAATAATTATGTGGCTGCTTTTGCCCTGTACACCACAGGGGTGAGTACTGCGGACCCTAAACAGGTAAGATTCTGGTTTTGCTTGGTCATAATGATGGAGCAATGATAGAGGACACTGTATTATTGCCATATTACTTAATAGTTCTACACATATATTCGATATAACGTTTCAGTATTACAAATGGTTACAAATAATTTTACAAATGATTGAAATTGTTTTAATCTATTAGTATATTTGGATGTCTGCTAAAACTATGCTTTTTTATATTAAATCATTGTGTATTGTGTGACATAAAAAAATAAAAGTGAAAACTGAATTCATGTTGTGTTGTGTGTTTTTTTTTTCCTCAACCTGCATGTCAGGTATGTTATGAAAGGTTTGTGGTTGGGCACACAGTACAATTTGCATGCAGTCTACCTTGGAAGAATTTGTATGAAGGTGCTTTTTTCTGACTGAACAGATACAGGTTTGGTACCCCTCAGTACACTCCAGTTTATTATACACCCCCCTCCCCCCACACACACACACACACCCCTATCTCCAGAACCCCCTTGTCCGCTGGTCCAGCTTCGTCCAGCCGGCCTGTAACACAGCCTGACCTGGAAGCAGGGCTGAGAACAGGGAGCGGGAGAGATTATCCCGCTCTGGGCCGGGCTGGTGGAGAGCGGTGGGGTATTGACCAGGAGGGGGCCACCCATGGAGTGTCCAGTGGGGCGTGAGATGGGCCAATATACATGCTTACCGAGCATGGCAGATTCTCTTACTCTCACCAGGATAAACCCACACAGTACAGGCCTTTCTTCAGCATGGGCCGGGAGATTAGGGCAGAAACACTTGTCCCCGCTGCCTCCCCTCCCTTCGGCCGTCCGCTGAGCCGGCATGAGGCTCCGAATGAGGCTGAGTGCCAGCCTCTACCTGCAAGATTGCTCTTGCACACCGAAATTTCTTTGGAGCGAAGTCTTCTGGTTCCTGAAGAACCTTTGGGTAGAGGGTTCTTCAAAGAATGAATGACAAAAGATGCTTTTTTTTTACTCTCAAGGACCCAATTCTTCACACTACCCACATTGGATTCACTGTAATTACTGAATAAATCAAAGCACTGAAAACTAGGCTCTAAGATCAATAGTTGAAACACAAGCCTGCAAGGTTGAGGTTCCATATAATATTTAAGTTGTATAGCCATTAAAGGATTGTTTCTAATATGAAGCCATTGTTTTTGGACTGTGGAAAGTCCTGAGCTTCATTGTTTCAGTCTCTTTAGCAGCCCTTTGTTAGCGCAGCCTGTTCCTCATGTGGTTAAACCCACAGTAATGATGTCCACAAACAGTGCTGTAACAGCGGCACAATAACGATGACAAATACCGCAGTTTTGTTTTAACAAGTACCAATTTGTGGGATCCGTTGATGTGTGAAATCTTGTGTGAAATCTTGTTACTGTGTCTTCCTCCCTGCGAGGCTACATGTGAAGTTTCGCTGCTGCTGATGGTATCAGATCCTTCAAATCGCAAACCAAAAGAAATGCGAGATGACAAGTTACAACACATACATTCCACAGCACAAGCCTTTTCAAGGTATTTCATAAATACAGTGTTTGAATTCATACAAGACAACATTTCCTTTCTGTCATATTAAAACTGGGTATCTCCATTTATTTTTATTTTTCAGTTGGGATTTTTCAACATTAGTTTCTATTGCCGATGTAATATTATGGAGGGACCATTAGAAATGAACCAAAATTACGAATTTCATTCATTTTTTAAAATTCAATTAATTAACACTCTGTCTCTTTCTCATATACATATATATACATTGCACTGGAGTTGGTTTCGTTAGGATTTGTTCTAGTTGCACTAAATTCAGCCAATATTGTCACACCATTACACTCCTGTGTTTATTTTTTAAGATGAATCTGCAATAAAATTCCTAGAACAGTACATGATACTACATAATATTAAATATACTTTCAAATACACATGTTTCTGTATTTCTGTATCTCTCCATTCACCAGTTCAGGAGGAAAATGTAAATGTGTAATATCAGGATTTTATGTTTGTGTCTTTTTCTGTCGATTATTTTGACTGAAATTGTGTGGTGTGGTTTGACTCAAAAGCTCCCCAGTTTAGCGACTTCTTTATAAATTTAATTTCAGTCGCTGTTGGTAGAAATTTCCCTGTTATTTCCAAATATAAAAGCATATATATTTAGTATTTAGTATATATATATATATATAAAAATTATATCCTGTCACTTTTATTCAAAAAAATCCCAAGCTGACATTCTGCAGCTTTTGTGTGTGTGTGTGTGAATGATAATGTCATGGCCAGAAACTTTTTCATACATTCCTTTTAGTAGAGAGCAATTAATCAAACAACAGAATAAAACTGAATATGTTTAAACATATACAAAGAAATGACTGTAGTTTGGTTTCTGATGATTGTAATGTTCATTTAAAATTATACATTTTTAATGTAGTTTACTGCTTTTTTCGAATGCATGCCTGATGTGATTTATGTACATGTACATAAATAATTATAAATTATTATTATTATTATTATTATTATTATTAATAATAATAATAATAATAATAATAATAATAACAATAATGAACAAAAAAATAAATTTAAACTGATCTGTCATGTAATTAAGTATTTAAGAAATATAAGTATGAAAGTATGTATATGCACATATGCACACATTTCATTTAATTATATATAAATATCTATATATACTACACACACACACACAGATACACACCCACGTGCATATATAATATGCATTTTTTCACAGAATCCTGGAACTGGAACAACTGGTCTGTTATGTTAAGGACCGTGTGTGTGTGTGTGTGTGTGTGTGTGGAGGGGGGTGTAGCTGGATAAAGTGAGGTGGGCCTGTGAACTTGAAGTGCAGTTTGTCATGCTAACCATGCTGCTGCTATTGAAAACACACGCAGGGTGCAGGGGATTCACAGGACCCCGGCCTTTCTCATGCAAAAACAGCTCCATAGCCTCAAATCCGTGCATGTCTCTAAATGGGCCTGCATTCAGCCGCCTGGCCGCTCAATGCATGGCTGAGGAGCTCTGTGGAGCATGACAGAGTTACATGTCATTAGAGTAAAGCTTTACCTTACAGGCTTATCTCACTGCTCTCGACCCACATCTGACTGTGTGTGTGTGTGTGTGTGTGTGTGTGTGTGTGTGTGAAGGTAGGTGCACCTCCTTTTGAAGATTATTACCATGCAAAATTTGCTAAATCTCTGTCCCCATGCTTTTATTCACAGTAACAGTTGATAGGTTAAACAACCAGAGCCTTTTTGAAATGCATGTTTTATTGCAGAAATTACTAATTAAAATATGGATGTAAAAAAAAACATCATAAGGTTTTTTGAAACACCTAAAAACAAAAACTAACCTAATCTAACAAAAATATTTAGCTGTTATTTCTAAATTGCTGCACAATTTAGAGTGTGTTAATAAAGTAAATAAAATGTTAGAACAGATATGGTATATGGTACAGATGTGGTATACATATAATACCTATATATAGGCAGGTTTGAAGCCACTTGATGCCAATTGTGGCAACAAACCTGCCTAGTTTTAATGAACACAGTCCAGCTCAGCTCAGTCACACTGTAAACTCCAACTGAACTTCAAGCTCAGTTTATCATTAGCTTAGTTAGCGTACTCTAGAAAAATCTGCACCGGATTAATCCTAGTGTAACAAATACAAATGAAATGACACAAATAACACTTTTCTAATTCATGTATATTTAAAAATAACCTGTTTGTTGTGTGATACACTTGTATATGACAATTGTCTGTTAGACTGAGGATTTTTGGTTTTGTGAAGCCAGCAGTTTGAAGCGAAGGGGGACATTTGTGGTTGGAGTCTGAAGATCAAATCAATATAAACAAACTCTGGAATAAAAATCTATATGCTTATTTATGTTCATGTCCACTATGACTACATTAATACTCAAACAGTGATGCATGTCATTCCATTTTGCTTTTATCGCCCCCCCAACACACACATACACACAGCTCCCCCCAGCTCTGCCTGGCCTCTTATTAAAGAAATTGGTCCTTTTTGCTGCCTTCATCTGAATATCGTCTTCTATAGGGCAGCCCATTTCCACTTAATGCATCCAGTGTAATCACTGCTTGTCTTGGGGGGCAAAAAAGGCACGTTTCAGATGCAGTGCAGGGAGCACATGCTAAAAGCTGGCATTGTCTATAATTTTTGAATTTTCGAGGGACAGGGACGGTTAGGGTGGGCAGGGGTCCGTCAATTGTGTGTCATTTATTTTCAAATCATATGGAAGTGGGTCTGTAAGAATGCAGCCCACCTACAGCTGGAACAACAGGCGGACGGAAGCCCGGGCCTCACAGCGTCTCTAATGGGTCCGCTTCAGTAATGCACTGACCCTCGGCACTTTTACTGCGCCGCTGGCTGATAAGCACCAATATGCTCCATCTTATAAAATTAACGAGAGTGTAGAAAGGCAGGCCTGAAAGTGGGGTGTGAAAGGAAGGGGGGGGCAGCAAAGTGTGTGAAAATATGGCTTGCATAAAAGGAGCCTCCCTCCCCACAGGAAATGATTGTCTAGTGTGTATTACTCATTTTATCCTTCTTTTGGATTATTTTGTCTTTTTTTGCTTGCTGCCTTTACAAGGCTATTTATGTTGCCCCATAATGTCATTCAGGCCATTTAAAGTGGCTAAATTTATGAACGGTGACTGTAGCAGGCTGTTGCTGGCAGGCCAACGTGCTGGTGCTCATCCACAGTCTTCCTTTGTGGAAGTGTAGAAAGAGCGAGAAGCTGTAAAAAGGCCCTTTCTGGTGTTTACTAGAGGCCACAAAATGCTTCATAGGTTTTCTGTTACAGAGTTTGGCTTGTTCAGAGGCCTTTAGTGCTGCAGTGGGGGAAAATAACGATTGGAAAGAGATATAAAGGCCAAAAATGAAACATTTTTTACACCATATCATGGACTTCTTTGCCTGTTTGCACCTGTTACAGTCATGTCCCGCCTGATCCACAGCCTGGTGTGGTAAATACCTCCTTTTACACTAAACCTTTTTTACGCACTGTGGGAAATGTATATGTTGTTACACCCACTGTGGCTGCTTCCAGACTTCCCTCCTCGCTGTTCCCACACAGTCAAGAGAAACGTGGTCTGCGTGTGTGTGTTTATGTATGTGACCGTCCATTGCAGGCTGGGTCTGGGGCCTCTGTGGTAAATTATTCATGCATCATTTAAATACATGCAAATGGGTTTTCTTACTCCTGCAGGATCAGGCTGCGTACCTATGGCAACGGCACCTCCTCCAAGGGGCTCCGTCGCTTTGTAAGTCCACACAACAGCCCTCGGCCTTTGCTGGAGTCTGCAGCTTAGGAAGTGCTCTCAAGGTTAAGAGCAGGAAGAATACACTCGTCTCCGGTCGACAGGACCATCAGCGGCCTCCCAAACACACACACACACACACCGGGTTGATTAATTAACGGGACACACAGGGGTGACGTGGCACGGCTGCTGAAGAAGGACCAGCAGGAAAGTTCAGCACATAAGTTCAGCACATTAGATTTGCTAAAAAAAAAAATACTCTTTCTGATTAGTCAACACTTATTCAGCAATGGCTAAATATATTAAAATAAATACATAATGTGGTCAGCTATAGGAACATACTCATATGTATATAAATATATATAAACATAAATAAACATATGAGATAATATAAGTAAAGAAGTTTATTATTGTTTGTTTATATTAGCTGTCCTAGTCATTGAATCATTAATTAATATTGAGACTGAAAAGGCCTAATTCTGGGGTGCCATTCTATAAGATTTCATTGCAATATCATAGAATACTGTATTCCTGTACATTAATAAATCCTTAGATTTGCTAAAAATACTATATCAGGATCTGACCAGTCAAACTGGATATCAGCAACTTTATAAGGGTTAATAATTGGCAAAGATATTTTAAAATAAACATTAAAGATGTTCACCTTCAGAACATGCTCAGTAAAGCAGTTTGTTATTACGTTATTATGTCTATATTAATTGTCCTAGTTATTGAGTTATTGATTATTGAATTAATTGATATTGAGACCCAACAGGCCTACTTCTGGGGGGCATTTTCAAATTTCATTGCATATTATTCTACATCATAAGCTGATCAGCATTTTAGTCACATTTAGGTTAATAAGACAGAAATAAAATAATAAGTCCCATCACAGAGTTTAGGTGCACTGCTATTACAAGGTCAAGTTCAGGGCAGGGTGTGATCAGGAATAAATTAACCTGAACTCCCTTTACTGCACTGCCCCCTAGTGGCGCTGCCTGAAACTCCTTTGCTTCACTGAACAGGAGAGCATTTGCAAAACGCTTTCATTCTAAAATTATTTTGTTTACTTGATTTTTCGAACTGGGAGAAATCATTCTGTTTACAAAAATTAAGTTTATAAGTGACATCTTGCTCATATTCACATATTTCTGCTTTTTTATACTGACCGCGTCAAATCATCATGCGATTATTAAGCTTTTAGCTCCACCTTGTGGTTAAATCCTGTACTGTAGTAAAAGGTGTTTAAAAACAGTTCGACGGTGAACTATTTGATTATAATTCTGCTTTAAATCTGTTAAATCTGTAAAAACCTGTTTCTCCCATTAGCTCATTTATTTTTCCTCTTAACTTATGTATGTTCTTGTCTAAACTTACAATAGAAGTTCAAGAACTGACCTGATGATACTTATGCTCCTTATTTGTTGTGGAAAATGCTCTTTTATACTGTTCCAAGCTATGAATTTTTATCCATTATAATATTGGATAATTGTCATCAGTTGATTTTTGGTATGTTTTATCATTTTATTTAATATCTCCAAAATTCCAACGTTTGAAAAAATGATTTGATAAAAGCATTTAAACAATGTACTTTGAAAGCAAATGCATAACCTAAATATAAAATGGACAGATGTTGTAAATGAGATTGTTGTCAACATCTAGGCTGTGCTGTGTGTTATGAGGGAAATAGAGATTGACGGAGGGATGAGAAGTCGTAGATAAGACCACCCATCCATATATATATATATATATAGGAACACACCTCTTAATTACTGAATTCAGGTGGCGCCTGGGATGAACACCTTTGGGATGAACTGGAATGTAGACTGTGAGGCAGGCTTTCTCATCCAACATCAGTGTCTGACCTCATAAATGCTACAGAATGAATGGAGACAAACTCCCACAGAAACTCCAAAATCTTGTGGAAAGACTTCCAAGAAGAGTGGAAACTATTACAGCTGCAATATTAAAGTCTATGTATTTGAATGCAATGTCATTAAAGTCCTTGTTGGTGTAATGGTCAGGCGACCCAATTCTTTTGTCCATATATATATATATACATAGTACAGCTCTGGAAAAAAATAAGAGACCACTGCACAACCATTCCATGCCAGTGTCTGTTAAATTCCTACACAAGCACCTCACAAGGTACTGATTAGTGATCACCTGAATCACATCTTATTTAATGAGGAAAATACGTCAAAAGTAATTATTGCCATTTTGTTTAAGAGTGAACAAGAGATTTGTTTTCTTTGAATTATTCAAGTTCTGTAAACATGGCATCATTTCTCTTATTTTGATGTTTTGTCATTTCCTTTAAAATTATGCTTTAAAAGAACAATCCTTTTATGTGGAAATTAGTATTGTTCAGCAGAAATAAAAATAAATAATTGTTCAGCAGAAAAAAACTGAGGCAAAGTTGTTCAGTTCAGTACTTGCACCTATAGATGACAAAACCTGAGAAACTGAACATTTTTGCAGAGGTCTCTTATTTTTTCCTGGAGGTGTATATGCAGTTATATGGAAAGTTTTATATATAGTTTGGTTTTGATTGGAAGAGCTGCAATATTTTATGATAGTTCTGAGGGGATTTCAGCCTAAATTTACACTTTTTATATCAATTTGTGCTGGCGAGGTACATGCACGGCAAAATGGTCCCCAAAGCCCCAAAGAAACGTTAATTTTCAGATTTACCCCATCCTGAGCATCATGTATAAGCACTCAGAGCACGTGTTGATTTAAACATCTTTCTGATGATCATGGAATACTATCTTTATTTTTAAATAAATTAGTACATTTATTTTTTTCTTTTTGTTGTCATGAATTTCCCTAAATATATCTGTGACGTCATTTTGAGTGTTTTTATATTCAAAACTTTAAGATGATCTTTATTTGAGAAAAGTTTTGGTCACTTTGCCTTTGCTTTAATTGACCAGCAGATGTCGCTAAAGTCATAGAAACTCACGTCACCAGGCCGACAAAGTTCACAGCAGTGTTTCCCAGCTCCTCTGAACTGACAATAACAACAACAATAATATTATTAATAATATCAATTAATAATTATCAATTTAATTGCTTGTCAAAATAAATATTACTACTACTACTCTTATGTTATTTTTATCATTGTTGCTATTATTAATCACCGCAATAACACTAACAATAACAATATTACTACTAGTGCTGGTTTATATCAAAAATCACAGGACATACGAGTTCATTTTAGTTTTCATTTTTGTTTCTGTTTTTTGTCTTCTTTTCCAGTCTTCTCCTTCTCTTTCTTTTCTTCGTCTGTTTCTTTTCTCCTCTTTTTCTTCTTTCTTATCTTTTCCTTATGCTTCTCTTCTTCATCCTTTTCTGTTTGTCTTCTTTCTTCATCTTCTGTTTCCTTTCTTTTTATCCAGGCCTCACCTTTCTTGTCTTTACCTGTCTTTGCTTTCTCTTCCTCTTTGTCACCCATTTCTTTTCTACTTTTTCACGCTTCGTCTTCTACATCTTCTTTCTTTTCTTTGGGTTTTCAAATTTCTCCATTTCCTCCTTTGCTTCTCGTTCTTTTTCTTCTGTCTGTCATCTTCCTGCTTCTTTTTCTTCTCCTGTTTCTCTTCTGTATTTTTTTCTCCTTTTTCTCTGTTCCATTCTTCATTCTTATATTCTTCTCACGTTTCTCTTCTTCATCCTCCTCTTCTTTTCTGTTTCCTGTCTACTTTTTTCTTCGTTTCCTTTCTTCTTTTCTTATGGTTCTCACCTTCCTCAACTTTACCTGTCTTTTCTTTCTCTTTTTCTTTGTCACCTGTTTCATTTCTTCTGTTTTTCCATCTTCTTGCTTATCTTTGATTTATTTTCGTATTATTCTGTTTCCTCCTTTCTTCTTCTTCTGTCTGTAGTCTTTCTTCTTCTTTTTACTTTTCTGTTTCTCTTCTGTTTTTTTCTGCTCCGTCTGTTTCTTTTCTGAACCTTTCTCTTCTTCCTCTTTATCATCTTCTTCTTGCATGATCTTGTGTGTGTGTATAGCATAGTGTTATTAATACAGAGTATTTTTTGGAGGGTCTTATTTTTATTTCATAATCAAATCAAAATAAGACCCTCCAAAAAATACTCTGTCTTAATAACACTATGCTATTTTATTTTGTTCTCATCTCCGTGTCTCTGTGCAGTTGTAACATAAGCAATTTTCTCTGATTAATGAAGTTTTCTGCTTCTGATTCTGATCTTGTATATGCAGGCAGATGTGTGTGTGTTGTTTCCAAAACTTTATCAGGCCTCCAAAAGGTTCCTAACGAAAACAGTGCTGATACTATGATACTAGTGCTCAGACTTGCCACTTTAACAATGTGATACCATTGTCAAACACTGCTCAATACACACCTTCGCTGCCATAACAATGCATAACATTTTCCCACCTGTGGGACTAATAAAGGGTTAACTTATCTTTTATCTCATCTTATTTTATCTTATCTTACCTGCTCATCTGACATTTCTTCTGAAATCTAATACTTTAACTGGGGAGTTGGTTCTCCTTTGCTGCAATAACAGCTGCCACTCTTCTGGGAAGGCTTCGCACTTCACACCAGAGAATACAGCTCCACTGCTCCACAGCCCAACACTGGGGGCTTTAAGCCCTTCTAGATGATACTTGGCATGGTAACCTTAGGTCCATGTCTGGCTACTCCAACATCCCAGTCTATTGGAAATGCTTTTCTGTTTAAGTGAAACAACCGAAAGCTTGTCAGGAACATTGCAGTCGCTGAGCTTAGTAATTAGATTAAGGATGTGAATTCTTTTGTATATAAGTTTTTTAAATAAGATTTTCAGATAAGTGGTTTTCAGATTCAATGGTGGTACAGTTTCTTTTGAAAATCTTGAGCTGATTGTTTAGCTTTTGGAGTGTCAATAGTGGACCAACAGTGGAGAGAGAGGGAGAGAGAGAGAGAGAGAGAGAGAGAGAGGGAGAGAGAGGGAGAGAGAGAGAGAGAGAGAGAGAGAGAGAGAGAGAG
>JBBPCY010000037.1:10426403-10459672 GCA_037974405.1 Brachyalestes nurse
AATAAAAGCTCCCATTCTGAGGGAGGAAAGCACAGACCTAGCTCCCCGTATCGTCTCATTTTTGGAGCTGCTCAGTTGCCGAGTGAACGACGGCTGGTTAGCAGCGGCTAACACCGAGGCGAGAAGGCAACACGGTTGTTGATTACGTCATCACTGTTTCGGTCGTGTTAAAAAATAATTTCGGTGGCCGAATTTTCGGTGCATCCCTAATTGCATCCCTGACTCTGTGCTGGCAAGCTGGCAAGGGGTGTTTAATTTGATGAAACTCATAAATAAGCTTTCACATTCATTAAACACTACTCTTCAAAATCAGTCAGTTATTTTGAAATATCTGCAATATTTTTTTTAACTGAGCGTGGGCCCAAACTTCTGGCCTGTAGTGTATAAGGGACATAATGTTATTATGGGGCCTAAAATGATCTCTCCCTTTTTTCAGTCATGTATGTGTGATCAGAGGGCAGGTGTTATCATCTGATGGAATTCCTCTGGTCGGCGTGAACGTCACGTTTCAGCAGAATCCAGAATTTGGATATACACTCAGCCGACAGGATGGCAGGTAATGCACAACATGTGTAGACGCTCCTGCCCTCCGGCGTTTCCTCTGAAATCAGGGTGTTAATGAGGGAAGCCTCCACACAGTTACACTGCAGCCTATATATAGCCTGTAATCTTCTGTAAGGGTTAGATGTTGGAACATTGCTGTGAGGAGTTAATTGCAGAACTGAGAGCATTAGTGAGGTCAGGTGCTCATGTTGAAACATCGCTGTGAGGATTTGATTGCAGCCCCAGAGGAATATTAGGTTGGGTACTGATGTTAGAACGTTGCTGTGAGGATTTGATTATAGCCTGAGAGCATTAGTTAGGTCAGGTGCTCATGTTGAAACATTGCTGTGAGGATTTGATTGCAGCTCCAGAGCAATAGTGAGGTCAGGTACTGATGCTGAGACAATGCTGTGAGGATTTGATTGCAGCCCAGGAACAATATTAGGTTGGGTACTGATGTTAGAACATTGCTGTGAGGATTTGATTGCATGAACTCTGTGTTATTGAGTCAAGTCATTAGTAAATTACAGTTTTTTGGAATAACTTATTAGACTACTGTGAAGGAACAATATGGTTTGGTTGGATGGAAATGTTTATTGTCATTTATTATTATTAATAATACACTGAGAACTTGAACGTTGGTGTATTTTATCATCTTATATTCTGTGGTTGTTTTGTAAAAGCAACAAACCCCTCAAAGCTGCATGTTTCAGGGATTTTACTGCATGTTTAACAGCACCAGCGGAAACTCCCTGATACTAACTACTGAACAGTAAATATTATTTTATTGTAGTTTTGACCTGTTGGCCTTGGGGGGCGTGTCCGTCACCCTGCTGTTCCAGAGAGCCCCTTTCCCACCCCAGACACGCTCTGTCTGGTTGCCATGGAATCAGTTTGTTGTGCTGGGAGGGGTCGTGATGTCCCACTCTGAACCTCGCCTCCCTGTCTGCGAAGAGAAGAACCTCATTGGCCCAAATCCCACTGTTCTCCCCTCCCCCCTCACACGATTCGCTGGAAACTGCCAGGAAAGAGGATCTGTCATACCTGAGTTACAGGTAAACATTTGTGTCTCGTATTTCAATTCGGCAAATATTGAAACTGATTAACAAAACTAAATCCAGCGTATTTACAGCATTTTAATCTGCACTGTTAGGTGATTACTGAGAATACCAGCCGTTATTAATGTCACAAATGATTTTCCAAACCTTTGAACAACATGCATATGTAATCTTAATAGAAATAATCATAGTATGATTTCCTTCTATAATTGTAATTTTTTCTTCATTTATCTTCTCTTTCTCTCTCTCCTCTCTCTCTCTCCTGCTCTTTTGCTCCCCTCTATCTCCTTCTCCCCACTTCCCTATCTCCCTCCCTTCTTCTCTCTCTCTCTCTCTCTGTCTTTCTCTTTTTCTCCCTTTCCCTCTTTCTTTGCCTCTCTCTTTCTTTCTCTCCCTCTCTCTTTCTATCGCTTCCTCGTTTTCTTCCTCCTATCTTCTCTCTCGTCTTTCTCTTTTTCTCCCTCTCCCTCTTTCTCTGTCTCTTTCTTTCTTTCTCTCCCTCTCTCCCGCTCCCCCCCTCTCTTTCTTTCTTTCTTTCTTTCTTTCTCTCATCCCTCTCTATCTCTTCCTCTCCAGGCTGTTCGGGAGGAGATAGAGATCGCTGGAAGTTTTCTGAGGCTCAACTACCTCTCTACTCGTGCTCCAGGTTATCGTTCTCTCCTGCGTGTTGTTCTCACACATGCCGTGCCGCCGCCGGGCCTGTCCAAAGTCCACCTGTCGGTCAGCGTGGAGGGGACGCTGCTCACTAAGTGGTTTCCAGCCTCTCCAAACCTCATCTACGTTTTCTCCTGGAACAAAACTGATGTCTACGGGCGGCAGGTCACCGGGCTGGTGCAAGCACTGGGTCAGTGGATTTGTGTGTGTGTGTGTGTGTGTGTGTGTGTGTGTGTGTGAGAGAGAGATCTTGTGTTTATGTACAGCTGGTCTGCAGTGATGTGAAACTGAACCATGGACACATTCCTGTAACTCTGAGACCTGATCCCATCAAGCCTGACCGATACTGCCCACATGAACCCGACCTGACCCTGCGCAGCCACAGCAGAAAGTTCATATAAACTATACCAGAGAGAGAGAGAGAGAGAGAGAGAGAGAGAGAGAGAGAGAGAAGTGTTCTTCCAAAAACACACATCTACCAACTTTCCAAAACATCACTCAATGGAGAACAAGCCCAAACGTTGATGTGGGTGAAAAAACGTTCCAAACCCAAAGAGGCATCAGAACTTGAATGTGCACTAGGGTGATATGGCAAATATAACCACTTTATTTCCTCTGTGCATGTGGGTGTGTGTGTGTGTTTGTGTGTGTATTGGCTGTGTTCAGAGGAGTCACCGCAGCTCTTGTTACTGTGGTTTTGTTTCTGAAATCTGACGAACAAAGCCATTGTGAAGTGCGGAGTATACACACTGCATATACTGGATAAGCTATTAACAGAAAATTCCACCCATTTTTCTAAATTCCCCTATAATTCAGTGTTCAAGGTGTAAACGGAGTCAGTCAGAGTGGGTTTGGTGTGAAATACTTTTCACTGTAGAGAAATTTACCAACTCTGATTTCTTTATAGTGGTGGAGAAGGGTCCAGCATTTTCTCTCCAAACCCAGCAGTGAAGCGCCACGTCTTTTATATGGAATGTTGATGATGGTAAAATAGTGACAAATCTGAACTAAATCGTATGGGTTTGGTTATAGGGCTTCTCAGAACTCAACAACTGAGGCAGCACATACATAACCATTTTGACGGAATACATTTATGTGACGGAGATTTTAGAGACAGGCGTCTGGTTCCCGTCACCACCAGTGTGAACAATTCTGATTCAGTGAGTTTCTCTAGAATGGAGTGTTTCACACTAAAACCCACTTTGAACCACTTTGTGTACATCTTAACCATGTACTTATGCAGACATGTTGAAAAATGTGTGCAATTTTAGAGAGTCATGTGCACTTCTAGTCATGCAGCCCTGCTAGACTCTGTCAAGCAGAAAAATGTCTTTACAGCAGAACGTTAAATAGATGTTCAAAAATGCATTTCCATTTTTTTTGTCCCTTTGGGAAAGCCTGGAGTTCTGAATATGGACGTTATTCCGAATACAGAATGAGGACAAGATTTCAGAGGTCTCTCGAAATGTGTGGTGGATTAGTGCTGCTGTAGAGAACGGCTAGACTCCTCTAACAGAGAGTAAAAGACACACAGCGCCAGCTGGAATACTGAATCAGAAAGTGTCCTAAGTTCAAGCCTTCACTGCTGCCATCAATTTATTAACAGCGCCTCAAACATCTTACATTTTTCATAGTTATTATAATCTTATGCAGTGTGTTTATGTGTATGAGAGACAGAGAGAGTGTTGGACCTCTGTGTGCTTGTGTATATGTGTGAGTGTATGTATATATGTGTGTGTTTTTGTGTGTGTTTTTGTGTGTGTTTTTGTGTGTGTGTGTGTGTGTGTGTGTGTGTGTGTGTGTGTATGAGAGAGAGGGTTGCATCTCTGTGCCTGTGTGTGTATGTATGTATGGATGTATGAGTGTGTGTGTGTGTGTGATCTTGTTTGTGTGTGTGTGTGTGTGTGTGTGGGCATTTGTGTATGTATGTGTGCGTGTGTGTGTGTTTGTGTGTTTTGTGTGTTCGTGTGTGTGTTTGTGTGTGTGTGTGTGTGTGGGCATGTGTCTATGTGTGTGTGTGTGTGTGTGTGTGTTTGTGTGTTTGTGTGTGTGTGTGTGTGTGTGTGTAGTTTACACTGAAGCCTGTTTGAGATCTGTGTGAAGGTGGGGGATGGGTAGGTGGTTTTCCGATGTGTGTGTGTAAGGGGGTGGTGGGGTGACTGAGGCTATGTCCTTTGAGTGTGAGCGTTCCTTTGTGCCCACATGAAGAGACATAGGCTATACTTCCTGTCTCAGCACTCGTTGTCCTGTTGCTAGGGGCAATACCAGGTGGAGCCTGTGGCAGATGCAGGGTTAAAGACGTCCATTTTGTTAGGTAACACCCTCGTGGCCTGATCTGTCAGTGGTGTTAAAATGGCAGGGCTTAACCCTTGATGTGCAGGACTGAGTCAGCAAGGGCACCTCAGAGAGCCTTACAGCTGACTACAGGGCAATAACAGGCCAGTTTAGAGAGCCAGCTAAAGACAAACAGATCATCCAAACGCTCATTTTTTATGCTTTTCAACTTTTTTGATTATGGATAGAGAGAGGAAGTCCAAAATACAGGATAGTGGGAAAGCAGCTTCTAGTCTCAGTAAGACTGTTGCATGTTGATCTTAGTGCTGGCTGATGAGTTGCGTTTACCAGTATTCGTGTCACACAACAGTGTTGTCAGTTTTTGTTGCATTCTATCTGTACATCTACTTTCTGTTCTTAGTGTAGCTTTAAGATAAGAGAATGGGGGATAAGTCCAGTCAAAACAGGACATTTTTTAAAAAGAAGGAATCTCAGGAAGAATGGGTTAATTAATATTACGCTACCTAAACGTTATTATAGCTAAAAATGTCCCGATGGTGCTGATAAAACCTCCACCACCGATTGATGTGCTGTGTTTAGGCTTCTTGCTTGTTTGTCTCGTTACTTGTCTGTTTTTTTTGCTCTTCCTTTGCTGTGCACTGATGACTGTGTTGTTCAGCCTGTTCCCTATGGGCGGTCATTACAGCTTCTTGAGGCCACATGAGGAAATAGTCACTACTTTTTTAGCCCACCTCACTATGGCATGCAGAGACTTGTTTTTCAGATGGTCTCATTGCTTTAAAACAAAGCATTATGTGTAGTCGTACTGAACACGCCACTAAGGTGGGCCGTTCACTGCTTGGTTTGTCACTTAAACAAGCCAACCCTGCATGTTCTGGATTTTCTAATCTTGTGGTCCTGGTCTGAAAAATATAATTTACTCGCAAATTTCAGTAAACTAGTCCTGAGGGACACCCCGATGGTCCACATTTTTAGTCCCAACTCAAGATATATGGACAGTCCCCTGCCATGAGTAGTCAGTCAGTGAGCCAATAAAAATGGCTGTTTCAGGACTGCAGACTGGCTGTCTAAAGTACATTCTGTATACATGTTATTGTCAGTGATTTTTAATAACGCTGCAGTTTGTTCTAGTCTCTCGCGAAGGTTTTTAGTTTAAGCCTCACCCACTTTCCATTTGTTGTTTAAAATAAGACTTTGTTCATCATCATTGAAGACTTGGTTTCATTTTCTGCACAAAATGCCTAATCAATACTATTAGTGCTCTTTGGTTTTCAAGCTCTTGTGTTCTCATTATTTTTGCGGTGTAATATTGGATGACTGTCAAAAGTCAAAGGGGAAAAAGCCTGATATATCTTTATATATCAATCCCTAATCTTAGTTTGTCAGCATTAATAACTGCATCAAAAACTGAACGTCACACCCATAACATGACTTGTTTACAGAAAATGCTTTCCGACCGCACACTGTTTAATAACTGCCACTGTAATGCAACCACGCTGCCCTACTTTGGACACGAGCCTTGGACAAATTTTGAGGATTTGTTCAACACACTTTCTTCAAAATTTCACCTCAACGGCGTTTTGTAACAATCTAGGTCACTGGCAGATGTCTCTGCATTTAAATAAATGAGAAAGTAGCTTATTTGCATAGATAGGAGCACTGGATTTATGTACTATACACATTATTTAACTACTTGATCATTGGAAGTGCATATTTACCTTTTTAGAATTTGTCTTGTGTGCCGTTTTTCTTCTCAAGCTTTGCCCTAATATTCTGGAGATCACTTGCTCTCATTTGGGGAATTTATTTTACGGTTTTAAAGCTTACAATTATGAAAATACAGTGTTTCCATAAGCTTTTTTTCAAGTTAAGTTACCAGGAACCAACCAAATGGTGTAAATAGTTTAAGTATATGAATATAAGTAGTATAAACATAACCAACATTTCTAATTTGAATAGGAATAGGCCAGCCCAGAACAAGAAGGATACAGAAAGTATGTCTAATACAAATAAATCTGTAATAAATAAGGAAAGCAAATATAAAAGTGCAGATAAACTGAAAAAGAATACACAAAGTCCACTTATTTTTGAATAAAAAAAAATAGATTATGGAAAAATCTTCAAAATTTGTTTGGTAAGAACAGTTTGGTCTAGATCGGGAGTACACTGGTATGCCAGATAAGTTGGAATCAACCTTGATTATCTGATTTCTAATATTAATGAAAATAATTGCATGTACTCGATGGTTAGCAGTGATTTACTATTTACCAGTCTGGTCACAGTGCATATTTTAAATTCCCCTACCGTCGTCTGATGGACACACCCATTTTTTTTTATTTTCTGTGCAATTATTTTCTGACTGGAACAGTAAGCTCAGTTACTGTGTAAATACCGATATGATATCGGTATCGGGTCCGATATAACCATAAATTCGATATTGGATATCGGTTGGACAGACTTGATCTCTATATTCCAGTTCACAGCTTGCGCTGGACCTTAAACCTGATGCTGTGTAATACGAGATGCGTCACCGGCCTCATACCATGAACATGCGGCAACTTCAATCTGAGCAAGCGGTTGTTTGGAACAAAATGTCGCTCGTTTGGAGATACTACAGTTTGGAAACGCCGAAAAGCAAGACAGCAACTTGCAGTGTGTAAAGCCAGCGTGCCGAGGTGTGGAAGTCAAAACACGACGAGGCTAAAGTCGGGCATGTCGTAACTCGGCCGGTCCACCTTAAATACAGAAGTGGTTAGATTACATTCTGCCCATGTAATTGTGTATATTTGTTTTGCTCTTCTAATAAGTGCTTAGTAGTTTATTTATTCTGTGATGTAACCTTACTAACAAACGGCACAATTTCAACAAGAATAATGCTAATATTAAAGTTAAAAAGATGTGTTATATCGGAATCAGTTATCGGTATCGGCAGTCGTGTATCGGATCGGAACTGGAAAAACGTGGATCGGCCCATCGCTAAAATATATACACACACGTACACATACGTACACACACATTGGAGTGTCCTCAGTTGCTTGGTTGCTGTAGACATTGACAGAAACAGTAATAATGGAGCAAAAAAATTGCACACAGTTATATTTTACCTGAAAAATTGCATGCTGCACTAGAAATATTTCGCACAAGAGAAATATTGCTCAAAGGAGAAATTATTTCACTTATCAGTCCTTCATGCTTGGATGTGTGTGTTTGCTTGTGTGTGTGGTCAACACAATACTGTACGTCGTGTTGGGCTATTTTTTTCTGGGCTTCATTTTTGTAAAGTCACATCAGCTCTAGTTGTTGGTGCACTCAGAGGTTTCACTCTCCACTGTGTCAAATGGAATGATTATTAAAACAGAGATGCTGATATCAACACTATGCCAAATGTTATGGTTGACATTAGACTTGTTCTGCTTTTCTGCTATTATTTATTCATCTTGTACAGAAGATCCAGGTCAGATAACCAAGGCCTGTGTAAAGAAGTGCATCAGAAAGTTCTGTTTAGTGATGGTCACTCAGCAGTCATGTGAAGTAAGGTGTCAAGTGAACACACTTGTTGACCTAGTTTTCTAAGCTGCGTCCGAGGTTTGATCAATTTGTGCGTTGGCACACAGAAAATTGACTATTTCCTGCCTTGTGTGCCAGCTGCATTTCAAAAAGGCTTGCAAAAGCAACAGTTCTTCTAACTGGCCTGTGCTAGCGTGGAGATTATGCATCTCCTTCTGCATTTTCGTCCTCTTGATTCTTGGAACTGGATGAAGGACATTCTCTCTTCTCTTCTACATCGCGGAATCCCATCTCTCAGTTGCTCTGACTTGTTGTGGCTTTTATTTTACTTCGTAAATCATGGTTGCCTGACAGTGTGGTGTCTTTGCCTGGGCTTATATAGAAGTTGTTTTGTGTTTGGGGCCTGAGTTTGGAGCATGTGGGCTTTGTGTGTGTCTCTCTTCAGAGATTCTCCTTAACGATCAGCAGGGAGGAAGATGCTTTTTCTTCCTCTCTAACCTACTTGTGTTTCGGAATGCTGGAAGCCCCTCCCCCTCGGGGCAGGCGCGAATGCGTGTGTGTGTGTGTGTTTGTGTGACCACGCTTGCTGCCAGTCAGTCTCTCGAGGGGTTAAAAAACCTGCCTCAGCCTCTCGGCTGCATCCGCAGACCGGTTTAAACTGGTTTTCAGGGAAGTGCTTTGTGTGTCCCATGGAATCTTGGGAAGGGTCATGTGGAGCCCTGGTGAGATCACGGAGATGAGAGGAGGCCTCAGTGTTGAGTCAGCTCCGTCTCTCACTGTCACGTACCAAATATGTATGACACAGGTAGGCCACAAATCAGGTCCACTATGGACTCCAAGGCAAACGCTCAGAACCTTAAAATGATAATTCAATGCTGAATTTATGTAATCGCTTATCGTTTACTACTGGTTAGGTTTGTTTTGGTATTGTTTGCTTATTTTTCTTAGAGTACTTGTGTAAGTTGCACCATCCATAAATTGGCAAAGAAATAGTTATCAGCTGGTCCAGTTTTAGTGCGTAGCGTGAAAATGTTTTCAGTGTAATCCTTTTAGTTGACACCCATCCAACATATAAGGGACTGGGACAGTATCAGTAGGAACCGCAATACTGGAATCATTCTGATTCAGTCCTTTAGGAGATGTGGCCTGTAACTGCACCCTCACATTGTGTGATATTTTGTTAGTTGTGTATTTCTTTTTGTAAGGTAGTACTGTTATCATGATAGGCTACTTTTAGAACCATAAGTGATTAAGTTAAATTCTCATTTTAAAGCTTAGTTAAAGTGTAAAAAATATATAATTAAGATTCATTCTCATTCAGATGAGTCTCCGTGTTTCTCACATGCTGGCTTTCTTTGTGTAGGTGAGACGATGTCTGAGGAGGTGGTGCGACAGACGCGCAGCCAGAAGAGAGCTCTGGAGCGGGAGACCCCCGTCCTGGATGGAGAATCTAAGCGAATAAAGCTGGAGAAAGGGGAGCTGGGCCCCGACAAAGTGGCCAGCATCCTGAAGGCTGGCGAGGTGAAAGCCACCATCAAGGTTGAAGTGCAGGCCAGCGATGAGCCCGTGGACATGAGCACATCCAAGAGGTAGGTCATGGTCATAGACCAAGCAGAAATTATGCTGTTTATAAACAGCAACCTGAAAACAGGAGTGGTAATTGGTGCACGAGGTCGAGCTCTTTTAGACCAAAAAGAAACTGATTATTGCAGACCTCTCCACAGTTTGGTTTTGCAACAGTTAGAGGCTTTGCATGGACATGCAAATTTTAACTTGGTTAGCATGCACATCCAACGGCTGTTAAGTATCATTCAGTACCAGCTTAGTGGAACCTACTATTAAGGTAGGATCAAACATGGTTTACTCCACCTCTGTTCATGTTTTCTTAACATGCTGATAATGTTTACATAGATTTACGTTGTTGTTTATTTTCCCTTTTAAATGATGAAATACATTAGACAGACCTAAAAAGATGAGCAAGGTCAGAAAAACTTGGTCAGCTTAGGTTCAAGCCTAAAGCCACCAAAGGAACAGATAAGCTGTCTTACCGTCTAGTTATCTAGGTTGTACTAACACAATACAGTTCTCTAATATCCACAGTTAGACAAAGTCATGTGTTAAGTCAGTCAAAGCTTATATTTATCCCTTCATACTGAAAATGTAACAATCTGTCATCAATAATGCTATTATAGCTTGACTGTGAATGTGTTTCCTTGTAATTATTTGTCTCAGCACACTTGATATACAGCCATTCCTTAATTGTATATTGTGATACAATGTGATTGTGAAACCTAATGGCTGTGGTAAATAGTTGCAATTATTTGAAATGATCTAACAGGCACTCGTTATAACTGTATTCTAGCCAAATGAAGTAAAACCGTCAATCTTAGAAAAGAGCCTTTCTGCTCTAATAGTAGCGGTTAATAAGCTACTATAAGCGGTTAATAAATCAGAAGCACAGGAGCATTTGATTTGAATCCTATTTTAGCTTTGAGACGGATATTCACACACGTGTACAATCTGTATTGATTCTCACACACCAACATGAGTGAGTTCTTGTTTCAGTAGCAGGCAGGTGCTAATTTAAAAGTAACACAATTACGGAATCTTTTATTGTGGTTTATAGTGTTGTGGTGCTGAATTAAAAAAGGATAAACTAAATCCTCAAGCTGCACTCTGTAGGTGTTTTTACTTGTAAACATTTCGTAACGAGGCTCATTGTGTATATAATTATCATATAGGCCTATTTGCAGTTAGAACTGGAGCTGAGAACCCTGGTAACACTGTCATATCATAAACGTGATATTATGGTACTTAATGTGAAAGCCTGTATTGTTTATCCATTGCTATGCTATTTGTTTCTTCTAGCTTCTCCCATTCTAAATTAATCCAAGCTATAGGTTTTTACAGAGATTCATTCACTAAACTTTTACTGCTGCACTACTCAGGCTCTCTAAGTCTCTTGGCTGTTATGGTTCTCACACTGTCCTGAAACTTTGTAAATTGTAAGTCTCTTTGGATAAAAGCGTCTGCCAAATTAAATGTAGTATGTTTAGGACAATTTGTGACTGCCAACATGCAGTCAAACATCCAAGCTGGATAGGATGTGAGTTTTCTCCTTATTTCATTGAGTCCTCTCCTCCCCTTGCCTTCCCATGACTGTGCCCACTGTTACCTGTGTTTGTGCGTTGTACAAAGGCGGGGCCACATCACGTGATGCACAATTTTAGTGTTGTGGGAGTTTGTGAAACCAGAGCTGCTCAGTTCACCAAAAATGAAACTGCAACTATTTTGGATATATTACATATGGACATATGACTATTTTAAAGGGTCCTTGATTTTTGGGATGCATTTTATATTGCATTACTGTGTAACCAGCACATGCCTACACAGCCATACTTCAGAACAACCATTAATTTTATGAATTTCATCCCTAATTTCTTTTAAGTTGATTTCTGTTTTGATGTGTGATCTTTCTATCAAACCTATTTCTCTAAAAGCTGCTACATTTCTGTTTTAAACTCTTGTAAAGCGTATAGGTCAAGTTGAGATGTTTTTGAACTACAATCATGTAGCTCTGAAATTGTTTGGGAAAAACTGTCAGCTACAGTGAGGAAATGGTTTAAAAGCTGTACAGAGCACACTAAGAACTGTGTATTGAGCCATGGGTTAAGACATTTAGTTTCTACTTTCTACATGCATTTGGGCTGTTCGTAGCAGTTATAATCAAGCAGAAATGTCAGTATGAGAGATCCAGAGATGTGGAGTGCATTAATGTGTTATCCTTGCGTCTTGGTGGGACTAGATGCAGAGATGAAAATTGAAAACGACTTCAGGATGTTGCTCACTGAGAAAGACAAAGGCGGTGACTTATTACTGGGTGACGTGGGGGGAGGGGTGTGAAGTTTCGTGAATGATACCAGGCGGGGTGACCATCTCTGACGAGCCTTTAGAAGATCTTCTCAGTGCAGGCTTTGTGCATCGATGACCCCACGACCAAACACTTGATTCAGTGACGTTCTCCACTTAAACTTTTGGGCAGCTCCATTTTCTCCTGCACCTGAACCCTGCCTGCCGTCGCAAAATGAAGCCTGTGTGTCACAAACTGGTTCCAGCTGGCCGTTGCTATGGTTTCCACACTGGAAGGAACCGTTGAAGAAAAGGGAGAGTGAGTCATGTGATAACAGGGAAACTCTCCGATCATGTGGTCTCTTAGGTACTGATTAATAACCAGGAAGTTATGTTGATGACGAGAAGGTTAAAGTTTCAGTTTTATCTCAGCCTGTCTGGGCCTCTTGGATTCTTCTGGCTAGTCCTGAAGTTCCTCTCCATTCCTCCCATGTTTATTTTATTTTGGTAGAGAAGAAAAGGCTCTCCATGAGTCTGCATCATCTCAAAAATGACACATTTTATTTTAAAAAGGTACTTTTGTGGACTGCAAAACTAAAAAGGCTTTTTTATGTCTATATTGCCTTTAAGGCCTCATTTGTCTTCGAGTGCTGTCCAGAAGTGTGTTATGTGCTTTTCTTTGTTTTGAAGTGCCTTTGTGCCTGAAGAGCCATAGGCATCTTATTGTTTGTTTACAGAGCTGAATCAACTACACACCGTCTTGTAAACCTTATTGAAGGATGGCTACATCTGTGTGCTTGGCCTTTGGCCATCAATCTGAAATGCTAGGGTGAAAAATAGCACTTTCGCACCAAAAAAAAAAACCCCCCTCCTCATATTTAAGAGGTTTGTGATATGGATCTGCTTTATCTACAGTAATGTCTCAGGTAAAAGCAAGGTAATGTTAACAATAATATAAAATCCAATCACATATTAAGCTTCTGCCAAGTCTCCTGGAGCTTAATTTGTAGAGCTAGAAAGCAAGGTTCTGTTATTTTGTAGTTCACGTTTGGGCAGTTGGAGAGTAGATAAGCCAGCTCAGTGTCAAGATCACACCTGTGGCCTTGTTGGTAAAGAGCAAAAACAAGCATAAAAAATGTATTACAGTCACTAATAATACCTGGACAGCGGTTTCTGAAGAATCGGAAGGTACTTAACATTATTTGATGTAAATCTCTGCATTGGATATCATGATACAAGACATTTTAACGATACACTGACCAGCTGCAGCATTAAAGCTACTGACAAGTGAAGTGAATCTTGTTCCAGTGGCACTTGTCAAGGAGTGGAAATTATTAGGCAGCAAGTGAACAGTCAGTTCTTGGAAGTTGGGCCATCATAAGGGTCTAAGCGATTTTAGTCAAGTTTTGATGGCTAGATGACAAAGTCGGAGCGTCTTGTGGTGTGTTCATGAAATGCAGTGCTCAGTACCTACCAATAGTGCTCCAAGAAATACCCAATGACCTGGAGACAAGGTGAGGATGAGGACTCCCTTGATGTATGTGGGAAGTAAAAGTCTATCACTTCTAGTTTGATCCCACAGAAGAATCGCTGTAGCACAAATTGCTTGAAGAACCTACTGCTGGGTGTGATAGAATGGTGTCAGAACACACACTGCATTAAATGCTGAGCCCAGTCCACCACCAAAAGTGCCAAGAGTGGGTATATGAACATCAGAACTGGATTGTGGAATAGTGGAGGAAGGTGGGCAGATGTGAAGAATTACATTTCCTTTTATATTCTGTGTATGACAATAACCTCTTCCCATAGTGCATAGTGCTGGGAAAGCTTCGGTTCTGGCATTCATGTGGATGTTACTTTAACACAGATCCCACCTATCTAAACATTGTTGCACCGCTTAATGGCAGTGGTAATCTCTAATGCCCATAATCTTTTAAAGCAGGACAATGTGCCCTTCCACACTGACAAAATTGTTTAGGAATGGTTTGAGGAACATGAGGGTTCAAGTCGTTGACTTGCCCTACAAATTCCCCAGATCTCAATCTAATCAAGCATCTGTGCTTGACAACCTACTCCAATACACGGAGGCCCCAACCACAAATTACATGACTAGAAGCATCTGCTGCTAACATCTTGATGCCAGATACCACTGCAGACTTCAGAGGAGTCAATGCTTTGACAAATCAGATGTTTTGGCAGCATGAGGGGGACCTACACAATGTAAGGGAGGTGGTTTTAATGTTGTGGCTGATCGGTGTACACGCCTTAGATTGGGGAAGTCTTTACTTTGAACCCACTGTCTCAACCACCAAGACCTTCCATCACTATTTTTTGATATACATCGGCGTTGCTATTTTTAAAATGCTTTTAAAATTTACTTTAAAAATGTATCTTAGTTTATACATATTGCACTGAACTGTTAGTCTTTGGAATTAAACATACAGTTGGTTATTGTCCCTTTGAGTACTCATGATATCCATGAAAAGCTCAGAAATGTGTTTTGACCTAATTTACCACTTTAACAATAAATGTTATTGTATTACTTAGCCCTGGCTACATGCATACTGATGATCATTTTTAACTACGAGAGATTCTGAAGTCCAGCTGTTTGGTACACTTGGCCTGACCTAATCCCTTATTCCCCGGCTCTTTCTGTCCCATCAAGCCTGGTTCTGTTGTCCATTGGGGGCTGAGGTGCATCAGGCATTGTCCTTTTGAAATGGGTGGCCTGCCCGCAGTGAGAGTTGAGGATGAAGAGCGTACACAATGGCCTGGCCGCCAGCCATTCCCATCCCCCTCATCCTCTGTCTCAAACAGTTAGGCTCTGGGAGGGGCCACAGACCCACTCTGGGCACAGAGAGATTGTCCTGACAAAGAGTCAACATGCAAAGCAGCCCTCGTGCCCCTGCTGTGCAGAGGGAAGGCAGATGTGTTGGGTGCAGCTTACTGAAGCCTTCAGAGGAGGCCCCATGTTTTTGTTCTCATCTGAGATATCGGTCTTCATTAGTCAAGATGTATAGTGTATCTGGAAGTGCCTGGTCAAATGGAAGCACTTCATGCATTAACACTTTCTGCATGTTAATGTAATAAACTACGTTTTAATGTCCAAAATGCAGGCCAATCTAAGACTTTGTGGTTAAAAACCTGAAGTTATGATTTTATGCTGCCCTCTTGTGGTCAGTTCTTGCTGTTGTGGTTTTGTTTTACCACTTGATTGAGTATATAGTGGCTAATTATAGTGATATGAAAGAAGAGGATGCTTGCACTGAGGTGCATTTCCATACTGATCTGATGATTTCTCCTCTATCTCTGTCCTATAGTGAGGTAAAGAAAGAGAGGCCTCCAACGCCGGATGATGTAATTGTTTTGTCAGACAACGAGCCCTCCAGTCCTTGTATGAATGGGATCAGCCACAGCTTCAAGAAAGCGAACATGGAAATGCTCATGGTAACAGTCAATGTTCAGTACTCTGCCTTCTTTGCAGTTTCTTTCAGTACCTAGAATCTAAATTCATTCATGACCGAGTTTAAAGACTTTTTAAAATCTTTATTTTGACCTCAAAACATAGACATAACAATGTATCCATAACACACTCCCCAGCAAAATGTTTTTGTTAAATTCATAGTACTGAGACACCACGTCTGATGAGCTGTTTTTTGGACATACTTAATGGGGATTCATAAATCCATTATATACTTGGAATTGTATTATTATGGTTCTGGGAATACCTGACCCAGTGCCAGAGTACAATATATGGCCCTTTTCATCTTTTCCTCCCTCAGCTAGACAAACAAAGCTCAATGATTAACATGTACAGAAATATGCTGAGATTTGTTTTCCTTCTGTGTATAGAAGAGTAGCCCTGAGGAGCGCCAGAAGATCATAAAACAATTGAAAGAGGAGTTACGTGTACAGGAGGCCAAGCTAGTCCTGCTGAAGAAACTTCGACAGAGCCAAATCCAGAAAGAGAGTGTGGTGCAAAAGGTAAATCTGATGAAGGGCTGCACAGTAATGCACTTAAAAAAATAAAAATAAAGACCATCGGCAGCCCTACATTACTAGTATCGCAGGGGTCTGCACTATGCAAATGAGCTGCCTAATTAATGTGAGCACAGTGACCAAACACTTGTTTAGCTGATCTGACAAATACTTCTGGGTTAAAATTATTTAAGCTGCTCTTTAATCAAAACAGGTCATAAAAGTCAAGTCAGTTTATTTATAAAGTACCTTTTTAAACAACAGAAGTTGACAAGTGTTATACTAAGGTAAAAAGTGAACTTGGTTAAAAAAAGAAGCACAATATGTGCTTAATGAAGTACTTTTTCCTTCATTACTTGTCCAAATCAAAGGTTTTGTTCAATCTCGTTATTTCTCTTCTCTCACACATGCTCTCCATCTTTCTCTTTCATTCACCCCCCCCCCCCTTGTTTCTTGTAAGCAGACTGCCAATTCCACAACCAACCCTCCACCTCTTGTAAGAGGCAGCATTCCATCCAGCAAAGGAGCCCTGCAGGTCAGTAATCATGGAATTTCCAAATCAGCACAGATACCGTATGCAATAAGAAGCATCATTTCTGTAAGCTCTTGCATCTGCTTGTGTGTAGGTGTCTAATCGAAGCTCAGGCACAGTCATTCCTCCTCCTCTGGTGCGAGGCGGGGGACAGGTTTCCAAGCATACCTCAATAGGTATGCCACCCTTAGTCAGGGGCTCACAGGTAACTAGTGCTCTTTTAGTCTGTTACTCATGTGCATGCACGTGCATAATGCAAGCGATAGTTGTTAATTTATGAATTACTTCATTGGTTTGCATTCATCCACCTGCTAGCCCATCGCTGTGACTCCTCACCAGATTGCTACATTGCGGCAGCAGCAACACTCTGGCTCGGGTCCTCCTCCCCTGCTGCTGGGACCTCGCACCTCTGTGCCCAACGTCCAGGTGCAGGGCCAGAGGATAATCCAGCAGGGCTTGATCCGTGTGGCCAATGTAGCCAACACCAACGTTCTAGTCAACATCCCACAGGTAAGATAATAAACAACCTAAAGACCTGTCTGAGCCCAGAGCACTGTTTTGGATCAAGATTACTTTAGTTTTTTGTTGTTGTTTTTTTAAATGCTATTTAGTAAAATGTTTCCCACATTTTGTACTTTGTACAAGTAGTACAAAGTGTTTTCATTATAAAAATATCATTTTTTGGTACTTTACAATGTTGTATGGCATGGCAAATTGCATTATTTTGCAGTTTTAGTCCATACATGGGGAGGTGGTCCTTGTTTTATTTTGTTTACTTTACATGGCACACGTGTAACACTTTAGTGCAACAGAAGGTGATAAACCTTACATGTGCTTGCAAGCAATTGAAAAATCCATGCCCAGAAACGAAGTTGCATATAGCCTGCCTATGAATTAAAGCATTGCTTTCTGTTTTTGAGTAACAGTAAAATATTTCTTGTTCTGTGTTCAGGGTTCACCTACTGCTTTGAAGGGTTCTTCCCAGTCTGGCAACGCCAGCGACTCTCCAGCCAGCCGACAGGCTGCTGCCAAACTGGCTCTGCGAAAACAGCTAGAAAAGACCTTGTTGGAGATTCCTCCTCCAAAACCCCCTGCACCAGAGCTCAACTTCCTGCCCTCTGCTGCCAATAATGAGTTCATCTACCTAGTGGGACTTGAGATGGTGGTTCAGAATCTGTTGGATTTGGCCAAAAGTGAGCACTTTGCTTTCATATCTGGAAAAAACAATTGATAGTTTCCCTTGGTGAATTGTTCATGGTTTTTATGTGTGCTTCAACTGTTTTTGACCTCTTGGATGCTGAACTTTGGTACAAGTCTTAACGTGGGTTCTCAAGTTCTAGCACTTTCCACAAACATACTTTTTTAAGCACCTTCTTTAACTGAATTAGCTGCTGTAGCAAAAAAGATTTGCACTGTACAACATTGTACTGCAGGGGGCACTCTAACACTACATGTAGAATAGAAAAATACTAACTTAAATCTTAAGTTCCATTATGCTAACAGGTGTCACTCCTTATCTAGGCAAACAGCAACCTCAGCAAGATGGCAGTGCTCAGGCATCGCCAGGGAAGGATCCATTCACTTGTGCACAGTGCCAGACAGATTTCACCTCACGCTGGAGGCAGGAGAAGGGTGGAGGCTCCATCCTGTGTGAGCAGTGCATGAGCTCCAACCAAAAGAAGGCTCTAAAGGCGGAGCACACCAACCGCCTCAAAGCGGCGTTTGTCAAGGCCCTGCAGCAGGAGCAGGAGATCGAGCAGCGCATCCTTCAGCAGGCTGCTTCGCCAAATCCCAAAACCTCTGCCACCTCTTCATCTTCGTCCGTATCCTCACCGGTGGTGAAGTCAGAGCAGCATGTGCTGGTGTCAAAGCAGTACAAACCGACTCACGCCTCCTTATCTCAGCAGCAAGGCAACAGGGCAACAGTCAACCGCTACCACAGCGCTATCAAGCAGGTAGGTTCTCGTTTTAATCCGCAGGCCAAAGGCATCTTATTTGGACTACCTGGGAGCAGGCTACATTTAAAATTGTGAACGGACCTGGGAAATCTGTCCTTAACTTTTTTTTTTGTGTAGTGTAAAAATGCTGTATAGTTGTGTAATATGATTATACTGTAAGTTGTTGGTACCCTATTTAAAGAATACACATACATATATTTACTTTTTGTGTGTTCTTTCTGTCTCTGAGCAGAGTCCAGGCCAGCTGTCGCGCAGCGTGCACCAGGCAGCAGTCAGTGCGAGCTCACGCAGCCTAAGTCATGGCTTCTCCACGTCCTCTCAGCTGCAGAATGCTGTCACAGCCGCAGCGCTAGTCAGCAGGGCAGGTAAGCATGCTGTGAGGGCAGGGTCAAAAGGCAGCAGCAGCAGCAGCAGCAGTAACGCCACCACCAGTGCCTGGAGGAAGCAGAACAGCAGCATCGCAGGTAGATGATGCCGCCCCTACCCAGTCTGCCTCCTTCTCTTTCGCTGTTTCCTGTCCCTGTTTCCAATTCTGCCGTGTTTTGTCTCGACATCGTAGGGTTTGCTAAAGTGGTGAGATGAAAACTCACTGTGCAATTAAATACTTTTGGTAATGTTTTATCAAAGAATAGATGGTGTCAAAAATATATTTTTTAAGAGAGCGCCCATTTTAATGTAAGCATAAAATATATTCAGTATTCACATTTTTACTCTCTCTGGACTGAAACTCATTTGAAAATGGATTCCTGTTTAAATATTTTGTTCATTCGATATTTTTATATTACATATGTACATCATAAAATTACATACATATATGTATATTAAACATGTACATTTAAAGTAGTTTTTGTGAACACCTCCTTTTCTCCTTTTTTCTGTAATGGCTTTGTTCAGTACAAAGTATATTGGTATGTGTTTGCTCTGTTACAACAGTCATTTTATTTCCATTCAGTGTGCTGTGAGTGATTTTTGTTTTTCTGCTCTTACCAGTTGTTTGTTCTATATTGATCATTGACTTCTGTATTTTATTTTTATTGATTACTCTGCCCTTTCTCTGCAGGTGTCACTATGGCCTACGTCAACCCCAGCCTGTCTGTACACAAGACAACCTCTCCAGTGGACCGTCAGCGGGAGTATCTTCTAGACATGATTCCTTCACGGTCAAACACATGGAAATAATATTGTCCTCATCTCACTTCACTGAAATAATCGAATTACTATAATGGACAGCAGTTGGATATCAATATCAGATAACCAGCTATCAAGCAATAATACAACAATGAACCTTTTTTCCTCTCTGCTTATTGGAGACCCTTCGTCCAGTTGGAGAATACCATGAGACGCCGATAGAGGCCGGAGGAACTGGACCAAGGATCAATGTTGACTGAGAGTCAAGGACCTTTCGAAGAGGCCTTGTGTGTTCACTTCCCCATAGGCTGCAGTTATGCTACTGGCGATGCTCCCTCATCTCGAATTGTGGCTGTAGTTGCTAGTGGCTCTGCACATGATAGGATGGTCATGGTATACGAGGTGGATGATGGACCCCCTCCATTTTAGTAAAATGCGTGCTTCCCCTTGACAGAATGGAGGTGCCCACACTGCGCGCAAAGCTAGGATTTTTTTGTGGGGACCATCTGTGAGAAAGTTTCAGCTTAGCAAGACTTACATATTCAGTGGGGCACAACACAAATGCTGCCTCTTGAACAATGATAGTGCAAGTATGTAATTCTTATGTCAATTTTTTTTTCTTGCGCTTAATTTGTGGACTCATTTCACCCACTCTTTTTGAGCTGTCCTTTTTTGAGGGCTGAAGTTTAGAGAAAAAAAAGGTATTGTTATACTGTTGAGGTGGTTTTACATCTGCCAGTTTAGTGTGTATTTTTAAATACTTAAATTCGTTTTCGTAAGCTTAACACGGAAAAAATGTAACCAAGGTTTTTTTTGGGGAAAAGGGATTACTGAAATACCACAATGCAACTACCTTTACCCCCCACCCCCACTACCCCTCCCTCTCCCCGTTTACCTCTGTCAAAATCAGATCATGAGGGCATGGTTTTGCGAAGGCGTGGGGTAACGGATGAGACCCCATAATGAAGCTTTAGGTTAAGTTTGTGGTGTGTGTTTCATTTCTTTTTTTTATTGTAATGCTTTTAGTTTATATCTGTACATGGGGATATTTAAAACTGTATACCAGCAAACTTCACTTACAATGAAGGAAGCTCCATCCCAGAACAGTTTTTTTCCCTTTAGTGTGTTCAACCATGATCAGTTGACTAAATCCAACAACTACAGCTCTCAATGTTTCTATATAAACTTGTCAGAATTTGATTTAGCTGCCAGGCGGAGCGTTTTAATGCTTTTGAGAAGGTACACATCAGTCGGTTTGCTTGTTCAAGTCGCTGCTTTCATGTAGGACTGAGTGAAAAGTTAGATGAAATTCAACAACCCTGGAATTATGGCCCTGTTTGTTTCCCTGTTCTTCATGAACCGATTGGGTTGCTGGCGGTGTGCCAAGGATTTCAGCTAAGCTGGAGGGGGAGCTAGTCCGTGATAAACATGCATACCTACATTCTCCCTCCCCCATATGTAAACAGTTATAGCCATCGTTCGGTCATCCTTGACCCGTCCTGTTCACTCTTAACATTTCTCGAGCCCTTTTCTCAGGGCCGCTGCTGCCTGTGGGGTATGGAGGCCTCTGTTTCCCACTGCTGTTCTGACTACTGCCTGCTGCTGCTGAGAACTAACACCATTCCATTGTGCAGGGACTCTAGTGCCATTTGCAGCACTGTGCCCCTTTTATGAATTGTACAAAAAAGTTCCCCTTTTTCCATTTGTTTGGTCTATCAGTTAATGATTATAATAAAAACTAAATTTAACCAATTGTCTTTTTTTTTTTTTTTGGTTCATCTTAAAAGGTGTGGCGTACCTGTCCTGCTTGATTAAATGAAGACATTATTAACAGATGCTTAAGTGCCAGTTTAATGAACTTCTTTAGCTTTGTTGTAGCCAAGGCTGCTGAGCCACTTGTCCTGCCGAAGGCCGGGTGGAAGGGCTGAACTGCAGCAGGTGAGAAATGAGGGCACGACAGGGTTCCTCAACTGGGATTTCAGGATACAACAGTGGTTTGCGCTGGATCCAAGGGAGTTTGCTCACGTTAGAGTCGTCGAAGGGCATGCACCCGGTGACCATGATGTAAAGAATAACACCCAGGCTCCACACGTCATACTTCTTGGGATCGTAGGGGATACCCAAGAGCACCTCAGGCGGAGCGTAGGCAGCAGAGCCACAGTATGTCTGGCTTAGCTCAGGATAGCCTTCTGCAAAGCGTCCGAAACCAAAGTCGGTCAGTTTGACTTGGTCAGCAGTTAGAAGTACATTTTCACATTTCAGGTCCCGATGGACGATGTCCTTCTGGTGCAAATAGACCACAGCGCTGAGGAGCTGAGAGAACCACGTTCTGGCCTGGTCGTTGGGGATGCAGTTGAGCTGCTGGACCTTCTGCAAGAGATCCGTTTCCGCAGGCTCCATCACGATGTACATCTGTCCATTGGAGACCTCGATGAACTCGTGAACGTGAACAATGTGCTCGTGTCTTATTGCCCTCAGAATGGTGACTTCCCGGGGCAGGAATTTAGACACAAATTCATGTGGGGCCTTACTGCGGTCCACTATTTTGATGGCCACTTGTAGGTTCTTCTTGGACGTGGCCAGCTTGACCTTGGAGTAACTGCCTTCGCCAATGGTGACGCCAAGCCTGTAGCCTAGGCGTTTCATGACCTTTTCACTGCTCATTTTTATCCCCAGGATGTGATGTAGAGCTGAGGAACTGCGAAGGACCAAAGGCCAACTTTCTCTATCCGCAAGCTCCTCACTCAGCTTGAAGAGCAGCTTCTTGTGGCTGATCTGCTTGGAGTCTTCTGCGAACCCTCGAAACAGAACTCCTTGATCCACTTGTGACATCTTATCACAGAGTGTGATGTCACAATGAGTGATGTAACACTGAGAAAATGAATGTTTAGCTTTATGCAGCGGTTACTGCACCACAATCTGAGAAGTGTTTTGTGATATTAGCATTTTAAGTGTTATTTATATATCTATCATATCTATCATTCTGCAGGCAACATTCTGTAATTTTCTTTTCCAGCACAAACAGGTACAGAACAGAAAGATGTCTAAATATTACATTTCACATTGGAGCCTGATTTGAAGAAATGTGTGACAGCAGCTTTGCATCAAATTCACCAACCCGTCAATCTTGCTAAAATTTTATAAAAAGAATAACCAACATTTGGGGTTTCAAACTAATTGAACACTAATCAAGAGGTAGGACAAAACTGAGAAATGTTTTACACACAAACAAAACCACATTTGGGCAAATCTGACAAGTAACTGATCTGAACTTTTGAGTGTTTTGTAGCTCTAGTAGAACTGATTTATAAAAGGAATATTTTATGCTTTTATAACAGTGGTACCCGAACTTTCTCTGCAGGGCCCCCCTTTTCTAGATAAGAACATTAATGAGCCCCCCCAATTCAAACTAGACAGGTTATCCCATTTGTGCGCCCCTCTGCAATACCTCCGCGCCCCCCCTAGGGGGCCCGCCCCTCAAGTTTGGGAGCCACTGTTTTATAAAAATATTTTTCAATCAGTTTCTAATAGCCCTTACTTCCAGTGAGGGGCAATCTTAATGCTTCACCATACCAAGACATTATGAACAACGCCATGCTTCCAACTTTGTGGACACAGTTTGAGAAAGAACCTTTTCTGCTCCAGTGCAGAAAGCAAGCTCCATAAAGACATGGTTGGATGAGTTCTGTGTGGAAGAACTTGACTGGCCCACACAGAGCCCTGACCTCAACCTCATAAATGTTCTACAGAATGAATGGGCACAAATTCCCACAGAAACTCCAAAATCTTGGAAGAGAAAAGTGGAAGCTGTTATAGCTGCAAAGGGAGGGACCAACTCCATAATAACGTTTATGTATCTGAATGTCATTGAAGTCCCAATACTTTTACCATATAGTGAATATTTAGAAATACCTCATATGAGAAATACATTTACACACTGAACAATACTCATTCAGAGCTCTGAGGGCCAGCCGGAGGGGTGGGCACAGCTTAAGGGTTAGTAGCTCTTCAATGGAAATTGATTTAACTAGTTGATTTAGTAAAACTTTTATTTTGTTGTTTCGGGGTCATTGTTGCTCATAACTAACCTTTAGTTGTAACGAGTTGCAAAATCACTCCGAATGTTTGGAGTGCCAGTATCCGCCAGCAGGCTATCTTATCATCACTGCTCTTTGAGACAGTATATTTGAACAGACAGAATTGGAGCTGGAAAGAGAAATGCCCTCGAAGAACAGACCTTGAAATGTTCCAAAATAACTGACATCTTCGACACATCGAGCCTCCCAGGTCGGTTTAAAATAAAACAGCAGTTGTACTAGTTCTGAATAGCATGGCTCTGCTCTGCTATGACGCTGATTTTAACAAGCCTGTATACTAAGGTTGGGAAAACGACATACACTATATGGACAAAAGTATTGGGACGCCTGACCATGACACCAACAATGACTTTGGAGACGTTGGCGTTTCTGTGGGACTTCGTGTCCTTTCCTTCCGTAGAGCATTTCTGAGGTCAGACACTAATGTTGGACAATAAGGCCTGGCTCGCAATCTCCGTTCCAGTTCATCCCAAAGGTGTTGGATGGAGTTGAGGTGAGCGTGTGGCTCTGTGTGGGCCAGTTCTTCCACACTGAACTCCTCCAGCCATGTCTTTATGGAGCTGCTTTGTGCACTGGGGCACAGTCATGCTGGAATAGAAAAGGGTCTTCCTCAGACTGTGTCCACAAAGTTGGAAGCATGGCGTTGTCCAAACTGGCTTGGTATGCTGAAGCATTAAGATTGCCCTTCGCTGGAAGGGGCTAGGTGTGTCCCAATACTTTTGTCCATATAGTGTATAGGCATAGAGTCAAAATAATCTATATTATTATGTCTATTCTGGGTTTTAAAGCAGCTTCTCTTTTTCCTTCTTTAATAGCTTTTATCAGCAGTATTGATGTTCAGCTTAATGCGTAATATCAGTGACTGGAAGATGTTTCTACATCATGCTCTGGAGGTCCTGGATTATCTGATAGCGCTGTCCAGCTCAGTATCGCTCACATTAATCTGAGGCCTCTGAGTATTTTTGCAGTTCAGTGGGTTTATGGCAGTGCGTGTCTAATGAACAGAAATGAGCCCCATTATCTCCAGCTGTCAGTGCAGAGCGCTCACTACTCAGTCCTCCTCTCCCTCAGGCAGACTGCAGTAACACAGCAGGAGCTGAAGGGGGCAGTGTTCACCCTCCACTTCAGCCACCAGAACACAGCATGTACAGAAACTGAGAGTGGAAAACACTACTGTAAAATATTTAAACATATTTCTAATATGACGACTAACATCAATAATAAAATATATCGATCATAGTAAAAAACAACGACAATAATTAAATGATGATGACGATGATTATTATAGTATACTAATGATTGTATCTACTATAACTTATAATATATAAACATTATGAATATAAATAGTTATATTAATTATAGTATAGTAGTTATAGTAATTATATATAATAACTACAATTATAATGTTTTTATTAGTTAATCATTATTATGATTATGATCATTATTATTGTTATGCCCCCCCCCCAAGACAGTAATAATCCAGTGAAGTTCTATCTAACAGCATCTTGCAACGTCCCACTCTATGTTTATCCAGCAGAAGTGAACTCACACTCTCCCATATGAGTGATATTACCTCTGCCTGAATGGTTCTCTTAATTGTCCTATTTTTCCTCGCCCCTCTCTCCGCTTCCACCTAACGATACACTGTTTTTGTTTTCGAAGGGCGAGTTACATGTAAATCGCCTCGGCTGTTTTAATGTGGAATCCCTTCGATGGGCCTGCATTAAGTGGCCTGTGACTGTGATTAATCTCCTTTTAACTTATACCTTTCAGGTTCGGTGGTTGATCTAGTAGCCATTCCAGAATCTTAAATTTCATTCAACATTATTATTAGGAGGGATGAACTAAAAACTCAAATGAGATTTCAGCAGTTTGGCCTGTGTAGGGTTTGTGTTAAAGATTATCAGAATATGAAGGATTTGGAAAATGTCCACAATTGTCAGGGATGATCAGGGCTGTGATGTGACTGCTTGTGGATTAGCTGTGCTTTGTGTGTGTTTGTGTGTGTGTGTGTGTGTGTGTATTGTGGATGCCTTATGCTTATGATGGTGATGGTCGTCTCTGGCTGGCTGAGCTCTCAGTACTGCAGCATTCAGCCAATCACGCACCTCTCCTCGGGTCTGCCTGCCTCTTAATTGGCTGCCACTGACAGCGAGGGCAGCTGATCCACGCGTGAAACGATTTATCAGCCATTGAGGCAGCAGAGGAGCAGAACAGAGAGAGTGATAGTGGAGAGGAGAGGCTCTGAGCGCAAGAAGGAGAGTGAGAGAGTGAGAGAAACAGAGCAGGCTTAGCGGTGCTGAAGGATCCACTGCTGAATCTCATCACCTGCGTCCTGCACCTCACTGCCTGGCAAAGATGAACCACAGCTCCAGTGAAAAAGAGCCAGAGACCATAGAGCCACTGCGTTACCTCAGGTAAGCCCAGTCACTCACCCACCAGCTGCGTTTATCCTGAAACCGTAATTATAGACACTTTTCTAGGGCTGATCATTTAATGCCAGCCCATTTTCTTTTAGAGATTCGTATTGAGAGAGAGATATTACTATGGCTAAACTCACTTTGTCTATAATAAAGGGATGCCTTAGGTTCCACCACTTTGTCTATTAACGTTTTTTCTAAATGTGTCTTATTCAAGCCTGATTTTCGTTCTAAGTATGGAAATCAAGTGACAGATTGCACAGCATCAGATGCTCTCCTAAGGGACTGTGACTCTCCTGACATGCTGTTACTGTTACTGTTGCAGGACAGCATCATTATTTTCTCTTCAGTAATTCAGCAAACATGCAAAAACATCACAGCTGCCCAAGAACCGTGGTGTGACTTTTAAAACCGCCGCGGGCAACAGGCCGGGGCTGTGTTTTTCACTTCAGCTGCTTTTTTATAATGTGTTGCAGATCGGGGCACATCGCCACTCGCCAGAAGCGATGTGACATTTCGCTTGCCGTTGTGATGGCAACGTCACGGCCAGTGATTTGCTTTTTAAACGTGTGGGATGAATGTTGACTATTAATCTTATCTCCCCGCCTTTTGTAGTTCTGGGAGAAAAAGGGCTGCGCTTGAAAGAGGTTGCGGTCTTAGCAGTTTTGCGGAAGAGATGAGATTCAACAGATTCCTCTGTTTTGTTTTCCATCAGGGCCTCAAAAGAATACTCTTGTGTTTTTCGCCAATAAAGTCTATCTGCTGTAGTAGCATAGGGTTGATCCCCACAGATTATCATTTCAACATATTTCTTCATATTTCCTCATGTTTCCTCAGTAAAGGAGTTGAAAACCCACAGAAACCAGTGGGCACAAGCCTCTCAGTTTCCATTATTTGTATGTTTTGAGGAAGCGTTTTGCTCTTCACAAGGAAATTATGATCCATGATGATCAACTATATGCTACCGATGCAGCAGATGGAGCTTGAGGATTCCACTGGAGTATTCCTTCAACTACCTCGCCGTATGTGGTGACTCCCTGTAGCTCCCTGTGACTCCCTGTAGCTGTGTTGTATTTGTGGGTTTCTCTTCCAAGCAGGGACAAATGAAATGTGGCATGAAATTTAAAAAAAAATGAGAGGATAAAGTCACAGGAGAATGTGTGCTATAAAATTACAATAAATGAGTCTGTAATATCTGACCTGTGTAGGCCTTCCTCTAGAGCACCTCCTCCCCAGCTTCCCTACAAAGACAGATCTGATCATGAATAATAGCAAAAGCGTTTTTTTTACCCTCGTAATGATGGCTTTGGTGGCAGAAGAGGCCCTTGAATCTTATTTTGTCAGCCCACGGACGATTAAACACAAGGCAGTCAGCGAGAGACTGGGCAAATTATGGGTTACGTCGAGGCCACAATGATAGGATTTAAGTTTAAGTTGCGGATTTGGAGTTTTGTTTTCAAGGCATCACAGAACCTCTCGCTTTGTTTTCTTCTGACAGTTTTGGTGTCTGCACAAAAATTACACACACCCACACCCACCCATATATATGTTCCCATCTACTTTTTTACCTCATGTGAACGTTTTATGGTCAGCGGACCAATCAAAATGGTCCAGAATGACTTGAAAGAATATACTCAAATTACACTGAGGTTAAGATTAATAGTGACCATGTATGTGTTTGTGCCTTGCAGTTTATCAAGAGCTTATGTAATGGAAAACTGACATTTTTATTGACATAAATATTCTCCAAGTTATAATTAGAAGCGGAGTAAAACAACCTGTACTGATGTCACACAAAAAAACATGTTTACACAAATCATCCTATTCAGTCTACAACAGTGTAGCCCCACTCATTCAAGCTGTTAGGAGGGTTTCAGCTCAGACTGATTTTAAAAAAGGGAAAGCAGAAGGCAGCTAGTCAGAACTCAGATTGTTTGTATAAATCAGTCTTAAATGCAGAGTAATAATAACAGCTTGTTGAACTCTGAGGGCTAAAGAAAGGCAGTCGAGATCATGTGAAAGTCATGATTTATTAAAGAATCCACAGAAGCTCATCTTGATCTGACATTTTTCATGACCTGCATGGCACTGATGAACGTTATCTCTGATTTATTAAAGGGCTCATTTGCATATTGGTGCCAGTATTTCAGTAACTGTGCAACATGCAGCCTTATTTCCATGTTGGAATCCCTATATATCATATATTTATTTGGTGGGCAGTGCCCCGTGTTATTTCTGCATACATTTGTATAATATACCTACCTTTATTACTGTTCTTCTGTCAGGACTGCATGTTCTGGGTGTTGGTCTTGCAGCGTGTCTCTCGCCCTCCCCCTCCACACAGCTCAACAGATTTTGCACGCTCTCTCTCTGTCTAGCTCTCTCTGTCTCTCTGTTTCTCTTTATCTTTCTCTCTGTCTCATTTCTCTCTTCTCTCTCTCCTTTTCTCTCTCTTTCTCTCTCTCTTCGCTCTCTCTCTGTTTCTCTCCACTCTCTCTTCTCTCTCTGTGTCTAATGTTCTTCTCTCTCAGATTTTGCGCTCACTCTGTCTCTCCCTTTCTTCTCCCTCTCTGTTTCTTTCTTTCTCTCAGTCTCTCTCTCTCTCTTCTCTCTCACTCTCTCCCGCCTTCTCTCTCTGTCTCTCTTTCTTCTCTTTCTCTGTTTCTTTGTTTCTCCCTCTCTCTCTCCCTCCTTTCTGTCTCTCTCTCTGTCTCTTTGTTTTTCTGTCTCTCTCACTCCCTCTCTCTCTTTCTATCTCTCTTCTCTCTCTCTCTCTTTCTTTACACCCTCTCTGTCTCCTCTCTCTCTCTCTCCTCTCTCTCTGTCGATCTCTTCTCTCTCTCCCTCTCTCTCTGTTGCTCTCTTCTCTCCCTCTATCTCACTTTCTTTTCTCTCTCTCTATGTCTGTCACTTTCTCTCTCTCTTTCTCTCTCACTCTCCTCTCTTCTCTCTCTCCTCTCTCTTTCTCTGTCGATCTCTTTTCTCCTTCCCTCTCTCTCTGTCGCTCTCTCTATTTATCTATCTCTCTCTTTGTCTCTCTGTCTGACTCTCTCCTCTCTCTGTCTCTCTCCTCTCTCTCTGTCTATTTATCTCTCTCTCTTTTCTCTCTCAATCTCTTTTCTCTTTCTCTTCTCTACTTTCTCTCTCTGTCTCTCTCTCTGTCTGTCTGTCTCTCTTCTCTCTCTCTGTCTGTCTGTCTCTCTCTCTCCCTCTCTGTCTCTCTCTATATCACTTTCTTCTCTCCCTCTCGATCTCTCTCTATCTCATATTCTTCTGTCTATCTCTCTCGCTCTCTCTGTCAGATGCACACTCTTGTCTCTCTCAGATTTTGCACTCTCTTTTTCTCTATCTCTCTGTCTCTTTGTCTCTCTCTCTCTCTCACTCCCTTTTCCCTTAAACTTAACCGCCCTTTATTGAACAGAAAGATTGTTTGAGGTGACTGTCACTAGACACTTTCTAAAGCAATTCAGCAAATCAGATGTTGATTAGAGGATAATAGGTGGTAAGTTGTATATTTAGTTTGGAATGGAATTTTATAGCAATTTTATACCCTTAATTTATAACTTATTATTCAGTTATTGGGTTTAGGGCTTACTGCCTGCATGAATTTTTCAGTCACTATTATAAAACTAATACTAAAATGTAAGTAACTGAGCTGCATAGTACATTGTTATTCATTGCCCAGTTTTGGCCTTTGCAGTGCCAATTTTGCAGAAATCTGCCACATGCAGATGAGCCCTCTAACCCTTAATGTGTGCTGTGAATATCTTGACCAATCCATTCATTCCAAAAAATGAGCTTTGGGTGGTAACAGATTGTATGTCAAATGAATTAGATCATCATATTACAGAAATCCTATAATACTATTACAAATAATCCGTTCTGTAACAAATGTAATTCATTAATCTATCTGTAAAATAACACAATATATATTATATATATGATATATATATATTATAATACAATATATATTATAATTATGCTGGGCAATGATTAAAAATTTTAATCGCTGCAGTTGTGTAACTGTGTTAAAGGGAACACTGCTGTTAAAAGCCTCCTTATTTGTGTAAAGTGTATTTGTAAATATTATTTATTTTGCATATAACAATGTGATTAATCACAATTAGTTGCAGAAAACCGTGCGATTAATCGTGATTAATCACATTGTTATATGCAAAATTAAATCATCAATAAAATAAAAAAAACAACAAACGTTCAAAATAAGGATTTAAAAAAAGACCTGTTAAGGTTTGACAAAATAATTGTCAGCATTAAGTAAATTATGCGTTAGCATGTTAACGTGTCAAGCCCTAATATATATATTATGAAAACTATAGTCAAAGTTGTAATTAAAACAGATTCTTCTGTCCTTATTTTGTTAGTAGTGGCTTACAAAGAAGTCTAATTGTCTCAACCCTGGTCCAGGTGGCCTCCAGCTTTGCACATTGAGGTGTTTTTACTGCTTTCACCACACCTGATCCACTAATCAGCTTATTAACAAGCCCGTTCTGTGCTGAAGTGGTTTCTTAAAGAAGCAAAGTAACTACAGGACCAAGGTTGGGAAATACTGTAAAATCTTAATCTTCTCAGTCTTATTCCTGGAGCACTACTGCCCTCCAGATTGTGGTGTTCAGTGCTGGACTGGCCATCGTGCATACCGGGCATTTGCATTTACTGTGTTGAAGTGGAGCGACTCACTAGAACTCAGTTCCTGAACAAACAGGCTTATAAATGAGATGTGATGGTGAAGAACCTTTTCAAGTTTTAAGGAACCTTTAAATAATATAGGTCATTTACTAGGTTAAGGTTTATTCACAGATCCTTTATGGAGGTTCTTCAAACTTTGCTGATGCATCTTGTTTACAAAAGCGGTTCTCTAAAGAACAGTCGACTGAAAGGTTCTTTGGGGAAGCCAGAAAAGTTCTTTGTCTTTAGGATGCCTTTCTGTGAGTTTATACAATATAAAATGAATTGGTAAAAAGGCAAATGTTCCATTCTTATATGTCCTAATGTCCACCTTGTCTGAAATGAATAAAATATGTTCCAAAAAAAGACAAGTGGTGCTTATCCATAAGTTCAACACTCATGAAACTGGAGCAGTGTGTGTGTACTTGGGAGAATTTGTGGCAAATCAACATTACTTTTAATTCAAAAACATGATGCTGTCAGAGAAACATGGTCACAATACAAATGGGAGCAGTCAGAACCTCACTGATGATCCACCAGCTGAAACCAAGCTGCTGCAGAAAATGTTCTAATGAAAGTCACACTCGAATCTTTACCTCACCCTACACTGATCTTATCCAGAGCTCATAAAGTCATTGTTCTGTCAACAAGAAGCCAAAGGACCAGCCAGAGCACCAAACTTCAAAGAACCCAGCACTCATAAACCTGATAACTGCAGATGGTTCAACTCGACAGTCAATTAGCAATTTCCTCCTAAATACTGTTGATATTGTTCCTCATACTCTGTTTTAAACCAGGATCACTTGAGAAAGATCTCATAACAAAACATGTTTTTGTAAGTTGGGCTCTTTCCATAACCCCCCAAAAAAGCTTGGCATAAAGATGCTGGAAGGAACAAACTTTTAAGACAGTTTGTTAGGTCCTACTGTCTTAAAAGTTCGACGCCCTGTTTCACACAACAAAACCTCCATGTGTCTCTTGTTTCAAGGGGGGGGGGGTGGGAGATAAGTTCCCCACGCCCTTTCTTAGGTACCGATGTTTGTGGAGACCCCTGCCCAGGATTTGAACCCATGAACCCATCTTGGAGGCATTGCTCTCACCACTGAGCCACAGGATCCCACAGCTAACATGCCTTTTTTTGGAAATGTGACTTTCAGATGAGGTCTGATGTTCAAGACATAAAGCTAAAGGTTCTGATTAGAACCCACAACGTCCAAGTTGTAGAGGCAGTGCTCTTACCACTGAGCCACAGGATCTCGCAGCTCTCATGCTTTTTTTTTTTGGACATTTCACTTTCAGAAGAAGTGTGACATACAAGACATTAAAAGTAAGACACTGATTAGATCCTACAACGTTCCATTCTTGAGACCACAGCTAAAGCCAGTGAACTACTGGCCTTGACAAGCTGTCTAACTTATTTAAGATATATGACTTTCAGATGAAGTGTGACGTGCAAGACACAAAGTTAAAGACTCAGGTTTGATCCTACAACCTTCTGCTTTCAAGACTGTAGCTTTACATGTGAGCTACAGAGCTCAGCCAGAGGATCAGCTCATGTTTTGGATATTTGACTTTCAGATGAAGTGTGACATGCAAGACTTAAAACTAAAGATTTGGGTTTGATACCATGATGTCATGTTTCTGAAGTCACAGCTTAAACAAGTGAGCTACACAGCTTGACAAGCAACACCACATTTTTTTCTATATATATCTTTCAGATTTCTTTCAGATTTCTTTCAGATTCCTAAAGTTTGAAATGAACAAATATAGACGAGTCATTGAAGTGAGCCAAAGGACCAATGATAACCTTCCCTTAAGGCAGGAAGACTGCAAGCCCATTACCTTCTGGCTTTCATAAACAGTCTATGGTTCCATTTAAGGCTAAATCCAGGGGTGCCAAACCTGTGACAAGTCCCTGGAGAACCACACTTCTGCAGACATTGGCATTTTCTCTCCTTTAACCATCTGAGTTCAGCTCACAAAGGCTTTACCGACTTTATCAGGTGTGGCTAATGAGGTTCAAATGTACATGGACAAATTAATATTACTGATAAAATCCATAAATCCATTACATTTCAGTTAAAAGAGTCTTTGGAGTCTTACATCAGTGATGTGTAGCTATGATGTTTACATAAAAGGTCAAAAGCCACCAACCAGTTTTCTGACATTAAACTAAGTAGGCAGAACATTGTTAGTTTAATGTGAGCTATTGAAATTTAAATTCAACTGATGGTATTGAAATGAACTGGCTGGATGTTACTCAATGCTTAGTTTCCACACAAACCTGCAGTAAGGGTTCTACAGCTAGCATGAGTCTCTAATAGCTCATACACAGCTGAAAAATCATCAGAGTGGAAACATCCCTGATTTTTGCAGATTTTCATTGTAAAAGTTATTTTACTTCTACAGGCTTAGGAGCCCGTTTTTGTGCTTCAAAAAGTCCAATATACACATACTGGCACCATGGGGACCTGGTTGTAATGTCCGACAAATACACACATAAAGAAATGTGGCCCCTTATAGTCATGCCTGAATACACCATACCACAGCACACAGTCTAAACA
>JBBPCY010000037.1:10468163-10506837 GCA_037974405.1 Brachyalestes nurse
CCATGGGGACCTGGTTGTAATGTCCGACAAATACACACATAAAGAAATGTGGCCCATTATAGGCATGCCTGAATACACCATACCACAGCACACAGTCTAAACAGTGTCTAATTCTTTCTCTGCTTTTAACCCATTCAACCCATTCACCAAGTGAAGCACGGGGCTGCCACCAACGAGGGGAGGCCGTGGAGCGGCGTGTGGGGATGGTGCAGTGCTCAAGGGCACCTCAACAGTCTTGAGATGCAAACTCCCATCTTTCTGACACACACACATATATGCCTACATATATATTTATACAGTAATCCCTCACTTTCTCTCGCACTTGTGTATAGTGGAAAAACCGCCTTGTTGGTGTTTTGGGGTTGGGGGGGAGGAGGGGTTGGCAGAACCATAACCTCAGCTGCAAAGAGGGACCAGCTCCATATGAAAGTCTATGTATCTGAATTCAGTGTCATCAAGTCCCTGTTGATGTAATGGTCAGGTGTTTAGTAATTAATGCGTTGAAGTGATAATAATGTGTTAACGTGCCCAGCCCTAATTATAATTATTGTTATAATCACAATACCACTACTTCGTCCATATCATACTGCCCTATTCTGTAACTAAGAACTATTTTACTATGCTTATTCTGAGCAATGAGTTAATTATATTTCTAGGGAATGCAATGAAAGCCACATAACTATCAGATGGTTTTCAGGGCACCTTCAGTGCCTGGTTATCTTGGCACATTTGAGTTTGTTTTACTCTTGGCTTTGTGTTTTTGTTTAGCTCTGCTAAATCAGCAAATTGGCTCCCTAAAGGGATGTGTTTCTATCACCTTTATAGAGCCATAAAGAGAACAGATTAGCACATTTAGGACTGGCACAGTCACTAGAGGCCTCTGTGGTGATAAAACGTACAGGTCGCATTGCCTGAGCATTATTATACACTGTTGTGTTTTTTAGTAATGTTGCATAATCATTGTTGAAGTCAATTTAAATTCAGCGCTCGCATGTGCAATAAATGGAATAGACTGTGAAGGCCTTTGGCAGTCCGTGAGCTGGAAAAATCCCCGTGTTATGAAATGAAATGTGACCAGCAGGCCAGTCATTTCAACTTAACTTGAATACAGAACTTTAACTTAGTTAAATGTTTATTTGGACAACGGAGAAATGTTAATTTCTTCACAAGCCAAGCTATTCTCTTGTTGTTGATCCTCTTTGGTGATTTCCTTCCTCTTATCCATAGACCAATCCTCATATGAATCCAGTTAAACCAAAAAGAATTAAGTTCAAAGCAAAATGAGACACTTGTAGAATCAGAATTGCAAATAAGTAGGTCAGGGACACTGTCATCTTACGTCGAACATTCGCCATGCAAGACTGATTCTCTTCCACACACTTTTTCTGACAAAATGGCCTTTCATAAATATGCTTGCAGAGTTGAATGCAAAAGTTTAGGCACCTCTGGACAAATGACCTATTTTAGTTACCTGTTTTAAGCAACACTTAGATCTAACTAGTTACTTATCTGATTCCTACAAAGCAGGGGAGGGCAATAAAAATGCATTGAAGCTCTTGCAGCTTGCAGTTTTTACTGTGCAAAATCGCAATAAGAAATGGTATCAACAAAGGAAGGTCACCTGCGACTTGATTGCAAAACTCAACTCTGCCACGAGTGTGCAGAACAGCATCTACATTAGCTTTTGGAAATGAGTTCTGTGCACTGATGAGGTAAAAATAGAACTCTTTGCAAGCCAGCCCACGGACATTGCAGAACTAGAAATGTTCTGCAAGCAAGAGTGCCCAAAAAATCTCAGTCATTATCAGAAAAATACCTATCTGACTACAAAAAGCATTTGCAAGCTGTGTACATAACAAAATGTGTTATTTGGCCCTACATTTGCATTTGCATATTTAAAATGAAATGTGCATACTGTGAAGAACCTCTTTAGGCAAGTTCACACTGCATTTTTCTAAAGGCAGAAAAACACAGAGTGTAGGTACGGCCTTTTCTCTTTGTGGGTTCACATTATGTTTTCTGCGGGTTTTTTTGGCTTTTGTTTACGTTATTTAAATGCTGCTTCTGGCTGTGTGTTATCCTGTTGCTAAGCAACAGTAGTGTAACTGTTAGTTATTTGTGTCGGCGAGCTGTTGTTTTGATCCATACACGTGCAAAGCTCTTGCTCTTGCCCTTCAGAAGTGATACGTTAACTGGTTAAAAACACAAACTAGACCAAGGATTTTCGTTCATATCGAGCTCATTTTGGTTGGTGAGATCATGCAGTTCAGGCCAACACTGCAGTTGTCTCTGAAGGCCTGTTTTCATTTGGTGAGATTGGGCAGCAGAGAAGAAAAATGCTTGTGACCCAGACTACTTGACCACTCGGGCGCCTGGAGCGCTCTGTACAAAATACAGCAGTGCGGCCCGCGTAACACACAAAAGCATTTTTCCCCATTCAAACCTTTTTTAAAAATGAGATTGAGGCAGTATGTAAACTGAGCTGAAAAACAACCCATTTTGAAAGGCAGACTTATAATCCAATTTATTAGAAACACATCTTCTAACACATCTTCTAATTCCACTCTCTGGTGGCTTTATGAATTCCACATCCTTTATTGGTTTACTATAGGTGTAGACTGTTGTAATGCAGTTCATCCCTGGCCAGTGTCTGACCACAGGACCCCTGTTGACAGATATTGTTTGGGTAGCGGACCGTTCTCAGCACAGCAGTGACCCTGCTGTCTATCTCCATTCTGCACACCTAATGGCTTTTGCTAGAATACAGTATCTGTCAAAATATAAAGTGGCCCCTCATAGTCACACGTGAACACACCACAGAACAGCACAGAGTGTGAAATTCTTTCTCTGCATTTAATCCATTCACCAAGTGAAGCAGCGGGCTGGAACACAGCGCCTGGGGAGCAGTGTGTGGGGACGGTACCTTGCTCAAGGGTACCTCAGTTGTGCCATTGGGAGTCCAGGAATTCAAACCCACAACCTTCTGATGGTAGAGCAACTCCCTAACCACCAAACCACTAGCTGTCCCAGTATTGTATTTATTTAAACGTCGACTGCACTAAATGTCTTGACCTGTTGTTTTTCTGGCACTCGCTCTCCTGCTCTGTGTATTTTGTCCTATCTGCACTTGTAGTCTTGCGGTGTTTCTGTTTTTGTTCTCGTGTTTCTCCGTGGTCCTGAAGGAATGTGGATTCATTTCCCTGTGTATATGACTGAAATGACAATAAACCTACTTGGCTTGACTTGAATGTATCAGGCAGAGCAGTATTTAAACATATAATAGTCAGTGCTTGGTTAAGAAAGGTCCACCACCCAAAAATTTCTAACCAAGAGTGTCTCTGTGGTCAGAAACTGATAACTGATGAAGAGCTGGAGGATGGCTAACGCAAATTATGCATCTGCAGAATTATAAATGTACACCAGCCTAGGACACCTGCAAATGTTCTGTTAAGGTGATCAGTAAGAGCATACAGGTTGATTCTCCTGTGGATTTAGAGAATATTTCACCTACTGTTCCTTCAGGGGCTGAGGTTCTACCACTCTACAGACTCTATATATAATACAGTGCAACAGGAGGAGGAGAAAACAGTCCATCAGTGCAGGTGGCAGTGGGCCATTAAAATGTTTCATTACATCCTTATGATTGCTGAGGTGTGATGTGAGCCACAGCAGAAAACAGGCTGTGTAACCAAGAGAATCCGGACAGTAGGTGGACAGTAGATTAGAGGGGAGGACAGATCCAGCTTGATCAGAGGCTTCGGGGGGAAAAAATAGCTTCTCCGGCATTTTCTGTATCTCCATGACAACAGCGTGGCCGCATTCCAGTGGGAGTTGGAAGAGGAGTGCTAGGGCAGCCCAGGGGTTATTTTAGGATCTGAAACAATGGCCAAACATCTGCTGTCCTCCTTATTATACTAATTTTCCTTTTGGGCTTAAATATTCATCATTTGTACTCTTAATGGGGTAACCAGTTGAATTGAGTCCATTAAAATCTCACTGTTGCAAATTTATAAATGGTTCCAGCATTCCAAATAACACTGCAAGTCTCCTCTTATGTGTCTCTTATTATGGTATTTTACTAAAATAATTCCATAGCTGACCAAAGAAAATGTTTTACACAGGCTTGTGCGAACATTTTGTAACTAATAGAAACAGGAGAACAAGGTACTGAATGTGACTGAAATGTGCTGACGGGGTGCTAGCCTTGGCCATTCTGACTGTTGCTCCTCCTCTCACTGCCTCTTCTGTTCTCGCTGTAAAGGTGCCAGGAAGAGCTGTCAGCACTTAATAAGATCAGGAAGGACTGATGGCTGAGTCCATGTTTCTTGGACTATACTTCATGTGTCTATGGCTGCGTCACCAAAGAAATTGGAATGAAAGCCATGCAGAGCTGGGAATATGTGACCACATATGTGTGAAAAGCCAGATATGTCAATGTGATATGGCTTGGAATATATTAAAAACGCACAGCTGAATGCCAGGACCCAAAGCAAAATCTCCACAGCATCACATTGCTCTTGTTTTGCCATCCCTTCTTCCTGTAGTGATTCCTGGTGCTATCTCTTCCCCAGGTAAGCAATGCACACGCACCTGGCTGTCCATGTGATGTAAAAGAAAAGCCTGTTTCACGCCAAGCCACCTGCTCCCATTACTCCAAGGTCCAGTTCTCATGCCCATTGTAGGTTTTTAGCTATAGACAGATGTCAGCATGGGCACTCTGACTGGTCTGCAGCTTCCCAGCTCCATAATCAACAAGCTGCGATGAACTGTGTGTTCTGACACCTTTTTGTCATATGCAGCTTTAACTGAGGCTTAGAACCAGACGGGTTAGCCTTTGCTACCCATGGGCATCAAAGAGCCTTGAGCGCCAGTGACCTTGTCGCCGGTTCACCAGCTGTCGTTCTTTATGCTCGCTCACTTTTCCTGCTTGAACTTCGAGAACTGACTGTTCACTTGCTGCCTAATATATCCCAGCCCCTGACAGGGGGCACTGTAACCAGACAATTAAAGTTATTAACTTCACCTGTCAGTGGTTTTAATGTTGTGGCTGATTGGTGTACTGTGTACGACGGGCATTTCAGTCGTTGTGTAATAGAACTTCCAATCTCACAGCCCTGTCCTTGTGTGTCGCAGGAGGCTGGGCTGTAATTGGGTTCACTGTTTCGCTCGGTTACACATTCATTAAAAGGCCATTTTGCTGTTGGTAAAAGCTGGAAGAATACCCATGCTGAATTTTGATTATGTAAATGTCTGCTTCTGTTCCTCGCAAAACAACTTGTTTGCACGACACATGGTTTTCACCCCGTGTGGTGAGGCTCAGAAAGAGAAGTTCATAACAGATTCTCTGCAACTCATGATCCAGAACCAATTTCAGGCTCTTCAAAACACAGCTCTTTATAGAACACAAGGTTCTTTTTTTGGTGTTTTATAGAACCATTTCAAAAATGTACTTTTTTAAACCACATATAACAGTTTCTCCATCATGTAAAACATGCAAGGCAACAGATAAGTATGACCATGGCTGTAGAGTGTAAAACAAATTTTGGAGTTCTTTAGTGTGGGATGGAAGTTATGGAGTTTAAGAGGTTAAAGTTTAAAGGACTTTGACGTAATGGAATGCTTTTAGACAATTACAGTTGCTAAGAACCATTTAGGACCACTTATTTCTGAGATTGTAATATTTTATATGTGATGCTGTAACATGCAATAAAGAAACTGCAGTCAGCTTTTTTAATTGGCTAGGATATCTGCAATTAGGGTAGCATTGACAGAAAACTAATGAGACATGTCCAGATGGTGTATTAAGCCATTGATGTTGATCGTAGTGATGCTTCGCCGTGGGGCCCCTCAGATCAAGCCTGTCACAAAAATAGCAGAGGGATTGCACATTGGAAGCGCTAATGCATTCTCCCTCAGCAAAGCATTCGACTTGGCGTCTGTTATCAGAACCTAGCTTGAGGTGATGCTTTAATCTAGTTTTCACGAGCCGGACTCAAGAGCCCCCCTTTCGTCCCGTCACTTTCACCAGCAGCAATTTGTATCAGCTGCCACAGCGGGCTCTCCACCTTGGCTTGCTGCTTCTAAAGAAGTCCTTTAGGAAATGGCGGGTTATAGTGGAGGATGTAATGCAGTTAGTCTGCCCCCACAGAGGACAGATATGGAGATTGCTGAGCTGTTTTTTTTTTGTGTGAGTGCGCTACAATGTGTGACCTTAATGAGAGTAGAGAATAGGGAGTCACGTCTCTGGACTGGCGCTGTGATTTGTCACCCATCTGCCGTGCCTCCTCTCCGGGTTCATTTGCACTTTCTGGTGGCGGCGATTCCTCCGTTGTTGTGTCTCCTGATTGCCAGCATGGGGCTCGAGGGGTGTAATCAACTTCTCTCTCCTTCATTCCTTCCTTTGCCTTCATCACCTCTTCCGCTGGCTGCCAGTAGCAGCAGACAACAAACCGTTATTAGTGCAAGTCTGTGTTCAGGATGTCTAAAGAGAGAACGTGAAGTGCCCTCCAGGTACACTCTGCTGCAGCTTTACATGTCCTCATTATATAACTCAACAACAAAAGAGTTTTGATGGGAAACAGCTGACCTTTAACAGGCGTTTAAGGATCATTTTCTGCATGCTTTGAAAATTTGCAAGCTTTCCGCCCATGGCCTCTCATCAATGTCTTGTGATTTTGAGCCTCTGTGGCTCTAGGCGAGGACTGGAATGTTATCAATAACCCGATCACATATCTTGTGATGTTGGCTAGTCTTTTATTTGCAAAATATGTGCTACAAGAATTGACCATGGTCAGCCACATAAGTGACTGGATTGTGAAATAACCTTTATTACACACACACACACGCATACACACACACATACACACACATGCGCACACACGCGCACATACACACACACACATGCAAACTACAAAATGTCTAAAAAACTAAAGAAAAGTAGGTTTTCCAGAATACTGGCCTTTTTAAAAAGATCCATTGTTTCCAGGTCAAATGTGCTGAAGTAGTTTAGTCAGCAGCCTGGAGTGAGGCACAACACAGGGCAGCCAATCAAAACACTGACATATGACAGGTCTTAAGGACAAAGTAACAAAAACAGAATTCTAATCCTAAAGGGAAGGCCTGAAGAAAAGGCATAAAATACAGATAAAAGAGAGAAAAACAGTAAAGAGTGTAAAAATTAATTAGCATATTAAGTGGACCTCAAGAGGATTAAGAAGTATGGCCTTATGGGGCTTTACATGGTATGGAACGTTTACATTGTGTGAAAGATTTTTAAGCTTCAAAAAGGTTCTTCACATTGAGATCTTAATTAATTCCTGAAAGTCTCTGTGGGGAGCCACAAGCTTCTTGATTTGGCAAACCCTTTTGGCACCTTTATTTTAAAGCATGGATGAGGTTAGCCCAGAGTTGCAGCTTAATTTAAGGATATTCTCTTTCAGATTCTCTATAGATTATTTGTATGTAATGTTTGTTTTAAATGCTATGAACTGCTGTCCTGCCCACTGTGTTTTGTCAGTGTCTTGTGATTTTGAGTGTTTCTGGCTCTAAGCGAGGAGAATCAGCATTTCAGAGGAAGGGGGGGTCAGCTGATTCACTTTTCTGGTAAATCAAATTCAGACACCCCATGGCAGGGTTCTGTCAGTCTCTAGCACCTTCTTTTAGGACCAGTCCCTTCTGCCACTCATAGGGCCAAAGGAGGGATGACCAACAAAGACTACATTTCTAACGTCAACACTTGGCTTTATAATGATCTGATAAACCAAATGAACCAGTATGAATGGGGGCATTCTAGAAGGGTGTGCATGAAGAGGAATAGTCTTGAAGAGTGCAACTGAGGAGAACATTCTAAATGGGGAGAATATTCTAGAACAGTGTGAATGGTGGAGATCATTTTAGAACAGTGTGAGTAGTAGAGCATATTCTAGAACAGTGTGAATGGTGGAGATCATTTTAGAACATTGTGAGTAGTAGAGAATATTCTAGAACAGTGTGAATGGAAGAGGACATCTTAGAACAATGAGAGTAAACAATGTTTTACAACAGATAGAACTTTATTTTTTAATGTCTGTTGCATCGGCGTGCTCTGACCTTTGGTTGAAGGCACTAAATCTTACTTAGTCTAGGTCAGAAGTGTGGAACTCCAGTCCTGGAGGGCTGTGGTCCAGCACGTTTTGGTGATTTCCCTGCTCAGAACCTCCTGGTTAACCTCACCAGTTCATTGTCAGGTTTAGTGAATGTGTTTGAGGAAGACTACCATCAAACTGTGCTGGACACCGACCCTCCAGGACCGGAGTTTGACACCCCTGGTCTAGGCTTAGACTTTTTCTGGATATGAGAAACTGGGTTATGGAAACCTTTATATGACCTGAAGGATGTCCTGGAATTCCCAAATGTAGAGAATCTGGAGACATTTCTAAAACAGTGTGAGCAGAGAGGACATCCTAACACAATATGAATGAGGAGAACATTCTGTGACTGTGTGAATGGAGGTGGGTGTTTTAGAACATGATGTATCTTAGAGGATCACAATAATTACACACAGGTAGGACACACAGACACAGTGTTTGGCTTTGTTGTATTTGTAGTTTTTTGTTCTGTTAGTGTTTTCTGGCCGGTCGACAAAGGATTTTCCACCTTTAAAATTCCTTCTTAAACCAGGCTTTGGATTAATCTGGGTCTGAGATACGGGCCCAAAGAAGCTTTTATAAGACCTGAAGCATGATTGGTTCTAGAATAGTAAAAAGTAAAAAAAAAAGAGCATTGTAGAACTGTATGAATGGAAGAGAACCTTCTAGAATAATCAGAATAACAAGAATTTTAGAACAGTGTGAATGGTGGAGATCATTTTAGAACAGTGCGAATAGTAGAGAATATTCTAGAACAGAGTGAAAGGAGGAGAACATTTAGAATAATAAAAGCAAATAGTACTTTAGAACAGAGAGAACATTCTAGAACAGTAAAAGATCTAGAACAGCATAAATGGGGGAGGGCATTCTAGAACAGTGTGAACAGAGAACATTCTAGAACAGCGTGAATAGAGGAGTTCATTCTAGAACAGCGTGAGTAGAGAAGTTCATTCTAGAAAAAGGAGAAGAGCATTAACTTTAAAGGACATTTACAACAATCACACACAGCATTCAGGTTTGCTGATGTTGGGTAAATGTTCTCTGACTTGTGGACTACTATGACCTTTTTACTAGTCTCTCTTTTTAGAAACTGAAGGATGATTTAGCTTTGTGGCTGTCAGAGGTTATGCTATCAACGATTAATTTGCCTGCAATTTAGGTTTAAAGAGCTCCCACTGCTTGTAGCTTCAATTATGGAGGCTTTTGGACAGCAACAATGTGACACCTGGCATCCGACGCCCACGCAGTCACTCAGTATGCCAGTACAGAGATGCCACAGTGATACACCAATGGTGGCCACTATCAGGCAAGCTAGATGATGATGACTAGAGGTAAATGCAGGATACATAATGACAATCAAATTAAATGTAACTTCAGTCATGCTTTTTCCATATGATTGAAACAGGAATATGTTATCAGTAATCTAATCTCAGGTAATATTTCATGCAGAAATCAAATTAAACAGACTCTGATGTTATAAGAAGTAAATAATGACTAGAAATAAGTTAAATGAGCTGATAATATTCTCACAATACCCTCTAAATGAGAAACATTAGATACATTGAACAGATTTAAGATGATTCACTTGACGAGATATTTTTAGCAGCGTGGAAGGATCCATATCAAGTGATTTGGAAAGGAGGATCTGTTTATACAGTCCATGGGGCCGAAACTAATTTGTATGTTTCTTGGCCACCTGTGTGCCAGCGCTTCATTATGTCATTCACAACAGGGCCAACAAAAGGTGATTTCAGAAGGGAAGTGTTCGGACAGAGTTGGAAAGTACAGAGAAACGGTACGAGTGAAAGTACTGCCACTGCGTGAGTCTTAAATGTGGAAAAATGGAGCCAAAATATACTCAGGATTCTTGAAATTGCTGGCTTGTGAAATTTGTAACACATACTCTGAAGGTCTAAATAAAGATGTAAAGAGTAAAAAGTAAGTTTTTCATCTTGGAAATGTAAAAAGGTTCAAGCATTCAGTATTTAATAATACAGTTAAATATCAGTGGTCCATAAAGATACGTAAGTGTAGTAATAAAATTCCCTTACTCGAGTATTTACACCACTTTTTTTCTTTTGGTTTCAACTAGAGATAGAGCCAAACCAACATGCACTTTCACAATTACAATGAACCCTTAGACCTCAGAACGTATTAGTAAGATCTGATTTCAACAAACCGTGTAAAACAGTATAAAATCAGTGTTTTCTCTCCTACATACTCGCTGTTTGCTGTTTTTTCTCTTGGCCGCTCTCCGGACCCCCTCCCTCTGCAGGTTTTCCTTGTGGGCGGAGAGTATTCTGAAAGTATTCTGTGATCTTGTGTTTTTTTCTATTTCTTTCTAAGACCTTAAATATAAGAAAACTTCATTTTTGTTCTTTATGGGCATTTGCTTTTTAAAACCCAAGTAATGGTTATTATTACATGTTTTTTTAATTACAATAACTTTGGTTTTTCGAGATAGAGCCAACCACATCTGTAGTGAAAGACCTGCTGAACAGAAAAACTAAGTGCAGGATGTGTCATAAAATCCTATAAAGAGAATAATACGTCAGTATTGGAAGAGTGGATGGTGCACTACAAAATACGAACTAGCATGAATCAAGAACAAAAAACAGAGAGCCAAAAAAAACGTAAAGCTTTGGGGCAGAAGTCTTATGGAAAGGTGAAATGAAGATTAGCCTATAATTGGGTGAGGAAAAAGGAAAGAGTAGAGACTATTTATGACCCAAATTATACCACCTTGAGTCATGGCTCATTAGTCATGTGTAGCCCCTCAGTAGAACCGAATCACTTTATCAGTGATGGACTGGGAAGCACATTGAAATATCTCATCTGATTCCACTAAGTTCCTGAAAATGAACTGAACTGAACAAGACACCAAAAGCCTGAGAACACTACTAACACAACTACTGAGTTTTCTCAGTGACAAAAACAGGAATGTTCTGTGTCAGTATAAGAAGTACAGCCGTGATGCCATTAGTGTACATCGGCCACTCAACATAGACTCTTAACTTAAGCAGATGTTCTTTATTTTAAGTCATCTAGAGAAATTATTTTATGTTGGCACATAATTTGTATCAGAACAATAGAACATGCGTAGAATCAGACAGTTATACTAGATACAGTTATTTAAAACCTGTAAATGTTATATGTTTTATTGACTAGATTTTAAATATTTTCACATACCATAATGTGTAAAAATGCAAAGCCAAAGCAACACAACATGAATCAAACAATATCAGTGTCATATATAATATCCAGACCACAGGCTGCATTGTATACTGAAAGGTGCTGCACTGCATACCAAAAAGTGAAATATCTTTGAGTGCGACAGATGCTGTTTATCTGATTGTGCAGCTTGAAACAAAATCTAATTTCTCCCTTTATGGCGTCTCTCTGGAAAAATAAAAAAGATAATAAACACAGCGGGGGTGGGGAAAGCACATTCATCGCAAATAGAAGTCATGTGGCTACAAAATTCGCCCTTGGATCATCATTATGAACCGATTTGTCCTTTTTAAAGCTTTATTGGATAATGAATGCGGGTTCAGTTTGATCCTGGTGTTTTAGTGTTAAATCCAGTTCCAGAAAAACTCCTGGCCTCTCTATTCCCTCCCTGTCGAGCTCCAATATGGACGCCTCCGCTCAAGATGCTGATTTTAATCACATCCTGTCGTTACCTACAAGGTTCCTCTAATCTTGATTTGATTAAGATTTGATTAATATTTCGTGACCGTAAACATAATCTGAAGTGTTTGATGTTTGTGGGCACTGGAGGGGAAATGGCAGTCCCAGAGTAGCTCTTGGTTAATTTGGGCTGCTGCCAAATTTCCTCCGTTCTGATGAGCTTCACACTCATGCTGTGCTGCTGGCTGGTCTGAATGCCAGGGATTGCAGAGAAAATGACAGTAACCAATGCATCCTGCAGATTTTAATGGTGGAGTGAATGTCAGTGACAGCTATTGTTATATATTTTGCAATAACTTGTAATAGCACGCTATCATCTGGTGATCCATGTCCTCTGATTCGGCACAAATGTAATAAAAATGTTATATAATGTGGATGTGGCCAGCCTATAACAGAGAATGGGTCAGAAAAAAACATCTCGTCTAACAGAACTAAAGTGAGATGATAGCTGCAATTCTCCATTCCATTATAGGGACTGTCATCTTATTTTGTTAATTTAATTTAGGCACAAAGCTATAAGGTTCTATTTTAGCTTTGGAGTTAAAACGTTCTCCATGAATGTACCATTGACTTTCAAATATGGAACCAATGTTGATTTCAATATAGATATACTTAAGGTCCCGCTGTTGGATTTGAGTGAGACAGGATGATGTTGGTAGATGGTGATGACAATTGTTGCCCTCAACCAATCGAAATTTGGACGCCCTAGCAGCTGTTTCTGAGGTGTTTATCCTGTATGTTCTCTAAAAAGAGGAAAATTGCAAAACATGATGGATTTTCTAACAAGACAATAAACCCAATAGTATCGTGCGGGGTTGGTTATTTACTACTGATCTCTTATCATGTGCATTGACATACTCCTAACCACCATTTGTCTTTTAACTTGAAGTTACTTATCTATAGTATTTATATCCCAGTATTTGTGCATATAGCATAGTTTTTTTTCCCCACAGAGTTATTGTTGGATTCATTAGTCTTTCTATTTTATATTTTTCTTTTCTGTGTTTCTGTGCAAGAGTAGGCTAACATACGCAGTTTTCTTCGGGATCTGTAAAGTTTTCTGATTCCAATTATGATTCTGATACATTTGAATAATGCTCGTAAATATTACTATTTGCAGTTGATTCAACAGTCTTATTTAAAAAATGAAACGTATGCCCAGGAAAAGCAGCAGTGGGATTCAGTAAATGCCAATCGTGTATATTTATAGCAGTGTTTCACACATTTTTAAGCCTCAATAAGTGGGTGCTCGAGCCCAGGAGGTGGTTCTGACTGATGGAATCTCGCTGAAAATGCTCACCCATTTTCCTCACAGGAGCGAACAGCAGGGGCCATCGGAGTGTCAAAGTCAATGAGAGAGATGCACAGCATGCCGTCGCATCCTCCTGCACTAAAGGCTACAGCCACCTTTAAGGATAAAGTTAGTTTAACGTAATCTTTAGGAAGCTTTTGATTGCACACACAGTATCTAGCTATATGATTTTTTTTGCATGTACCAGATGAAGTATTTTAATCATGTCCACTGGCTCAGGCCAAACAGTAGACATATTAAAAGAATAAATGATTTTATTGTAGTTTAGTTATCTTGGTTAATGGAGCTACCATTTTAAATAGCCATGTCTTCTCTTGTTTTACCTCAGTGCCAGTTGGCTTTTTAAGAATAAACATAACCTTTAGTCCACTAAAGCATGCTGTTTAACCCAAGGCAGTTTTGCAGGGCACGTCAGCTTGACAGGTTCACTGATTAAACTCCGCTGAGCTCTGGGTCAGGTTGTTGACCACTGCACTATGAGACTTGCGGCCGTGATGTGGAATTTTGGACACTCTGTACTTCTCTTGGGCACTGGAGCAATGATCTAGAAGAGAACTAAACAGAAACAATAGTCATGGGCCTCGATGGAGACCTCCCCAATGGGAGCGTCCTTTCTGCCTGGTGCTGTCAGGCCTCAGCCTCAGTATCTTCAGCTCTCTTCAGAGGAAAATCACACAAAATAAGCCCCCCTCTCCAAAGACTCTTTTTGGGCTCCACTAATAGCACAATCAGTAAATTGGAGCAACAGCATCAAGCATTAAGCATTACGTTACATGAACTATAAAAGAGGAAGCCAGGGGACATGTTGCTTCATTATATTATTCAGTAATGAGAGCAGATTTGGGTCATGAACAGATATTGACTCACATAGCTGGTTATAGCCCATAAATGAGGACATTGCTTTCAAAAAGCCACTTAACAGACAAGGATTGTATTACCCAAGGCACATAGAATTGAGTTATTGCATTCCACAATTGTTTTCATTGTCCGTGAGTGGTTTAGTGTTTCTGCTCGCTGTTCTGACTGGTACTTGGCTGGCGAGATGTTTTATTCATTTCACGTACGCTGGCTGCTGAATCTTGGGTCTTGAAAGATGCCCTAATGATGGTCTTCACTGGGCTGACTGTAAGGCACTAAATGTGCAATTAAGAATTCCGTTTGATGTGTCCCGGAACGGCTAAACTTTGGAGTGTGACCGAGCCTAGGCATGCAAAACTTGAGTTTTGCATGCCTAGGCTCGAGTTAAATTTGAGAAATTTGAGTTAAATCCTACATCAAACCAACCTACACCACCAGAACCTACACCAATCAGGGGGAGCACATTTTGAGTTTACAGTATTCTAACCTGGCCTGATTTTAAACGATGAAGTATATTTCACTAGTGCTGCATTTTTGATACTAAATGCCTAATTCCGTATTCTATTTAATGTGCACCGGAACATGCTGACTAGACGGCTCTTTTGTCCACAGTTAGACGCGGTTAGCCACTGCCTGTGCTATGTGCTGTAATGCAGTGCCACTACCTGTATCTGTATTTGGATTTGAACTGAAAGGCTCAAATACAAGTTGTTTTGTATTCATTTATATTTAAATTTGACTGATTTACTTTAGCTTTTGGGTTTGCTTTCCAGAAAGATAAATAAAATTTGCCGGACATGCTATCAGAATCTATTTTTGTGAATCCAAGTACATTTAATTATTTAATTATTGACGTATTATTGGCACTCCAAACCCTCCATATAGCATAATATCCCAATGTTCATTCAGATCTGTTCATTCCAAAGTATTTATTAGTATTCAGTAGCATCCCCTACATATCCTTCCTTTGTATTTTCCTCCTGTATTGAAACTGTGGCCTGAAGGACCTGTGCCTGTTTCTTCTCTTCCCTTTTTCTCTTCTCTTCTCATTTCATCTCATCTTATCTCATCTCATCTCTTCTCTTCTCTTCCCCACTCTCTCACTCTGAAATAAGTCTGCAGGCACTCTTAGCTTCACAGCTGATTCTGTGTCCGTTACCATGGTTTCCTCCACTTGCCACCATGGTCCTCTCTCTCTCTCTTTGCTCGGGCACACTGTTACAAATAGATGCTCGCAGACAGAGCCAGTCATGAGCTGGGATTTAATTACAGAAGCGTGGGACAATTGCTGTGTCAAAAATGACTGTGTAATGCAATGTCAGTGGAGTAAGCTTAATCCATGAAATATGACTGTTAATCACATTTCACGGACATGGTTTTCCCGTCACCGGCGCACTATAACTACGGCAGACACTCTGTCAGTCCATCGTATGGTCTATTGAAGCTCAATAGTCCGCCTTACAGTCAGACGTCCCACTGTGGCACATTTTTAGTATCTGAGAAAATTGCTCATATTTTACAGCACATGGACATGACTGGACCCCTGCTGTTTGCGGTGAGTAGGGGTCCAGAAGAAAACCTCCTGAAGTTCCTCCCCAGAGTCAAGCACAGCTCATTCATTCAAGCCCAAGTGTCATCAGAGTGCTGTCTTGGATGTGCTGAGCCAGCCAGGAGCAGTCTGGCTGCAGAAGCGGGTCGGTGTCTGGAAACAGCTACGAACTGCATACAAACCCTGCCAGATTCTCACTCGCACAGTCCCAGCATGTAGCACTGCTCCAGATACGGAACAGTTGATGTATTGTTGTCATTTCTCAGTGACAGAGACAGAAGAGAGCCTGATCTATAAAGCCAGTCTAATGAGCTTCCAAATTGAGTTAGCAAGCCTGTTCGGAGGTGTCACAGAGATGGGTTTTGGGGTCAGTGAGATCCACAGGGACTTGTCGAGACAGTGTTCGCGGTCTGCTCATCGATTTACCTGTCTAAAGCCTGAAAAATGGGCTTAGTATGGTTCTCTGTGGTGTATTCGAAGAGCTACTGTAGTCAGTGTCAAGGGAGAAAAATGATTTAAGCTCTAATGTGGCCTACCATTGTTTACAGTGCTTATCTGTCCAGATGAAAGTCATTGTGTGGTGCGTTAGCCAGCTGGGTCACTGCCTGATGACATATGCAGGTGTGGTGGATAGACACAGTTGCCCCTCAGTGCTTTTCACCCCTCACTGAGGCGTGACCGTGTCTAACTCCCTGGATCGATCACTCCTCAGTAGACAGCTGTGCTTAAGTACATTACCTTTTGCTGTTTTCCAGCTTGGAGTACATTTTGGATTTGGTCGTAGTGCTATAAGATGAGACCAACATATGGCTGTCACATGGTTTTTGTGGGTTTCTTTTTCCATTCCTAGTCTCATCCCTCAGTTTTGAGAAGATTTAGGTGTGAATATAATGGAGCCTAATGAGCTCAGACTAATGATAGGTCTTTTGAGGAGGCTACATGTAGGCTAATGTAGAGCTCATGTTTATGAATGAATTAAATGAAGAGCACAAGAACACGGAAAAGTACGATGCAGTGTGGGTTACAAGGGACAGGTGCAAAAGTGGCAAGAAGATTCAAGAGTGGTGGAGCTTACTGGGAAGTTGAGATAACAACCAAATTGTTCTCTGAAAATTGTTCAATATCTTTAGTCACGTAACATTAAGAATGGAAAAATGAAACAAGGGAAGCTCATTCAATACATATTTAATGCCGAATCCAAACACATGTCAGCCAAACTCAGCCGTGCATTGCCAAGACCACTGAACTTCCAGGGCCCGAGTGTCAGCTTAATCCAACACCGGCCTGCTGGTCCTCAACTCAGTCGCTATTAATTCACCTTCAGCTCCAGTGTGTTCTCTGACTGAGACAGATGTCGTTGTGAACCAGTTCACCCTCCTGTCCTCCTCCCTCACACCCACTATCTATCTTTGTCTCAGCAGCATCACTTCCTGCACTCTTTAACTCAAGAGAGTTGGTGTAAGAGAGCAAGAGTGTTGGTGTCCTAAAATGGCATAACATCAGCATTCGTTACTCTTTGTGACTTAAACATACATTGTCTCTTGATGCTGTAAATCCAGTTGATACTATTAAGAAGTAGGACGACGCTGCAACAGAAAGTGCAGATAAGTCTCCATGGCTTGACGCTTTGGAGAGTTGCCTAAGGGTTGGAAAAAAAGAAATAGCTTCTGGTGATTCTCAAATATGCCTTGGGGTTTGGTGACCTGAGAGCTTCCTTGGGCTCAAATGTTAAGCAGAAAGAAATAATGGGAAGACCTTTGTATCCTAAGATATTCAGAGTCTGAGAAAAGCTAGGTGAAGTGTGAGTGTCTGTTCGCGAACCATTATCTTCTTCCTTTGGCCTTCATTCTCACATTGTCACATACTGGTCCTGTTCCACCGAAGGTGAAAGTTTAGTCTGTAAGAACCTTGTTAGCACACTCTTTAGTAAGATCCAGACTAATGGGGAAGGAGAGACCTTACTGACTTTTTGATCTGCCAGGTCAGTCATTAATTACCAGTCATCATTTACAGACCCTGCAAGGAACTGATGCCGAAATGATGAGAAAATGTTTTATTTCATATACAATACTGTGCAAAAGTCTGCAGATTGTTGAAAGACATTTTTCTCAGCTTGTCGTAATGGCTCTTTCTTCTAGCAATAAATGCAAATGTACAGGAAAGCAGTAAAAGTATCAAGATTTGTTTTGCTTGTAAAAAAGTCCTTATCAGGAGGTTATGGGGAAATCAGGGAAGGTGAAGGTACACATGCTGTAACATACATGGAATTGATGGAATTACTGTATGTCAAACATTTTTTGTTCAGAAACCAAAACCTACATAACAGCAGTTCATATGTTGAGTTGACTGAAACAAGCTGCTGAGCACAAAAATTCACCAATGTTTTTTTTCCCACATATTGTTAAACTGCTGGAACAGAAACTTACAGTCTCTGATTTTTTATTACTATTTTATTTTACAAAACTTTGTGTGTGTCTGTATGTGTGGCTTAGCAATAGCATTTTCAGTGTAATGCATCAAATACAGTAGGATTGTAAAGAAAATGGTATGAAGGCCATTTTCTTTTCCAGCATACTGTTATATACATGGGTCCCTGCCCATATTTCTACTAAGAACATGGTGATGATCTCTAAAACCACTTTCCTGGCTTTTTTTGTTGTTGTGTTTGAGGAAGGAGCTTGTGCTGGTCTTTTGACAGACAACACGAAGCACCAGTTAATAGAAGCACCCCAGCAACTATTAGCCTAACTTCCTCTTCGTGGTAGGTCTCACTTGGGGGGTTTACACCCCCCAGGACTGCTGGTTGATCCCCACTGTGATATAATCTATCTCATGCTTTTTGAACCCTCTTTGTTTTCAGAGATGGGCAACTCCATTCCATTCTCCATTCTGTGGCCGGTGTGTACATTTTTACACTGTGCTTCAATTCTCTTGGCAGGAATTTTAAAATTGCGCTCTTTTCAATTTGATACATTCTCTCTGGGTTCCATTCAGCAAATGACAGAAAAAAAAATGTGTGAGCATGACACTGTGCAGGAAGAATTTGCAAGTGTAAACTTCCCCTCTGCCTCGTAGCCTGCTGGCTCTGCTTCTTCAGATCAAGATAATGGTGCTGGTATGTAGATGAAGCCAGAGTGAGCCGACGTTGTGTTCTGTAAATAATAGCAGGCTGTCCTCTTCGTATCTCGCGGTGTTCTGTCTTGTGGCTATGATAGTTTACAGCGTTTTCATTGGCTTGTACCACTTGCTGCTGAGGCACTTGAATGTGCTGGTGCCGGGTACTTGATGAAGGCAGCAGGCAAGCTGTTGTGTGGAAGAGAGGCTGTTATTTGGCTGCCTAGTGGGGTGCATGGATTATAACATCAATTTAGTGCAATTTGGATAGGAAAATAGGGGGGTCCAAAAAAAGCAAGCCATATTTACCTGGGCTTTCAGGATAAGAGGAGGTGGGGACGAGGTGCTGATTTGGCTTTATTAGCTAACAACAGTTTTTCAAGAAGTCGAAGTGTAACATAAGGTACACACATAACCATTTAATGTTTTCAAGGAATAAAGGAGAGGAGAACTTGACAGCTCAGCCATTGAGAACAATTCTCAACCTGGAAGCTATTAAATCACCTTCAGCTCCGGTATGAAATGGACCAATTTATCCTCCTGTCCTCCTTCCCGAGCTCCCACTATCCATCTTTAGGCAAACAACATCACTTTAAGTGCTGGACGAACATTTCTGCGTCCTCTAGGGATACAACACCTGCATCCAGAGGCCATTGATAGTTCAACAAGTTTCCAGTGTTCACAGAACTGACCTACTGGCAGCTGCTTTCTAATAGAAACAAATGCTCTTTCGCAGTGCAAATGGCTCATTATTCAGTTATGGGACAAGTCCATATGCACTTTTGGATGCTGGCCTCTCTCTAATGGAAATGAAGGTAAAGAATAGAAACCACATCTAACATGCCTTGGGCAGTAACCCACCTGACAGACTATTTTCTGGTTTTGTTTTTTATTTATTGTTACATCACATCTTACAATGGGATTAAAGTGTAGGTCACTAGCGACCTGAACACAGAACCAAAGACTTTGTGATAGAAAGAGTAATGACTCCCCATTAGTTTCTGATCTCTCCACCCCTAGTTCTATAATGATTCACAATGGAGCATTTGGGAGGGAAAACTGCTTCACAACGTAAAAAGAGCTAAGTTTGTCTCTGCCACTGGACAGAACCTCTGTTATCTGAGTATACTGATATCTGAACTCATCTTATGTTTAAGTTGGACTGTGTTAAAGCCAGTGAAAACTCAACATAGCGTGCTCTGTGCTGATATTACACTGCGACTACATAGACAAGCTAACAGGAATTAGTATTCCTGCAGAAGCGGGCACTTCTGGTTTATACAGGTACAAAAAGTTTGAAAAAATATGCAACTGCTTTGTTTGTTTCACGCTGGTTTGTTAAAATGCTCTTGCAGTTGCTTAGATAACCTTATCTATCATTGCGTAGGAGAATAATTCACTTGCGGCTGTGCTGTCGCAATCTACACATTTCAGACTCATTTGTTAAGCGCAGCATGAGGTGGGTGTCATCATCAGAGAGTGTGGACATCGTTTGATTGATTTGTATATTGTAATGTAAATACATGTAAATAATTTTTACATTTTGCTTCCCTGCTTGCACAGTGTAAACGACATCAAATTACACATTCCCTCCAAAACTTAACTGTTATGTTCAAAACCAAGATTTTAAATTATGTAACTTTGTCCTGGATTATAAGAAGAAGAACACAGCTGTTTTCGACCCTCTCTTCTAAAAGCAATGTGGCTCAATAAATGCATTTTCATAATCTTAAAATCTGCCAAGAATTTTGCCAGCTGACCATGCAGATGTGCCAGAGCTCTCCACTCTCCACTGAAATGAAGGCTGGGCCAGCCACCCAGTCCTGGGTAATAATAATAATGATAATTTTAAAAATAATTAAATAAATAAAATTAAAATAATAATAGTAATAATCCATCCATCAATTTATGAACCCTTTTGTCCCGCACTGGGTGTCTATGGGCGAAGGCGGGGTACACCCTGTACGGTAATAATAATAATAATAAATAATAACAATATTAATTTAGTGCCTTTCTCAAACTCAAGATCACTTTACAAATAGTTAAGACATAGGACAAGACACAGACAGTAGTAGAGAAAAACATTAAACAACACAGATTACAGGAGCAAGAAAGAACAAATTTGGCAGAATCAAGAGTGAGGAGAAATGGCATAACACTGAGAGAAAAGATTTTTCATTGGTTTTTGAAGGAAGTAAGAGGAAGCATTGTGACTATTATGAGGGACGGAATTCCATAACACTATGGAGCGGTTTCCCAGATAGGGATTAAGCCTAGCCCTGCACTAAACAGTATAATGAATGGAGATTTTCCATTGAAAGAGAAATATAGTCCAGGACTAGTCTTAATCCCTGTCTGGGAAACCGGGCCTAAAAGATCTACCATTCTTAGAAAAAAGTTGAAATTTCGGGAGTTTAAGGAGCCAGTACCAGATGAACACAAGGAGTGGTTAAGAGCATACAAGTGAAGTAATTCAGTGAGATAGTGGAGGGGCAGAACCATGGAGATATTTAAAGGTAATGAGTACTATCTTAAACTAAATATGGTAAGATATGGGGAGTCAGTGAAGTTTCTGGGAAATGGGTGAGATGTGTTCAGACTTTTTAGTACAGATGAAAACACAAGCAGCAGAATTTTGCACATACTGAAGACTAACAGTGGTTTTCATATGGAGACCATGAAAAAGAGCTTTACAGTAATCAAGAAGAGAAGTTACGAAAGCATGAATAAGTGTTTCATGTTGAGGTTAACCCTCTTAATGCTCATTATTCTGGAGCTAGAATAATGCAACAGTGACAATCAAGATGCGTTTCAGCAAGGAAATGCGAAGTGTGATTGCGTAAAACAGTGTTTGGAGACACCAAAATGTTGATTTTTTGGGCAAAAAAAATGTTTCTTACACCGTGGATTCAACCCTGATCTTCTGATTCAGGAGCTGGCGCTTTAACGCTGCACCACTAGGGGGGTATCAGTTTCTCTTACCAACCCATTTATGGTTAACTAGTAGCAGCATTCGTGGGCTGATTACTTATAATTAAACCACAACAAACAGTGATACGTTTGTTTCTTTGCGTTTCTTTACCTGATCGATAAGTTGTGTAAACGCACTGGTGGGTCATAAATGCTCATTTTGACGTTTGAACTGTCCCCATATTTCACCATATAAAAAGAATAGGAGGCAAATTCCAGCAATGTAAAGAAAAACTATAGAAAAGAAAACTATGATAATAATAATAATTACAGAGACAGAAAGTGAAATGGAGTGAGGCTTGTAACATTAAGTGGTTAATGGGATAGCTATTTGAATGACATATTTAGGCTGATTGCAGACATATGCATGCATGAGTTCACAGCTAAAGGAGCGACAGTAACACGTTGTATGTTCCCGTGGTGTCCCACAGTCCTCCCCTGGAGTCTCTGCTAATTTCCCCATGGGGCACCGTTCTCCCCTGCTATAGGCAGACCATACAGAGCTGCTGTAATTACATGTTAGTTAATGAGGCTGTGTACCTCATGCAGTCTCCAGACCTGCTGAACACACAGCGGAGCTGCAACAGTGTCTCCTGAACAGGAGCGCACACACTTTCACATTCAACCTTTTATGCTCCATGTGACTTCAAAATAGCCTGTATCCCACAGGAGCAGAATGTAAGGGCCAAAGGGCTTGACGATATGGATGAAAGACAACAGTTGTGCCTACACTTAATGAGCCCTGAGGCAGAATTCTTTTCTCAGTGACTGACTAACTCTTGAGTGCAGCTAAATGTGGCCTAGTGTTTTTGGAGCCCCCAGCCCTTCCAAACCACCACCAAATTTGGAGTGTTTCTCAGATATGTTCTGGTTTACTGCTCTGTTTAGAAACTCATTTTGTAGCAGCAAAGTACATTAACATTTACATTTAGCACACTCTCTCAAATCATATTACCATTTACCGTCAGAGCCTTTGAGACTTTCAGAGAAGGCCTAATGATGTCTAGGAAATGTTTTTATTCAATAGAATAATGTTGTATTTAAAGTACTGCAGCACTCTGAAGTTTCAGTTGAAAAACACAGGGTTCAGTTCTTGAAATGGTCTACAGAAAATGTTTTTTTTTTCCCTTCAGTGGTATCTTGTTAGATATAGCTAAGCAAGCTCTCTCATTTTTTACAAGCTGGACTGAAGTCCTAATATGTCTGATTAAATGAAATTAAAGTGACCATTTGTTATGCAGGAACACACCACAGCACACAGTGTGAACAGTGTGAAAGTCTTCCCCTGTATTTAACCCATTCCGAGCGAAGCAGTGGGTAGCCAGTAACGCAGCGTCCAGGGAGTAGTGTGTGGGAATGGTACCTTGCTCAAGGGGTTCAGAGGTTACTTCATCCTAGCAGTCCTGGGATTCGAACCAATAATTTTCTGATCACAGGGCCAACTCCCAAACCACTTGCCCCCAAATTATTTCTCTGCATTTTTAGAAGTCAGTATAATTTTTAGAATCTGCATTATTAGAAAATCAAGGAGGCATTAACCAGTCTTATTTTATTTTATAAGAGTGGGGAAAATATTACTCTTGGCCTTCTGGGAGTGCTAGCTGTGTTACTGACTGTAAATACGAGTGGCAGCATAACCAGTGAGTTTCTGTCAGATGGTGAACAGCAGCAGTTTTGTGTCGAGACTCTTTTTACTGAAGGAGTCACTGTCGAAATGTAAAATTTGCTATTATTGTTTAAAAAAAACATGGGTTGTCTTTGCAAGATATATATGTTTACATCTAGACTGGCCAAAAACATTGTGCAATCTCTAGCTTAGTGCCAAAATACTACTAGAAAATAGCATTGTTTTAAAGGTGTATTTTGATATTTATGGTTTGATTTGAAAGCTTCTGATGTTTGTATGAACAGCCATGCATACAACAACTAATAGCTGTGATGCATGTTCTAGAAACTTTACAAATATTATGTTATTCAGTACAATCATGCCGAGTACTACAGTACTATTTTTTGGTCTGAAGTTTCAGTTGGAAAATACAGGGATCAGTTCTTGAAATGGTCTACAGAAAAGGTTTTTTTTTCTTCTATTGTATCTAGTTAGATATAGCTAAGTAAGCTCCTCTCGTTCGTTACAAGCTGGACTGAAGTCTTAATGTGTCCAATTAATCAGCATAATTAGAAAATCACAGAGGAATCAACCAATCATGTTTTATTATAATGTCTGGGACCAGTTTATTGGGGGAAAATATTACTCTAGGCCTTCTGGGAGTGCTAGTTGTGTTACTGACTGTAAATACGAGCGGCAGCCTAACCGGTGAGTTTCTGTTAGATGGTGAACAGCAGCAGCTCTGTGTCACGACTCTTTTTTCTATAGGAGTCACTGTAGAAATGTTACATACAATGTAAAATATGTTATTTTTGTTACCGGCTTCGAAAAAATATGGGATGTCTTTTACATGTGTAAAATATCTGTGGTTACATCTAGAATTGCCAAAAAAGTTCACATGCAATGTCTAGCCTGATACTAAAACACTTTTAAAATCCCAATGGGGCTTTTATGGAAAATAGCAGTGTTTAAATGCGCATTTTGGTATTTAAGCTTCTGATGTTTCTCTGAACGCCAGTGCATTCAACAGCTAATCACTGCAGTGTGTGCTCCCCTCATCAACAAAAGAAAAACATCCTACCACCACATCAAAGCATGCATCCATACCTGAGAGAAACTAGCAACTCTCCACAGCTTCAAAAAGTTTCCCCAGCACTTTCTGTGGCATTCAAAATGTGCGTCACATGCACTAGTGAAACTACCAGAATTCACTAAAGGCAACGATAAGATGTTTATGACTCATAGTATAATATAATTATAATTCATTATAAAATATATCATATACCAGTGTCAGATAATTAACTTTATTACCTTATGAAATAATGTGTAACCAAATTTTGGTTGAAATGATTCAGAGTTGCATCTCCCCCTGGTGGTGGGATTTGCTCAGTGCAGTTTGTCCAATTCATCCCTTCTTCTGTACCAAGCAGGTTTGCAGCTGTTTTCCTCTGAGATGCCAAACTACTCAACAGTTGCTCAATATTTTCAGCAGCCCGTTTGTCACATTTTGGTTCATGCCAACAATAATACTAATAACAGATTGTAGACTGTCTGCTACCACAGTTAGCAGATGTATGCTTTGAATTTCTGTTTTGCATGTGCTGCAGGTGCAAAGTCGGTGAAAACCAAATCGCCCCCAGTTCACACTGAATATTCCCAATGCGATGCTGCACAGGTTGACTTAAGTGATAATTTTGCATAAGTAGGTGTCAATATGACTAGAACGTAATATCCCCACTGCCTAAACAAACATTGTTTGATTTGTTTTATATCTTTTTCTTTATTTGGTATTTCTAATTTGAAAACATCAGCTGCCCTTTGCTTTGTGTGAGTGTTTCATGATGAATGAACCCATAGAAACAGTCCAAAATTGCTCGGAATCGAATTTCCTTACAATAACGTCCACTCCAGATGAAGAATGTTTTTCTTTTCTCCCTGGAAATTCCATTTTAGAGATACAAGTTTGTCATGACAGTGACAATATGCATCTACCTTGAAAGGAGCCATCAGTCCATGTTTTCCTTTGCACCACTTTAGTGAAATTCGTCTCAGAATCCATAATCCAGCTTGCAAATACGATAAGCGCACGTTAAATATTTGTGTGATTTGCAGGCTGAATAAAAGAGGAAATATGAAAAATACTGGACCAAGGTGAACTTTATAAATATCACTGTATCACAGTAAGCCAGGAAGCAACCACCTGCACTCTCAGGCTGACAGCTGTGATGCTCTATCGGAGACTGTAAATGCCACAGGGCCCAAACGTCCCATGCAGCAGGTTTGCACAATGATCAAAGTGTTCCACCCATTCAAATAAATGCTAGCTGACCTTTAGCATTTCAATGATCAGAGCCTAAATATGACAGTGAGTCTTGTAGCAGGGGGCCCCAGCCCTGCTGCTGGAGATTTTATCACCCTACAGGGTTTGGTTCCAACCCTAAAGGACCTAAGTGTTCCTTAAGACCTCGATTAATGTTAGATTAGGTTTAAAGTTCAAGGTTACTTTATAGTCGTCAGCAGCTGTGTACACGTACATGGCGTGATGAGACGTTTCTCCATGGACCACGGTGCAACATATAGCAACAGAGTGCAAATTACGACAGAGACAACAGACGATGCAGTAAATAGACACAACAATTGTACCAGTAGTCTACAGTACCAGTCAAAAGTTTGGACACACCTTCATTCAACAATTTCCTTTGTTTTTATTATTGACTACATTGTAGATTAAAATTGAAAACGTCACATATTGCTCTGATGACAGCTTTACACACTCTCGGCATGTTTTCAATCAGATTCATGAGGAATCGAGTTCATTAGTTGAATTTCTTGCCTTCTTAATGTGTTTAGGATCATCAGTTGTGATGGTGGGGTTGGTACACAGTTAGTGATCCTATTCCACTACGGTTCTACTCCACATTATGGCAAGAACCAGTTAACTAAGTGAAAAAACAACATCATTACCTTACTACAAAACATATTCTGGTTTGTTTAACTTTTTTTGTTTACTGCATAATTCCATGTGTTCCTTCATCATCTATATTAATCAATTTTATTTTATTAATCAATATTAATCTACAATGTAGAAAATTATTAAAACAAAGAAAAAACATTGAATGAGAAGGTGTGTCCAAACTTTTGACTGGTAGTGTATGTGAGTGAATGTATAGTGTGAATGGGATGTAAACCTTCCAGAATGATTAGTATTGCACTATACATGGGATTGTTGTACAGGAGGCAGCTGACAGCATTGAGCACAGTGCAGGGCATGACAGAAACAATACAATAAACAGACAAGATAGCAGTGTAACAGTAGTGTGTATGGGATGTAAATCTAAAACAATACAACAAATAGACAATACAGCAGCATAACCATAAAGTGGGAAAAGTGTGTAAGCCTTCTAGAGTGGATAAAATTGCACCATATGTATATTATTATTCATAAGCAAAGTGACCTTCCATACTGACAGATCTGTCTAATTTGAGTGATGCTATATGGGGTTTGTTCTGCATTCGTTTATTATTAGCAGTGCCACCTGAAGACACTAATGGGGCACTTTTGGTTAAAACATAATTCTGTCTTTGACCACTGTGTGCCTGTGCAGATTATTAAATTGCAGACAGGGAGATTTTGGGGCCAATTTACTCATTAAAATGAGCTAATTTATTTCTTTCCTGTGTAAAGAAAAGGTTGTCGTCTTATCACTAGGCTTTTACAGAGTGGAAAAGTACAGAGTTAATTGGCCATAATTATCGGCAGATTCATTTAAGACTGTGGTTTGACATACAGTTGAGCTTTCTAGGCAAAACACTCATTAAGAGTTTTGGAGAGAGCTATTGAGAGAGAGAGAGAGAGAGTATGTGAATGAATTAAATAATAAAGTGAGGAGAATGAATAAATATTAGCAGCTCAACAACATAACATGCACTTTCATATGCGAGTCCTTCCCCTGTTTTTACTTTTGCCTGCAGCAAAACCTACACACACAACCCAATGAACCCCTTGTCTTTGAAACCGAGCGAAAGTGACTGTGGGTGAGCTCACCAAGCAGCCAGTACAAAAGCAATGTTTCACAATGTAGGCGAGTTGTAAGGTATCAAAAAACAGTTCCAAGAAGGATTTACTGCAAATGCTTACAACTTCAAATGTAATACTTTAACCCTAAAGGTCTATATGGGGGCCCGTTCTTCTATTGCTCCCTCTCATGACTACATAGTATACAGATTTGTTTCATAGTTGTGACCGAATAAGAAGCCTATATTTTAAAGGGCCCATATTAGAGAAGATGTAGTGATGTAGTGTTTAAACATTTAAAATTTAAAACTAAAACTAATCAATTCATGATGTCATAAAAATCAGTGCATTTACAACAGTCCATTAAACCTACAACAGTTTAGCCACCACTCAGTAACATGAAGCTATGAGTGTTTTCTGGACTGTTTTTTGAACGAGACCGTATGGAACAGAAGTCATTTACATATATAAGCCTTAAAGACAGTCTTTAACGTTGGACTACAGTAATGAAAATGAATGATGGCTGTGTTTGGTACCTAAACCTATAGAAATGTGTTTAAATGGAAAGTGAATAAAATATAAGGGGAATGCAGAATATGAGACCTTTCGACCCCAATGTGCAGATTATGTCTATATTGCACTGGTTGGTCTAGGACCATATCTGTATGTGTGTACAATATACAAACCAGGTTCAGTATTTGGATGTTCAGTCGAGTGTTAGAATCCCTGGCTTGGTCTTTTTTTTGGACGGCTGTGGACGTGTGAGACAAGTCCCGGAAATCGACAATATGTTCATAGTACAATGTAGCATAATCAGAATCAGAAAACTTTATTAATCTCGTAGGAAACTGCTCATGTTACGACTGCACAGAGACACAGAGACACAGAGACAAGAAATATATAAAATATAAAGTCTAAATAAATCCAAGAAAAACTCAATAAGAAATACACTATGCTATATAAGCAATCCTGGGTATTAATACTGTAGATAAGTAACTTTCAGTAAAGTGATTTACTAGTAACACAATGGGAGGTTAGGAGTCCGTTACTGAATAACACAAAAAGTACAAGTAATATTGACACATGTCATGATATTCCATGTGGTAAGACTATTGTTCCTATTGCTGTCTGTCCAAATATTTATTTACAAATGTACAATTACCCTAGGGACATCTTTTCTGAGCAAGGTTAGGTCAAAAACTCTAATCAGGCCTCCATACTGACTCAGCTATAGGCCCAAGCTTACCAATGACTGAAATGTTCAGGGAACAGTTAACAGGCACTAAACACAGTCTGGCCTTATCACTGCACTGTCTGCTGACCCCACTTTCCATAAAACTGCACCCACCACAATCCCCACCAGCAATTCAGTGTATAAAATGACTCAAAACTATGTGGTAATGATGTCTGTGCCATCTCTCTCCCTCGCTCCCTCTCTCCCTTTCTCCCTCTCTTTTTTAGCAAAATGGAGATGGCTGCCATAGAAAGTGAGCTGCTGAGGGACTACCGCTTTGGACAGCAGCAGCTGATCGAGATATGGGGTCATGCCAGTGCCATCGCCATCGCTAAAGTATGTTTTTGTGACTCATTTGTTGCTGTTAAAAACCTATTAGGAGTGACTTCATAGGAGAAAGAAAAACTACTTATATTTAACGGTTTGAGTTTTTTATTGGTACGGTCATCATTCACACAAAATAAAAGTCAGTAGTGTTTTCATACGGTGTAAAAAAGAAAAAATGGTATTGTGAAAATATTACAGCCAGTGTTAGTCTAAACTAAAAAAGTTTAAATCCTAATTTATGGAAAAATTAATTGTCCTGATACTTTTTAGCACATAATAATTGTTAGTTTCTAAACATACCATTCACACCCCAGTCTGTATAAAGAAACCAAGCAGCAAAAACAACTACTTTTTGTCTTGAAATACAACTGATCTATTCAGCTTACTTTAGCTCAGTGAGGTGATTTACAATTGAAAAGAACAGGACTAGAGTTAATTTGTGCCCTTTAAGCTGGATTAAGCACTGGAAAAGCTGATTTAGGACGTAATGAGTGGTTATCAGGGAGCAAGACTGAGACTATTTGGAACAAAGGTACAGTGGCTGGACTGAATGAAGTAAACTTGAGAGCGAGCCTGATGAGGAAGGACACATCATTTACTTGAAGCATGCAGTGAACTGTGACCTACACTCCATGCTCTAATGCTTTGAAGGTCATACATCTAACAGACCACACCGCTCTGTTTTCTTCCCCTGGCTCAGGCTTTTCTGTTTTCATCATCTCCATTTTTTGCGTCTCGGCACGACAGCTTAAATCTAGTCCTCTAAAGAGAGCTGGAGAGCGCAGCGCTGAGCGGGCATGAAAAGAGCCTGCGGCTTTGATCTGCCGCTCATGTAGACGACTTGTCAGACGCGACAGCTTCCAGGGTCCGTCTCATAAAAAACCCACAGCGAATTCACCGTGCTGCCGCTGAGCATTTTTAAGAGTTTCTGCAGTCTGCGGCTGGACCAGCGCCAGGTGGTCATGAGACCCCGAGTGTGGCCAGCCAGACAGAAGGCCTGCCTGGTTCAGTCCAACTCGTGCCAAAGCAGACCATCCAACAGGCCCATCTGGATTCATTCAGGCCAAAAGGCTCCCCGTGACTTACCTGAGTGTGCCGTGAACCCTGCGATTGTTTCCTGATGGATGTCCTCTAAGCGTAAATTTTCTTCTCCCGCTTGGAGACGTTTTACTGACTGCCCCTTCACTTCCTCTGAGGGTTTCTGACCACAAGCCCCCATCTCACTTAGCGTCAACAAACCCCTCATTGGCCTCTGCGAGGACGCCATAAATCCCGACTTAGAAAAACATGCTGGTCTACAGCTCAGAGCCTGGAATGACATCATTGCTGTTGTTTAAGGGGAAAAGCGCTAGTCAGTTTTTTGCCACTAGTCTGATTTCACAACCCAGCTATTTGCCTGGAGGCCAAATGCCAAAACAAACTTCATCCGTCCCCCTCAGGGCTGAGCACTTGCTTTGTGAAGTGTTCCAAGGCCAGTGTCTGCAACTGGGAAGGTATCAGGAAGTTCTTTTCATCACACGGACCAAAGGAACACTCTGTATGTTTTGACTGTGGAATTCTCTGAACTAGATCATGTCTGAATACACAATGTTTTACACGCAGCTACCGAATATCAACAGAATTTGGCCTGCCGTCATTTAAGTGCACACTCTGTGTTTGCGAATGCATAAATGTGTGTGTAAACACTACTCATCAAAAACGTTGAGGGACATCTAACTTCCCAAAATGTTTTTTTAATACAAATGAGCACATTTATGTTAAAAAATAGACTGCATACATGACAATACTCATGAGAGTATAGGAGCACCTTGGAGACTAATTATGCCTCTCGTTTCTGCTTGCTTATCTCTCTCAAAAAAAAAAAACCCTCTCACCTCCATCCCTTCCTTACTTTTGTCTAAACCTCTGACTTTTCTTTGACAGGTATTGTTTAGGTGTACCTAGTGTGCAGTAACTTAGTTTAATAGTGGACATTGATTTAAGTATAGCTGAACAGGTGTAAGAAACAGATGTGGACTACTTGAGCACTGATGTATGTTGCTCTGGATAAGAGTGCCAGCTAAATGCCGTGAAGGTTCTTCATTTGCCAAGGACTGCTGCATCATCTGCTGCGCCACCTACTGTTGAGGAGTGTGCACAGTGTGCAGCCTAGATGCGAGATGCGTGTGTCTCACGCTCATTGCGTGAGAGCCGGCAGCCCTGCTTTCCAACAACCGTGTCATAGCAACATTTGCATGCGTTTTGCCTCGTGCTTACAGTAGTCTATCGTTGGCCGACAGGGCTGTGATTGGAATACGGGACTGGAGCTGCCCCGGAAGGGACAAATCAAAATCACCCATATTTCGGGATGTCCCGGACAATTCGGGACGGTTCGCAACCCATACATCTGGTGTATCTAAAATCTCACGTGTATCTCTGATGTATCTCTTACATTAAATTGTAACAAGTATGCTCCCTGATACCTGAGATATTGTTTCATGATAGTTTTGAGAAGATTTTGTTTTAGTTAGTTTTTATAATCCATTTCTGTTAGAGAGGTATATACTGTAAATGGAGTTCTTAAGGAGCTAAGCAAGCTAGCTCCACAAGAAATTTTTTTGTTCCAGACTTCCAGACTTTTTCATTATTTTATCATAAACATTACATATAAAAACTCTGAAGACATGTGGGTTCTCTGATAATTATGAATAGTAAATAAAATGACTGTATTTACGTTGTGACCTTTGCGACCCCTGGTTCCATTCACTACCACTGAAATAATATCGGTAATTTTCTCAACAGTGAACCATTTCACATCAGACCACTCTGAATGACTTTGTTTATCTCGGTAACTGAATTATGTAGAACATTTAAAGTTCTTTCTTATCCTCATGTTTACATCCTCTAGGTCTGATGCACACAGATAGACGGTAGCTAGCGAGCCAGCTAGTAAAGTATGGAAAATGTTCGGAAAACATGTATAGCAGATGTATTTAGCCACGTACGGCTAATGAAATGTTTTTAAGGTATCATTTAGTGTAAAGTATATCTTTGCGCAGTATTAAACAGGAGGGTTCGTGTGGAGAGCAGTAAGATCCCGGTGTGTGTGTGAATAGAAGCAGCAACCTCCAGAGACCTGGCAGGAGAACACACACAGCATTCCATCCTGCAGCAGACCTGTAAAACAACAGAACAAGACGGCCTCAAGCCGCTGGGCCCACAGTGCCTTCTACTGCCCTCTGTTTCCAAAGGGGAGGAGTGGACAGAAGGGACAGGGGCTATAGCAGGACACAAAGGCAGTGAGGGAAAAAACTGAAATAAACACAACCATGCCCCACCGAATTCTCCACTCCATTTCGTAAACACACATGCTGTAGGTCTGCAGATAGACTGATAGATTGTTCAAATCATCAGAATCAGAGGAACGGCCACAGTATGAGCGAGAAAAGTAAAAACATAGTGATATAAAAGCTATAAATGGAGTCTCAATCCTTAGCATTTAGCTCTATGTTTAAGACAGCCGCCAGCGGAGCATCCTTGCCTGCTGATTAGGCCTAATGGAACATCTCTGTTAGCTGATTATGAAGCTCCCTCTTGCCATTAGCTTCATTACTGGCATGATTCCTCTCCGGCTTGGAAATCAACAGCTTCCCCCACATTTAACCACAGAAATTGGTAACAACGCTCTGTATGCTGTGAGTCATGTATGAGAGTGGTGACCAATTAAAACAAACACACTGGGTTCTCAATGAACGAAAACCTAAAAAAGTGGGTCTGGGAAATAAATGATAATGAATAAAAATACATTTTTAACTTGGTTTTTTGCCAGTAAATAAATGTATATATTTTTTTTCCCTAATATGTCATTGTCAGTGCCTGTCTCTCCAAAATGTATGTAAGGAGAGGAAATTACCCTCTTAACTTATAATTTTGACCATTTATCCATTCGTCAGGAAATGTTCACTCAGTTTAAAGGCCAGCTAATGTTTTCCAAGTGATGTGTCAGATAAAGAAGAAAGGTTTTTGACCCTGACAGCACTGGATTCCAGCAAAGGCTGTGAACATTTACTAATTCAATACACTAGATGTTCTTGGCAGGAAGGGTGAAGAAGTCTAGCCATTCACCAAAGGCATTATAGGAAAATCGGTTCACCCAGTGACCATCTTGGCAATGCCCCAGAGCAATTATTCTCAGTCAGAGAAGATCAGTGCTTTGAGTGGGGAGAGGCCTATATATGTATATTATATGTATGAAATTATATATGAATTATATATGAAATGAAAATATCATTTCATTAAACACCAATTGTCTTCCTTTTCATGATATATGTTGTGGCTAATAGGCTTTACACATTCAGGAAATATCAGCATTATGATTAAGGCTGCTTTAGAGAAATATTAATTGGTTTTGGAATATATTGCTACAAATGAATATACAGCTGTTTGGAATGAAACTCTTCATATCACAATGAAGGCGCAATCGCTCAGCCCTTCCTGAGAAGTGAAGTATTTCCAGTTAAGGTTCAGGTTATTTTTTTAGCTTGCCAGTCACATAGCCAGCAAGTCTGCTTGAGTGTTATGAATAGACTCCTATGGTTGCGACATTCGCTGGTTGGGTGTCAGCAAATGTGACATGAGGGACTTTTCAGCTTGAGGCTGAGAGCCTGTGAGGAAAATGTGAACAGCCCAGTTTAGTAGGCCAATGGAAAGTGCAATACTCTACATCCCCCTCTGCTTTGTTTTCCGCTCGTTACAGTTGTTACGGGGTCATTGTAGTGGGTTTAGGCTATAGATACCATCTCCCTTTTTTGTCCCAGATGTGCTATTGATAGAATTTCTGACAGTGATGAAGTACTTGGTTTATTCATGGAGAAAATGGAGGCATCTCACTGGCATCTCTCTCTCTCTTTCTTTCTCTCTCTCTCTCTCTCTCTCTCTCTCTCCCTCTCTCTCTCTCCCTCTCTCCTTTTATGCAGGCCTATCCTCTGAGCTCTCTAAGCAAGAAACAGCCTACGGTGCTGGTTATTTGTGGGCCGGACCAGAATGGCTCCATTGGGCTGGTGTGTGCTCGTCACCTGCGCATATTTGTGAGTACTGAGTAACAGCTATGACATACTGAGACATAAAAGAACAAGCCTGTCATTCTGAAGCAGAGGCGGATACCGGAACATTGTAGTCTCAAACATTCTGCTTTCGGATGAAGCCTCTACTGGAAAAGAATGTGTTAAAAAAACAAGATATGTGGCTTTAGAATATCACGTTCCTATACCACTTCCCCATATGTGTTAGAGACGGTAAATTTATGGAGTATCAGTGTTCAGCGTTTGGAAGCGTGTCGATGTGATCTGCTAAAGCGATATCTTTAGCTATTTCTGAAGGACTGTGGTTTGGCCAGAGGCTTAAGAGAGTGGTCAGTTTTACATTATAGCATTCTGGGAGGATATATAACCGTTTGACATCCTCTGATCCAAAAACATAATAATGTTATTCTCTCCTCTATGTTGTATTGTAGTGTTATTCTCCATTTATAGTGTTATTCTCCATTTCTCTTCAAAACTTTATAAAGTTTCACTTAAAAAGGCTTTTAGTTAAGCATATTGCCTCCTGTAGATCACTGGCAGGATTAAATATTGACTGAAACTTTTGAAGCATACACAGAACACTGGCATGTATTTGAACTTTGTGAAGCTCTTTAATGTATTCACAGTGAAATGTTCCATGTTTTAGCATTTGTTCTTATTTATAATCAGAGATTCCCAGGCACTTGGCTGCAGAATGGTACCAGGCGTGGATCTTTTGATACTGGAAGTGAGCAAAGGGAGTTTAGTGGTAGCCTACTATTTTGGTAGAGAGTTGATTAGTAGCCTAATTTACATGTTATTATTATTGTTATTGTTAATGCAATTTATCTTATAAAAGTTTAATTCCTGTTTCAGTTCACATTTTAAACATGACCCCTTTGTATGGCCTTGTCCATAAATGTTGGTTGTTATTGGCTCACTGTTTATGACCAGCGTATGTGAAGAAGTCAACTATGAAGAAACCGACGGCAATAATAAACATTTTATTGGAGCCACAAACCCAAAACAGTCCTCCAAAGGCAAGAAGAAAACATGATACCCAGAATATGTAACATAAAACATGGATTCATCACCACTGGGGATACTAATGCGCCAAAACCACTGTGTGTGGGATGCAGAGAGACGCTAGATATGCAGCTTTCCAGTTACTTTGCCATTTGGAAGAAAATACCTTCCTCTACATGTATGTTGTGGCATCACCCCAGATGCCATCAATCATTCACCATCAATTATTGACTCATTTATTTACCATTCTCTTTGCATTATTCTGTCTTTTCTATTCTGTGAAATTATTAATCTAAAATGTGTTTGAAAGTTTAAAAGATTGTGGGAAACATGCTTTACTGGACATTTCCGCAGTGAAATGTCGTAATCTCGCCCTAGACTCTCATTTCATCACTACTGTAAATGAATACGCTAATTATGTAATATGATTTGTGAACTTGCATTCCTCAGTGCCTCCCAGCATGTCAGCAGGAGAAACTAAATAGTGCAGTGAAGACAAATTGTGTTTATAGAGGTACAGCATTGACCGTCTGCTCCATGTGTGGTCAAACATGTCTGGTTTTCCATTTTTGCCAGTTTCTCTCCAAGCCACTGATGAGGCCCAGAGGAGCGTGATTATTGTAGCACTACAGACACTGTATGTACTCAGAGCCTTCCAGATTTATATTTATATTCTATAGTCTGAAAAGCTTTGTTTCTTTCTCTTTTTGTCAGGAGTATGAGCCCACTATCTTTTATCCCAAGCGCTCTCCCCATAGCTTACACCAGGACTTCACAGTTCAGTGCGAGAAGATGGACATTCCGTTTTTGTCTTATCTTCCGACAGAGGTAGGTGTTCCTTCACCACATACAGCAGATCATGACAAAGTGAAGAGCCGTCAGTGACTGGGGGGAGATTATCTGTCAGTATCCATTTGTGAGCTTCATTTGTTCTTGTCTCTGCTCTTGCTGTTCAGGTCCAGCTCATAAATGATGCTTATAATCTGGTGATCGATGCGATCCTGGGCCCAGAAATAGATCTAAAGGATGTGAAAGAGCCCTACTCTGGAATTCTGCTCACTCTGAAACAGGTGAAGATACCCATCGCCAGTGTGGACGTGCCCTCAGGTAGTTTCTCACTCCAGACTTTTTCAGCCTAAACTTTATCTCCCACTTCTGTATTATTCAGCCTATTACCATGGGCAGTTTGATACTACTAAATAAAATATATGGAATTTGAAACCTTATTGACTGACTTACTAACTGACTGACTGACTAAGTGACTGACTAAGTGACTGACTGACTGACTGACTGACCGACTCACTGACTGACTGACTGACCGACTCACTGACTGACTGACCGACTCACTGACTGACTGACTGACTAATTGACTGACTGACTGACTGACTGACTGACTCACTGACTGACTGATAAATTGACTGACTGACTGACCGACTCACTGACCGACTCACTGACTGACTCACTGACTGACTGAATGACTAATTGACTGACTGACTGACTGACTCACTCACTCACTCACAAACACTCACACATTAACACACACACACACACACAGTAGTAGTTCCTACTAGTATGGGCGAGGTCACCACCTTTATACAAACAGTCAGTGGCACAATCCACCTAATAAATAAACATCCCAGCACTTGTTCTTCTTGTACTCAAGGTTAGCATGTTAAATAGTAAAAGGAAACAGAAAGGTTTAATTCCAACCAACATGTTTTTTTTCTCTCTCAAGGCTGGGACGTAGATGAAGCGAATAAGGACGGCATAAATCCAGAAGTCCTCATCTCTCTGACGGCCCCCAAGAAGTGTGCCACGGGTTTCTCGGGGAAGCACTTTCTGGCTGGACGCTTTCTTCCGTACGATATGCAGAAAAAATACGAACTCAACCTGCCAGAATTTCCAGGCACAGAGTGTCTAGTAGAATTGTAACACTTGCACTACAAAGTTCATATTTTGGATAAATAATGATAATATATACACACTTCTTTTGTATTTTATAGATTGTTACTGTGGTATATAGTTGTCTAGGATTTTGTGCGCTGGGACTGTTGTGGTTGCTGAATATGATACAAATGCAGTGCTTAGATACAGTGCGGAGGTGAAGTGACTTTTTGTGTTTGCTTGAATGTCCTTTTTTTTCATAGCACATTTGTGCAGTTTTTCTTTATAGGAGAAAATATGTAGAATTTCCCACAGCTTTTACCCTTCATACAATGTCATTAATTTTAGGCTTTAAAGGCTGTAAACTCTGTTTTTTTAAAGCTGGTGAATGAATTCAAAGAGGAATAGAATATCCTTATGTCTATGATGTATGACCTAAAATTCTAGTGTATTTCTGCAGGCCGTTTTTATAATAGCTGTAGTACCAATTGTACATTACAGATGTATCTATTTTTTTTGCTCTTTTTTATTTTAGAGAATTGAAATGCTTGAAAATTAGCCCTCTTGAATGGCTCAAAGTTGTCCCAAAAGACTGAAGCTTATATAAAAAAAAAAAAAAACTTTGTATGGTTACATGGTGGATGGATCAGTATATAGCTGTAGTTTCCTAGTTTGGATAGATTGTGTTCATGGCCAGTTTAGATTCTGAACTCAAATAAATTCTCTATGAAAATGCCAACGTCCCGTGCATTGACATGGCTCGAACCCACAGGTCTTTGGACTTTAAGATTAATGGTCATTCACGGCCACAGTTGGACGGTCTAACAACTGGAAATTACAGTCAGATTGCCAATATTTGGGTACAAGGAGTAGTTCAGTAACATCTTCAGACCATTCAGTATATTATCTTTAAACAGAGATTTACTCAAAGTCAGGAAAAAGGCGTGGGTGCACAGCAGAAACCTTTGTTCCCTAACAACAGTTACGGTATAAAACACCCAGCAAGAAGAAACGCCCAGCTTGGTGAAAAGGCTATTTGAGGACGTCTTTATATCCCTCATCAACACTTCCAACAAAAGGTCATCTGAGGTTATCAAAAGGGAGCAAGTCTCTCCCTGAAATATTTCAACAACCATATTTTTGTTCAGCAGAGCTCAGCTGCATATCTGCTCTGAATACCAAATCAGAAAAAAAAATCTAAAAAAGATGAAGGAATGAAAGAAACGTTTCTGTAATCTCCAAACACCCAGAGGGCGCCGCGTATGGATGACTGACAGCCGAAGTCATGTGCACTCAATATGGCAACAAAGGAAAATGTGAAAACCTGTTTAGACTGAGAGGCAGGCACAGAAAATATTTTGGTCTGTGCTTTCACAGGAAATTTGGCTGTTTAGTAGTGAACATATTTACTTTTTTTCCCCATTCACATTTAAATTGTATATGAACATTACTGAGCTACTGTGGTGCTCTGCCAAAGTCTGGCACCTCAGACCAGAGGGGTGTCTCACATAGCGAGATTAATCAGTAAAACAACTGAATATGAAGAATAATCCCTCTGCTCTTTTCCTCCCGGACAGGCTTTCTTTGGCTTATCTCACTAAATAGAGAAATCCTGCTTTGTGATATAACCCTCCATGCAATATAAAAAAAATTCAGACAAACACAAATGCAGTAATAAGTAATAAGACGTTTTTTTTAAAGTCTATATGTTTTACTACTGGTGCCAGCAATTGAACTGATTTTTAAATACCATCACTAGAATTTCTGGTAAAATCACTGCTTACTGTATTCATGTCATATTTATTCATTCTAATGTAAGTGTTCACCCAAGTAAATAAATGCTTATTGCTCAGATACTTTTAAATATAATTTGAAATATAATTTACTCAGGTGCCTAAGACCTCTGCACAGTACTGTACACACA
>JBBPCY010000037.1:10549289-10567730 GCA_037974405.1 Brachyalestes nurse
CATCAGTATAAGTGTGTCTTTCTATGTAATGTTCATAGTTAATTGCCATCGGCAGCTGTACATAGTGTAATGAAACCGTGATGCAACAGATAGCAACATGCACCAAGTTATTACAGAAACAACACAACAAGTAGACACCGCAACAGTAATGTAATGTAACAGCACACTGTGAACGGGATGTAAACCTTCCAGAGTGGCTAGAATTGCAGCATAAGAATGATTATTGCACAAGTGGCACTTAGCAGAACTGAACAAAATGCAAGGAATGACAGTGACAGTAAATAGACAATATAGCAGTGTAACGGCAGTGTGGATGGGACGTAAATCTGAGACAATACAATAAATAATCTCTACAATAAATGTCTACATATGCATGTACTGCACCTGCAGAATCATGTGTATGTACACGTATCGAATACAAGGTTGCTCTGGTCTCTCCCTGCTGGGCCCCAGGCTCTGTAAGATCCCGACTGGTTCCCACATTAGAGGCTGATCTGAATACCTCTGTCTGTGATCAGAATATCATATTTAAGAACTCCAGAATTCCAAACGTCTGGGGTATGGATTACTATGAGGAAGAAGGAAAGTTATATGGCATTGCTTCTCACACTATCATACAAATATGAAAATATAACAATAACACAGTTAAATGAGTGAGAATAAAGCACATGTGCTCCTCACTTTCGAAAGCCTTCCGTACAGCAGTTATATAAAGTCTTTTACAGCTGTAAGCCAGTATCTCTCTGAAGAGCAATACGAAGTAATGGATTCTCCACTGTCCGTCCATTTGGACAACAGTTGTTATTTTGGTTGTTGGCTTGGGATTCTTAGGAAGCGAACCCATGAATGACAACCATCTTATTGAAACAGAATACTGAGACACTTATGCTGCTGGTTTGTGGGACCAGCGTCTAGCCACAACATTACCTCACTGAAGTAACCTCCAACAATGCCTGACCATCAGCTGCTTCACGCAAAATGAAATACTGTCTCACCATATAAGTATAGGGTCTCGGTCACAGTAATCATTAGCATTATTTTAAAGAATGTTCAGGCTAGTTTTAATAATATACCAGCTGTCAGCTAAAAGGTCAACCACTGGACATGTAGCCACGTTAATATAAAATTGGGGAGGAGGATAATGGAGAAAAGATGCTCCATGGATCACGGTTGGAGATTTGCAATCGATGGTAGCATTTTAAGACACCACCAACATATTAACAAACAATTTAGAAGGCATTCCAGAAGGAAGCCAATTCTTTCATCTAAATCAATGTACAAGCACCTGGAGTTCACTACCTGCTACTGGATCTTTGACAGAAACCAGGTTCTATGATATTTGCTCAAAAATAGAACCTTTTTCACAAAAAACAGGTGGAGGATCTATTTTGTGGCTGTTTTTCCTCCAAAGGTTCTGGCTATCTTGTTAGAACACATGGCATCATGTACTCCATGATGTGCTCCATGGAAACAAGGCCACAACTGGGCTGTGTTTAGATCTTCCAGCAGGACAATGATCCAAAACATATGTCCAAATACACACAAAAATTTCAGTGACCACAGAATTCCTTGCTCTGTAATCTCCGATCTCACTGAGCAATATAAGACAAGACACACAAAGTACTGAAGGCAGACTGCCAATAATTGTGACATACAAAATATAAAAATATTTTTTATTTGTTTTCTTAGACTGAATTTACTTCAATAACAAATGGACTTTTGTCATATTGCTTAACCACAAAGTCATTTTTTCATGACTTCATTTATCAGGGGTCCCAATAATTATGGAGCTAACAGTGGAAAATAGCACTATAATTGGTGTGGCCTGCTGTGTGATAAAACAACTGAACAAGAAGAAAAAGAGGAAGAGGAAGGAAGGAAGGAGAAAAAGAAGAAGAAGAAAAATGTACAAAAGAAAGACGAAATGCTGGAGAACAGAAGCACATAGCGTTCTTCCCATCACTATGCTCTTCATCAATGGTCTGCTTTCTCCATCCTCTTGATCCTCTAATGATCAACACAGACCGTCTGCTTCTCATGAGTCCCCTTCCCCAAACAAGAGCCTTCTGCATATCCATTCTTTTTTCTTTCACTCATTCCTTCTGCCTCGTTCAGTTCTACTCCCATACAGCTGCTTCTGCTCTTAGTAATACCCAGAATATCTGTTCAGAGGGCTTCCAGGGCCTTTCCAGGCTTCAAATCCAGGCTTTGCTTTTTTAACATTGATTTTAGGTGCTCCTACCTGCTACTAAGAAGTCTCTTAAAACACCTCATCACAAAAGGACAGAGCTCTGTTAAAGCTGGTGTTTTTCCATTGCACTGAAAATAATGTAGATTTATTACATTTTTGTGCTTTTTTGGTTTCTCCCTTTTAAAACGTTAACTTTAAACGTGACTTCTGGAAGATTAAACTAAGAAATATTACTCAAACGTATGACAGTTGAATAAAAAAAAACCTTGTATATATATATATTTGGATATTGTCCAATGAGTGCAATTGTGCCACTGGTTCCTTCACCACAGAGGAATGTAAAGGGGTAGTGTAATGTAATGGAATTATCTGCTGAATGTAAAGTCCAGGAAATAAATGCAGCCTCAATCCTGTAAAACAGTAATCAAATTACAGGACACGTTTCTGTAAAATGGATGATTGGATGGGAAGAATGAGTAACGGATGAACAGTAAAAGATATTGCATACAAATGATGAGCAAGCCAGAAAAAATCATTTGCAGAACTTTTCTAAGCCTGACTGTTTTCAGTTTAAATGAGCTAATCAGTAATGTGACATATCTTGAAGGGAACCTTCCAATCCTTGGTCCTCATGTATAACAGAAGCATTTGTCAATGTCATAATCAGCTCTTGCACTCTCCTTGGCCTTCCTAAATGGAGTTAAATCGACTTAAATCTATAAACAGAGGTGGACACGTCTGGCTTCAGAAAGTAAAAGTCCTGTCAGGTTTTCCTACCACCACTTCACTGAATTCTTCAACAGATTACATGTAGATCTAATGAGGAAAGTCTAGCAAGGCTTTTAATTTCTGAACTTCTTCACCTCCTCCATCTTGACAACATCCTTAAAAAATGAAAGTAGGCAGACGGGAGAATAACCACTTTTGGTTCCATGAAGAAACATGTTTAAAAAAAACGGGTGAGTGTGATCAACCTTTTAAAAGTCTAATTAACCTTTATGTAAAATAAATACCCTTTACCAGTTTATGGATGCCTCCTAAAAGGGATAGATCTCATGAGGGTTCTTTAAACTTTAAACAGCTTCTTCTCACCTAAACAAAGCTATTTCTGTAATGAACCATCCATTAAAAAGTTCCTCTGGGAACCAAAAGTGGTTCTTCTATGATGTTGCACAAAGAATGCTTTTTGGCACCTTTGTATTAACAGTTTAGACCACATCTGGACAGGCAATTAGCCTTCTTCTTCTTCGTCTTGTCTAAAAATATGTATTAGCTTTCATTGCCATTAACTATTTTTCCTTGCAGACATGCTAAAAATACAGTGCCTGATTCTCACGGCTCTACTTACAAGTCCAGAAGTAAGTCTGGTTGTCTGGGCTTTGCTTAAACAATAAAAAACCCTGCATGAACCCATTAGTAGATTCTGATTTGTCAAGTCAAGTTTATTTATATTGCACATTATTATACACAAAAGTCATTCAATGGGCTTTACATAAATAGTATAATAAAATAAATAAAAATAAAATACAATAAAACTAAATAGTAGGTCAAATGAAAGAATACATTGAAAGACAGTAAAAGAAGATGGAAAGTTCAGTGGAAGTCCCGATATTTAAACAAAGGTGGAGAAGAATAGTGCAGTTTTAGTAGCTTTTAAAAGCTACAGTTGGTGCAGATCCGATATTGATGGGCAGCTGGTTGGACAGCATAGTGGATAAACAACCCTAGCTGACCTGCTCCTTTAAATCTAACAGACCAACCCGGATTATACACATAAAACAACTGGGAGCCAGTGAAGGACCTGAGAACTGGATTGATTGCTGTCAATAAAGCTTCTCGTAGATTGGCAAAGGTTTTGTATTCCAGTGGGTCAAGTGTTAGTGTAAGTGTAAAGTGTCCATTTGTCAAACATGAACACAGCACGTTACACAGCAAGAACAACACAAAAGTGTCTGTGTGTGTGTGTGTGTGTGTGTGTGTGTTGGGGGGTGGGTTGTTATGGTGACCTGGTCTTTATTTGGCCCTTCATATAGAAACTGACACAATTGTGTACACCCGGAAGTGACTGAAAGACCCTATTTAACAACAAAACTTACGAGTTAGCTTTCATCAGCACTAGATTCACAGCCCTATGTCTCCTCATGTTCCTGTTAATTGTAATGCAGCTCATTATTGATAACTGCTCTCTTACCCAACCTGCAATATGATTTCTTCATTATTTATTACTAGGTAGGTGTAATTGGTACCCTGACATAAACAGTTAGGTATGCATTAAAAGCAAGTGGGTGGAGTGGCATCAACCCAACACAATAATAACAAGTAAACAAGCAAATGATCATTTCCTGATTTGCAGAAAGTAATTTTGCACTGGGGGTTCATAAGATCTGACATAGGTCTGAAAGATGTGTCTCAAAACATTATTTAGAGGCTGCGTGGTGATTCTGTTTCATTTTATTCTCGTGTACTAGAGTGGTTTTTCAACTCGAAGACTTATCTGATCTCACACTATATGTATGACTTCTCACTGGTCTAGTCTTCGTCAGCAGCTTGCAGGGGGTGGGAAGGTGTCATTTTTCATGACAACCCACTTCCGTTCTTTGCTTAAAGGGAAAAAAAACTTGCTTGAATCTTGCTGATTCAGCCCTGACTGAACCATCAGGAAATTATCGTTATGAATTTTCCTCCAATATGTTATTATGGCCATCATTTGATACATTTGAATATGGAGGCCTTGTTTGAAGTGGATGGACACCATATGTTTTGTGGATCAAAAATTGCAGGCCGCAACATCCATGAATTTGACACAGGCCAATTTAGGCCTCTGAAGCCTTACGTGTGTCTCTGGTCTTCGTCTACAGGGCTTGTTAGAATGGCTCCAGTTTGGTGATTTTTTGGCAGACCTTTTTCTTGTTTAGCGTCATTATTTCCATTGATTGCAATCCGTCCATGTCTGCACAGCACCCCTTTGTCAGCCGTCCAGAGCAGATCTTAGCAATTCAATATCTTCACCATTTAGGATGTTTGTTCAGTCAGGTTCAAGCTGCGCCAAGGATTACATTTTCTTGCGGTTACATTTGTTGCAAACTCTTTCAGTATGAGTGCAAAACAGCGTTAAGCAGGAATACTCAAGCCGTTGCCCATGGTCTCACAGCTCTATTGCAAACCGCACCCCTCCGAGAACCAGCTGAAGCAGGTTCACTATTTCTGGCTTGGGTGTGAAAAACATGAGATCATGAACTACTTTTTATTCAGTGACTGCCAGCATGAATGAAGCATAGACTCATGTCTCCTCAGTAACATCAGAGTTGGAACTACTGTGTGTCATGGACGTCTTATCAGTCTGAGAGAGAATAAATGCTTAAGAGAAAGTCCAGAAACTCTGCTGTAGGCTGTCCTCCAAAGGCAATTAACGTTCTATGGATGTAAACTGTTGGTAAGGAGTTATTTGTTGTTGACAACACCACCAATTCTGCATCCACCATCCATCCACCACCATTCTGCAATTAGGCATCCCTGCAAAAGTGAGCATATTTGTCCTGTGCTTGCAGATGGTGATGTTTTACTAGTTTATTATTCAGAACTGTTTGCTTGGAGCTAACCACAAGAACTCAAAATTAGGGTCACGGACAGATAATAGAGATACTGATTCTGGGAAAGAACATGAAAGGTAATAAACCTACTTGCTGGGTTTGAGAGGCCATGCGAGTGAGATTGGTGGTTTCTGTTGCTTGTGGAAATGTGAGTTATCTTATTTCATCAATCAGATAAATCAGATAAATAAAGTTACACAGGGCTTCATTTCAAGCACAGTACTGAAAATATTCAGTGAAAGTGAATGCTGTCTTCAGCACTATTCAAATATTCAACTGACTGATGATCTTTGTATAGCTTTAATAGTCTCACAGTAATAACTGCATAAGGATTTTATTCCAGTATGAATCTACAGTGTATGCAGTTCTTTCCACTGGACAGCAATAAGTGTATTACAGTTTTAAACCAGTATGCATCAGCAGCATGTGTAGTCATTCTATTCCAGTATGAATTTACCTTTTGAAAATTAAAAAAGTTTTACTGACAGAAATAAAGACATAGTGTCTTTATTCTAGTATGAGTCTATCGTGTGCGTAGTTTGACTGTATTAACAAAATAGTGTCTTTATTCCAATATGAATCTGCAGGATATGTGGTTTAACGGTAATAAATACATAGTGTTTATTCTGGTATGAATCTGCAGTTAGTGTAGTTTTACAGTTTCACAGAAACAACAGTGGCGTTAAAGGCCTTCTGTAATTGGAGGGACCCATAACAAAAACTGCTTATAGGCATATCTGTGCTGCATGTTGTGATAGTGTAGCACTTGTGGTGTAGAGCTGGTGTTAATGTTCAGGCTATGACCTCTAAGTGTGAGATATGTGTACATTATACAAATACTGTATCCTGTACAAATCTCTTGCAATGGACAACCCCTGGTCAAATTTTAGAAGTGTTTCTGAGTATCTCATTTTTTACAGGGTCAACTTAAAAGGGAAAAAGCTCATAATAAAACTTAATGCTGCATTCACTGCAGGGCTGTGTGGTCACTGCTCTTGTCCTGCAGCTGAGCCATGTGTCTTCTCTCCTCCTCGACTGCCCCTCTCTGGACCAGAGAGCTTCAGTTTGGCACAGAAAACCTCCAGGACCTCTCTCCTCCTCTACTGACCCTCTCTGAACCAGAAAGCTTCTGTTTGGCAGAAGAAATCTCCAGGACCTCACGGGACAGAAGCAAGCGCTACTGCCCTGTCCAAAGGCCATAGAAACGGTCTACATGTCTGGAGACTGAACCCATTCGCAAAAAACCCCAAACAAAATAAAACAAAACAAGAAAGAACACATACTGTCACATTTTTTCCTGTGTTATGTAACCTTGTGAATGGAATCACAGTCTGAATGTTTTATCTGGGGGGCTTTTTTGGGCTAGTGGTCCAAAGAGTCTTGTCTCTTGGATAAGATACAAGCAAAGCTAGCAGTTACAGCGTTTTATTTAATTCACACAATTTGAACGCCAGCTGCCTCTAATATTGTGTGCTGAACCAACAGAACCAACAGAATTTGTCTAAAATTACTTATGATAAAAACAAACTTTTATTATATTTTATAATAATGTTAACTATGGTAAAGATGAACATTTGTTTGCTTTTACAGCAGCAATATGAAACATTTAAAGAATACTGTACATCTGTGCAGGTTATGTGATTATGTGAGACAGAGTAGACCCACTGATAACTAGTAACAAGTAATGGGGTCATGGATTCATACTTAAAAAAAAATGGGGCACTGCAGTTATGAAGAAACCTCACAGATAAACTATTCACAGTCACAGCTGTCGAGGCCAGAGGTTTAAGGCTATTGTCTGTTGAAGACTTGGGCAAAAAGGCCAATAATACTCCATGTCTTACGGACACAGAATGACATAACCTGGCTGGGCCCTGACCTCTTTATGTCGTGTGCTATTTCAGTTAAAGGAGAATGACTTCACGGTGGCATCTGTGACACAAAGCACCACCTATCAATTTTGGGGTTCTTCTTCTTCGCAACCATTTCCCTTTCTTCTTAATAAACATGTAATTTGCACACTGATTGATAGACATTTTTATGACTGTCATCATATCCTCTGCTTCGCATCGTGATGTCCATCCCATGGTCAACCCCTCAGTCTCAATAAAGCTCCTGGTCTGCCGGTAAATGCTTAAGTGAGCCCACCCCCCTTCCACTCCGCACCCCCCCCATTCCATTCCAGCATTCCAGCTCCTGCGATTCACATTACAGCTTCAGCTCCAGCCTCCAAACTCTCTCCCAAAAACCACTGTTGTGCAGCACTCATAATAATTCTAATAAAGGCTTGTGGTTCAGGTATGAGAGGAACATACTTTAGTCTAGACGCAGGAAGGTAGGCTACTTAATGGCATTGCCCGTAGTGAGGCTGAGGGTATTTACATACTGAGAGCAGATGCATTCCATTATAGCCCAAAAGGTCCGGCAGGCCCCATTAGTAATCGGAGCGAATTTGTTGTATTTGCATTTCTCTACATCTAGCAGTGCAATGCCACAAAACCGTCATGGAAAAGTGACTGCCTTTGAAAGGAGGCCAACGTACTAAAGGTGGTCTACTTTACACACAAACAGAAGCCATCAAGAGTGGACCTGAAAAACAAGGGTTTTGAATTAAGGCCCAGAATGAATTAGATTTGTTCCGCTAGAGCCAACATGAGCTTGATTTGAAGATATAACCTCTTCTATCACTCATTGCTTCGAACTTTAATCAGAAATATCCTTTCTGTATTTATGGAAAGACCATAGAGCTCGTGGATTACCATTCCTCTCATTCAGTGAAGGACCACTTTTAAAAATAAAGGTGACAGGGTTGTTAAGTATAACAACATAAAAAACCCTAATTGCTCCCAAAAGAACCATTCAAAGAGACCTATTTTACAAAATACTTTAATAGTATGCAATCATATAATAGAATTGTTCCTGTACATTCAAGTGCATTAAAGCTGAGATATAAACTTTAGCACAAAATTAATGCTGAGAGATAAAGCTGAGATATAAACTTTAGCACAAAATTAATGCTGAGAGTTGCTTTTAAATATGAATACATACTCACGCTGCAAAAAGCACAATATTGAGAAACATTACAGAAGTGGCGTGGGTGTAATTAAAAAAAAAAAAAAAAAAAAAAGATAATCATTTTACACTAATTATTAGTGTTGACTATGTGTTACATAAGGGATGTGCTATTAAACCAATATTTAATATGCAAACCATTCTTACTTTATTCAAATATAATTATATTACTGTAATTATAAGCCAACATAATGTACATGTCACCAGAATCATTTATTTTATAATACAGCATCATAACTCACTTCTAAATTAATATTACTATTACAGTTTTATATTGTTTAGGATGTTAACTAACAAACCACTCTGCAGCTTTAGCATGTATCATTAATCCCGAGCTACAGCCCTCAGAAGGTAAAGGCTGTCAGTGCTTTTATTATCACATGCAGCCTGATTAGTGTACCTCACGTTTAAGCTTCCTTGGAACCGCTGAACAAGTGAATGTACATGGAATATGCTGACTGGAATATAGTTTGTATATAGGATGATTTGTAGGTTTAAGGTTTATGAGTCCATCATTTTCATACAGTATTAAAAGCTGCCTGGCCTCAAAACTTTTTTTTCTGGCCTCAGGTTCAGTTTCATCACTGGACCAGAGAAAAACACTGGCTCATTTGTCCATTACCTTAGGTCCATTGCAAACCGAGTGGTGGGATCATTCTTTCAGTGGCTTCTTTCATTGCTGAAAAAGTCACTACATGATGCTGGGTAAAGATGGATGCAAGTTCTGAGAACCTAAGGCCTTTTTTATAGACTATCTGGGCTGGTGTTCAGTAATGGTACCTTCGGGATCACAGTGGTAGACAGAAAATCTCTTTGGAGACACATGGGTTTAAGAAGACAACGAAGAAAAAATAGACCTTCAAGGCTTCCTGCCTCACTACAGATACATTCAACAATAAATTATAAGGCATGTGCAGGCCAATATACAGTCAGATTTATGCTAAATGCTGCACCAGTCCACTCAATTAATGTCCTGTTCTAATGTCAGACACCTTAAAAGTTGCTTCTTGTGAAACCTACACTGCCAGCTTTTATTGACTAATTCTAGTAAGATTTAATGTCAAGTATAATCATGTATGATCACATTTTGGATAATAACGTAGCTCCTACTTTTGCTTCAGTGCAATTAGGCTGGCATGGATTCCATACATTTGCACTAAGGCCTCACATCTATCCACCTGAGCGTTGTCTGAATACATCCTTCAATAGAAGGAATAATAATAACCAAAAATATGAAGAATCTTGATTTTTTTTTTTCATTTTACTGGTCAGAACTTTTCTTTGTTTTAAAGTTTCCAAAGTTCTAAAAAAGTTATGTTGCTTACCCTAATCAGCCAGAACATTAAAACCACTTACATCGCATAGGTCCCCTTTGTGCTATGAAAACAGCTCTGACCTGTCAAGACCTGTAATGGTGTGCTGCGGTTTCTGGCACACCCTTTCTCCCTAAATAATAACACATGGGTTAAAACAACTTACCTAGATTGGACTACTGGCCACAAAATGAAAAAAAATTCCCAAGATGCTTTTAGCAATGCACAGCATGGGCACTCTGACTTGACTGCAGCTGTGATGCACTGACCAACATTAACTTCAGCAATTGTGCTACAGTAGCTCCTCTGTGCATTTGGAGCAGGCAGGCTAGCCTTTCCTCCTCTTGCACATCAGTGAAGAGGGTGCCAATGACTCTGTCACTTGTTTACTGGTAGTCTATCCTTGAGCCACTTTTGGAAGGTACTGGCCACTGCATACCCTACAAAAGCTTCTGGTTTGGAGATAATTGTAGCGAATTGGCAAGACCGATTTTAAAGGGGGCTGATTGTAAATAGGGTGGGGTTGGATGCCTGCTGTGTGTGTGTGTGTGTGTGTGTGTGTGTGTGCGAGCTTCCGTTCACAGGTGCACACAATATCACTGAGGTGTTGCGGGACTGGCCAGACCATGGATAAAAGCATCTGTGTCGGGTTGGCTCCACGACTACCGGTGACCTTTCTGAGATGGGGACAAAGAGCATTCAATGCACGCTATTCTTGTCTGATAAGGTAAGTGACCAAACTGTGTTCTCTGTGAACGTGTGAGCTGAATTTGTGTTTGTCATAGAACTGACATTTCCTCCCCTATTTCGCAGTCCAGGTTTCCCGTTTCCCCCCTCGGAGCTGCTTGGAGTGCTCGGACAACAAAAACTGAGACAGTGGAGTAGAAGTGAGGCCGCCACCGTACCGCCTGCTGGCCGGTGGCACTTTCCACGAGTCTGGAGTGACATTAGAGTGGGGATATGTGCTGTGAGTGATGGACCAAAGTTCATGCACACTGGCTGTGTTTGCTCTCTATCTCTCTCCCCCTTCTTCCCAGTTGACTGAAGTATGCGCACATTGGCTGTGTTTGTAATCTATAATATTTTTTATCACCTTTGAATTGTGAATGTTGCACATAAATTGAATTGTACTTCTTATCTATGTATTGTGTTTGCTTTGCTAATTATTATAAATATCGGTGCCGACCATTGTAGGATTTGTGTGGAGTAGCCATCTGACATTGTGGGTCTTGTACTGTGTTGTACTGTTACTGTTTATACTGAATTTGTGTGGGAACGGGAACAGACTGTGTGACAAAGGTGAAGACTTGTCATCCAGTGTTTAATTTTTTTTAAATTTGGTAATTAATAAAGCGACTGTTTTTTAAGACTATCGCTGTCACTTTCTTGTTTGTGCATTGCAAGGGTCAAATGATCTGTGCCTTGTTTTGGGTACGGTTATATAATCAGACCCAGTCGTTTAGCAATCACAAATTTGTTTTTGTCAAAGTCCCTCAGATCCTAGCGCCCATTTTTCAAGAACTCACTGTTTACTTGTTGCCTAATATACTGTATGCCATCCCCTTGACAGTTGCCACTTTTGTTCACTTCACCTGTCATTGGTTTTAATATTGTGGATAATTGCCTAGATTTAAAAAAAAAAATCAAGGTAGTCTCAGGCTTTAGGACGCCATTATATTTGTGAGAAAAGGAATCTACTTTTTACTTGGCTGTTTTTTTTTATCGCCGTCAGTGTATTTAATTTCTGTTGCTCAGGACTTTTTAATTTTATACCAAAACTTAAACCAAAACGGGATGTACTTAGAAGCTCCCTTGCAGTTCCACAAGCTGCTCAGTACTTAAGTAGTTCTCAAACCTGATAAAATAGCAGTAAAGCGCACAGCAGGAGTGTCTAGCAGTTTCTCTTGTCATCCTGGTTAGGGTCCCTCAATAGACTATAAAAAGGAACGCAGCAGTTGCAGTTGCAGCTTCTCACAGGCTGTGCTGACTGAGCTGCTCCTGCCATGAACGTGCCACTGTGCCTGGGGGCATTCATCCTACTGCAGAACTTTATGCCAGGTAATCACACCAACTTCACACTTACCTCAGCCTTAGAGTAGAGGTCAGGACTCGCACCTCTTTGTGCTACTTCTCACCATCCAGCACTAAAGTAGATAACAGACTGCTGCATGGAAAAGCAGTAGAATGATTTTCCACACATTACTGTGTTACTGTCTCTTAATATGTTCTAGATATTGTATATTGCTTAAGTCATTACAAAAATCTTATAGCCATGAAATTGTAACTTTATAACAAAAGGGATTTTTTTTATTTCATGTATGTTAATTTAATGAGACTTCATTACAAATAGCTGTAGGTTATTTGGAATGACATTTTTGCCTAATGTAATTTAGCATTTCTAAGAAACAAATTGAAGTTTTAATATGACAGCAATGGCACAAACCTTGTATGAGAAAATACTGAGGCTGTTAACACTCTCGGACAGGTGACTCTGTTATTGGTGGGAGGGAGTCGGACCCACACAGCCGCCCATATATGGTGTATCTTCTCAATGTGGATACTGATGAATCCTGTGACGGCTTTCTGGTGAACGAGGACTTTGTGATGACCGCAGCCTCCTGCAATGTCCAGTAGGTTGACTCTTTGGACTCGTGGCAAAGAGCATCCAGGAAACTGCACTAAGCTGCTCTGTGAATATGAAATGAATGCAGTAATCAGGTGGATGTTAGTATTTCAGCACACCAGCAGACACCTTTGTTCACATCACCAGGTCACATCAGTTCAAAGCCAGCTGGGATATTTTACTCAATAATGCAACTGAACAACTGACAAACCATGCCAAAGGGTCGTATGGTGATTTTTCATAGCTCTTAAACCAATTTAACTGTGATGTTTTCCAACGAGTAAATGCCTTACTAACAAAGACCATGCTTAGAGAAGTTACCAAGACCATGATTTATGTTCTTGCACCCAAGCTTTAACCAGACAACCAACCAACCAAACACCAAAATGCTATGTACTCTCAGCCTGACTGCACTTATTTACCCACTGCACTTATTTTCTTCTATAGCATTGCTTTTGTAGGGATCCACAGCACTAGTGGAGTACACGTCACTGACTCTAGAATGGTAAAACCATTTAAACATCCAGGATACAACGAGACAGATTACCAAAATGACATCATGCTTTTACAGGTAAGGGGAGCGCTGCCTTTATATTCTAGAGCCTGAACGCTGACACATAAAGAAAATGGGTAAAATAGCAAACATCTTACAAAACTTTTATTTGTGTTTCGTCTAGCTCAGTAAACCAGTGAAGTTCAGTGATACAGTGAAGCCTATCGCCCTGCCTAAATCTACAGACCAACACTCCCCATCCAACTGCCTGGTGATGGGTTGGGGGTGCCAGTCAGACAACAATAATGTTCCATCAGAAGTCCTGCTAGAGGTCAACGTCACCATCTCTGACAACAGCAACTGTAACAGGCGTGACGTTATCTGCACTGAGGGAAAACAGGGGCCCGGAAAAGTTAGTGATCACAGTTCCCTCTTTTAAAATCTACTGTTGTCAGTCATTTACAAGGACAAAACACATTGTTGATTATTTATCCACAGGGTGACGGTGGGGGCCCACTGGTTTGTGGAGATGTCGCACATGGGATCGGGTCCAGTTTTATGAAAATCCATGGGGCCCATGTCTCAAGATATACTCGTATAGATCGCTATCTTGACTGGATTGGGAATTTCATAGTGACTTTTGAATCAGAATGTCTTTATCGTCGTTGTAACAAGTACAACGAATTTAGGTGCATTCCTCGCAGCGTCAAATAAGTATAAAGGAAATACTGAATAAAATAAAATAAGAAAAATAAAAACAGAAAACAGAATAGAAAATAGAAAATATATATATATATATATATATAGGGATGCACCAAAATGATTTTTTTGGACCGAAACCGAAATGAGGAAACACTTGGCCGAAAACCGAAACCAAAAACCGAAGAAAATTATTATTACATTATTAAAAAAATAATCTTTTACAAAACTATGAAAATATTTGTTTAGTATTCAAACAATGCACAATATAAAATAAAATTTGAAATCAAATATTTTACTTGGCCCCACTCATGAACAGACTAAAAGCAAGATAGCTAAAATATTCTACAATTAAATATCTTCTCTCATTAAACTACTGAATTCAAGTGCATTTTAATATTGTGAACCAAGTGCATTCAGAACAAGTGCTTTAAAAACTGCTGAAAGATATAAACACATACTGTGTAGGCCTATTAGAAAATAGTGTATTAAAACAAAGACTGATATAGCCCATATAATACCTGTAATCACTGGAAAACTTTCTTGCCTTTCTAGCAGACGGAGAGGGTGTGCTCGAAGGGTCTTGCCTCTTCTGTGCTTCATACTCTGCATGGCGATCGGGATGTTTTGATTTTATATGATAAATGAATCCCGACGTTGAGAAAGTCCTTGTGGATGCACCCCCTCTAGAAATTTCGGCATTCCACGCTTTACAAACGGCTTTCCGTGTGTCTTTCTTAGATATTATCGAAATGCACCCACACGGCAGACATGCTGACTCTAATCCAATCTGGCGCGTGTAGGCTGCGGTTGCGTCATCATTGTGTCATCACTGTTTCTGTCACGTAAAATTCTGTGCCTCCCTAGTCAAAACATTTCTGTTTTGTTATAGAGGTAGATAATACAGCCTGAACCCATCAGTCAAACCTGCAGCTTCTGAGCCCAGTATGGAGTCTTGCTCACTCTGCTGAGCCTACAGATGTTCCATGCAGCGGGAGCAGCTCATTACTTTCATACTGATATGGTGCAGGTCAGCTGCTGCTGCTCAGGCTATTAGGCCAAAAAATGATGGACATTCCACTGAAAGTAATTATCATAGCAGAATATCTGCACTGATATTTTAGATTAATCACATCTACTGCTGCTTTTGTGTTTCTTGAGTGCTCTCCAGTGATTTTGGATATCCCTTGTTACAGGCTGTTCTGTAGAAGTAGCCTTACTTCTCTTTTTTTTGCATCTAGAAATCAAAAACACACTGATGATTAAAATTACAAGCCGTTTGACTCTCCTGCTGTTTAACGCTCTGAGGCAGCTTTTCCGTCATTACCACTTGAGCGCCGCTTCTGTTTAGCAAAACATTGTTCATAACAAATATTAAGGCTCCTTTATAGGCTTAAGGCTATTGACAAGTCTATTGGTGGATTACATGTTAGGCTGTTTAGTTGTTTTTAAGATGCACAAAAGACAAAAGTTTATTTTGAAGTGTCTGACTTTAGAAAGTCTTATAGTGCAAGGCAATGACAGCATACCCTGTAACTATGAAGGTCTATGAAAACAGGAAGATAGATGTCTAAATTATTTAAAAAGATTATTATGGTGATGCAGGTTTGTTGTGACGGTAGTAATTACTGCATTGTGAGTGAGAGTAATCATCAAGTCCTGTCTCTAAGACAAGTTTTGATTTTAAGTGAAATACGACTGCCTCCTAATTCCACCCCCACCTGTCACCCTGACCCTCTCTGACCCTGCCCCTGCTCCTGACCCTTTTGTCCAATTGAAGTGGTCCTTTAAGGCATTTTTGTAGGTTAGCTTATACGTGTGTGTTTGTTAGTAATGTAATCTAAAATGTATTTTCTTGATGGATCAGATTAGCGATTACTGAAGGAATCAGCAGGTCATTATAAAGCAGTGTTCAGCATCAGCAGAACAATCTCCTGGACCTGTTCGTTCTCAAAGTACATTTGTGTACATCACTGACCACAACAGACAACATTACATTATTACAAATGAATAGACATAACGTAAAATGAAATATCTGCTGTTTATGCACGAATACTTTTTACTACCTTTTAAAACCAGGTGTAAAAGTATCTTAAAAGACGTGTTGAGAGAGTACAGTTGTTTACAGAATGTTTACAATCAGAGTAAGAAAGTCTTGAGATGAGATGAACGTGTGCAAAATATGCTCAAGCAGGTAATGTTATCATTTTCAAAGTGTGTGATCGGGGGGGGGGACTCGTTGACATGTTAAAGCATCATCATAGTAAATCAAACATTAAATTCTGGTGCACTATGAATACACATTGCAGTTATATTAAGGTATCCTTTCAGGTGTCTATGCTCCTACATTTTCCCCATTTTCCGCATATTCAGTCTTCCTCAGCCGCAGTTGCATTCCAGTAAGAAGCGGCAGTGATTAAAGTTGACTTGTCATAGTACATAGGGACTGTATGCGAGGTTAATGGCAATATTAACTTTTACCAATACTGGTTTAAACTCTTTCTTCTCCTCATTTGTACGTGTCTAGGTTGGTTTTATAAAGCCTCACCCGATCTTGACACAAATCCAGTCAGAAGCCACAGAGACCAAGCTGACATTTGACTCTTACGTGATGCCCATGCTGTGTCCGCCTGTGCCCTGGACGTCACCAAACAGAGGCGCCTACCTGCTGACTCCTACCAAGCTGATGCGGGCTGTGGAGGGAGCAGTCCAGCACCATCTCATGCTAGAGAACTGCCAGAACGAGGAGCTCCACGCAGTGCTGGACTCCCTCAACCAACTGAGCAACTGTGCCTGGAAGATCAACAAGCCACTCCTGGAGATCATCATCTCCATTTTCAACGACAAGGGCAGCGAGAAACTGGACATCCCGCCTCCTGTGTCGGAGGCCCCTGTGATCCCCCACTTTAACCCTCATGACCCATCCTACACCCCACAGGAGAAGGCCCACCTGAAACGGGAGGTGTTAAAAGCCAAGAAGAAGTTTGGAGAGATGCACAGCCTGCGCATGGACGCACTCTACAAGCTGTCCATTGCCAACCATGTACAGGATGAGATCTTCTGGTTCCCTCACAACATGGATTTCAGGGGGCGAACGTACCCCTGCCCACCCTACTTCAACCACCTGGGCAGTGATGTGACCCGGGCCGTCCTGCTGTTCGCCGAAGGCAAGCCTCTGGGACCTAAAGGTCTGGACTGGCTGAAGATCCACCTGGTGAATCTGACCGGCCTGAAGAAGCGCAGCTCGCTGGCTGGGAGGCTGGAATACGCCAACAGCATCATGGAGGACATCCTGGACTCAGCAGATAACCCCCTCACTGTAGGTGACCTTCTGTTTTTCATAAAAATTACTTGTCAAAAGGGATTTCCGGTCCATTTAGTAGGTTTTTTGTAAGACATCATCACAGGTTTGCCAATAGGTATGAGGACAGTCTCATTTTGACAATCTCCCACACCTGCATGTCATGCCAAAACATCAGTTTTTGGTTATTTAGTACTTCAGATTAATGGCACTCCGTGACAATAGGCAGAAACCTGGGTTGCAACACAATATTTGGGTAAAACCTGCAGTGTAGGTCTCCATAAGAAGGGTTGGTGACCACTGCCCCCACATGAAGTATTGGGGTCATTGAACCATAAAAATAATCACACGGATGAAATTTTAAATGACGGAAGCAGAAAAGAAAAAGAAGGCTTAACTGAAAAACAGTTAGTCAGCTATAGAAATAGTATTTAGCTGCAGCCCTAAATGTAATCCCATTTCTTTTCTACTGGATGCGGAACACATAGGCCAGTATTATTGTAGAAAGTGAACTACATGTGAAGCAGTGAGTTCATTTATGTTCATGTCAGTCAGGTGAGGAATGCAGCACATTCTGGATTTTTCTGCTGTATATGCTATGATACGAATATGTATCTGGCAATTTCAAACTGTCATGCATTGTGTTTCAGGGAAGGAAGTGGTGGATGAATGCTGATGAGCCTTGGCAGACTCTGGCCTGCTGTATGGAAATAGCCAATGCTTCCAGATCACCTGATCACACAGAGTTCGTCTCCTATTTCCCTGTACATCAGGTGCTGAAAGTCTGAATGTGTTTTTTGTTGTTGTTTTTAATTACGGACAGCGGGTGGCCTAGTGGTTAAGGTGTTTGCCCTGCATCGGAAGAATGTGGGTTTGAATCCTAACTGCTAGTGTCACCACTGGGGTACCCTTGACCAAGATACCGTCCCCACACACTGCTCCCCGGGCGCCCCTCTTGTTGGTCGCAGCCCCCTGCTTCACATGGTGAATGGGTTAAATGCAGAGAAAGAATTTCACACAGTTCACATGGTGTGCTGTGCTGTGGTGTGTTAACATGTGACTATAAGGATTAATACATTTTTTTAAAAATTACAAGTATATATATATACACACACACACACACACACACACACACACACAAACACACACACACACACAC
>JBBPCY010000037.1:10592781-10616770 GCA_037974405.1 Brachyalestes nurse
AGCATGAGGGAGCTGTGAGCTTTTGAAGTTGGGTACAGCAGTCGGGGAAAAATTGTAGGAGGGTTAACAGGTTAACATCTTACAATGTTCCGACTGGTTAGTTTTTCCATCATTTACAGGCAATGTTAGTTAAGCAACTGATAATTCTGCTTGACTTAGCAACCTGAAAAACCCACAAATAATGCTGGATGAATAGTGTTGGTTGCATTCCTTTCGCACCAGAAAGCCATTGCAGCCAAAAGGAGAAAACCTTCTCTCCAAAAAGGTGCAGTGGTGTAAGAGCTCCAGCAGGGGGCCCCCACCGATCAGTTCACTCACTGGCTATATGATGGGGAGGGGGCCAGGCATAGGCTGCAAGACTTGAGTGTTTTTTTGGTGCATTTTTTTCTTCTAACTGACCCTGGTTAAGAACAGCTGTCTGGAGCAATTTCTCCACTCCTCTGCCATCCGGAGGCCTTTGCACCACACCGGCTCCCCCGTCCATGCCCCTCCGTCCAGGAGAGATGGGGAGGAGTGAAAGAGAACTCCCTCCCTCAGCCAAACACAGCCTGTCCCGACTCCCTCGGGCCCCCACATACCCATTCGACCTCCCGCCCACTCACTGAAGAATGTGGTCCAGGGCGGGAGCATGAAATGGGGCAGAGGGCAGTGACTGAGGGGGAGAGAGAGAGAGACAGAGAGAGCATGGGAGAAGCTAGCAGAAAAATATGGTGCTAGAGAGGAGAAGAGCAGGAGTGGGAATGTGGGGTTTGAGGGGGCTGTAGAGGTTTCTGAGGATGCGCAGAGCCCACACAAAATGTTCGGTATGTCTGGTGGCCGTGTTTTGTCATGCGATGCAGGGAGAAGCCTGTAAGTTCTGCCGTATGCCTTCAGCACACATGCTGAGGCCTTTGTCTGAGGCAACTACAGGGGGGCTTACCAATATGCGGAACGGTGAAGAAGCACAATAGTCAGTGGATTACAGCGTGCCAGCCGAAAGAAAAGGAGTGGGAGATAAGAAATGGTTGCTAAAGTGACGGGCAGGTCCACATCATGAGCAAAAGGCAGGCAAAGTACAAGTGACAATCCATATGCACAGATATGCCCACATATTTTGCAGAAGAAATCTTCAGCTTCAGCTCAGTAACAAACCCTCTATATACAGCTTGGTGCAAAAGTTTGGGTTCCTTTAGTCAGATGACTGTTTTCTAAAGGAAGATAACACACATGCAGCGCATTTCAATACACAGTTGCTGTTTACCTGTTGAATTTAACATAGAGGGGATATGCAAAAGCTATTTTACCTTGTGGCCTGTGCAAAGGTTATGTCACTTTCTGTCATGTTCTGTTTTGCAATATGTTCAACTCAGCCAGTAAATACAAATTGCAAACTAAAATATGCAGAAAATGCAATATTAAAATGTGTTTCCTGCAGAGAATACCTATTTTACCTATACTTGCAATAAAATCAGACCTTTTGCAATCAATTATATCTGACGAGTCAAAAACTGACCCATGAACTGACCTGACCTGTTACCTACAATCTGCTGTTTTTGTTCTATTGGTTTCATAATATAATCAAGAACTGACAGTTCATCTTACAGTCATTGTGCAACACTAGATTACAAAGAATGCCTCATTCGCTCACCAGTGTAATGCACTGTTGTGTAATCTCCATATTCTCACTAAAGTCCCTGTCTGTAGCCGGGAAGGTGCAAATGTCAACTTCGAACTTTGTGCTGTCAAGGAATAATCATTGGTGCAATTTGAGCCAGGTGAGTTTCAAACAGGAAGTACCTAAAGCACAAATACACACACACGCGCGCGCACATACACATGCACGCTCACACGCCCCCACACACAGGATATAAGGGTTTAGCTCAGCGTGGGCGTCATCTGAACTCAGCTTTCACAAGTTGTGGCGCGTGATGGTGACTTAGTGACCCCTCCAGACACACAGGTGGCCCTGGAGCATGGCCTCTCCCGACACAGGTATCCCACTGAACAGGGTGGAGTGGACTGTTTAAAGTAGAGCACACAATGCCTCTCGATTCAGATCAGCCTATATAGTGTTTTCCCTCGTTGATTACAGTATCAGTCCCAGACTACAGTGATGTTTGTCTCAGCATGACTCAGTTATACCTAACCCTTCAATATTTACTCTCGTCTAACATTAGGCAAATGTAAACTGAGATAGGGGAATTCATATCTAGGCATCAGATTGACTTCATGTCTGGGGTCATGCGTCGTTTCTGCCTTTTTCAAGGTCAAGAGGCCAAGTGGGAGTGCATACAGTATTTGCTTAGCGTGTGAAACTCTGTCCGCCTCGACAGATGGCGGTTTGTCTCTCTCATCTTTGCCCGCTGCCTGAGAACCGTTCACGTTTCCTTGTTGCCAGTGACGCACTTGTTGACACAAGTAAGCAATGGGCCATTCATTCCACGCAGACAGGTGACAGGAGTCGAACCCATCCACCTCGCAGGGCGACTTTCTGAGAAAGCAGTCAAAACATCAGCTAGTTAAAGCTAGTTCCTGGCCGACGTATAGGATTAGCAAAAAGACTGACTGGCGGAAAATGTTACTTGGAAATTTCTCAGCGACTTGAACGTGACTCCTCACTCTGCAAATATGTGGAAAGGGGTGTCCTGCCTGATTCACACTGTTAATATTTATTCAAACCCAAGATGTGCTGACACCTGTAAATCTGTTAGACAGTTATGTATCGTTATGAATGAGGAATTTATGAGTCAGTATGTGAGGCTGCCTCAGCTTCCTCTCTCAGTGTCAGAGTGGCTGGTTTAACTGCTTTAACTGCAATTATTCATTCATTAATGCTTAATGCTGAGTAATCAACAGCTTTTAAATTTTTCAATCAGAGAGGAAATGAATTGTATGCCCTTATATGGGCTTCCGCTATTTATTACATATATTATTGTCGACATTAGTTATTTACAGGCTCAAGACTGCACCAAGAAATGACAAAAACAACACAAAACAACAGTGTATGCAGTAACTTTACCAAATTCAAAAAAGCAAAAGATGAGATTCCATTGACCGAATTTCTACTCTTGTTTTTAAAGTTTTTGTGTAAAATGAAAACTATTCCGTTTTTTCCAATAATTTGCTATTTATTCACAGCACTCAAACAGTATTACAACATCACAGGACTTCTAAATATAGTTGTTTATTGTATTTGTACAGTTTCTTTTCTCACAACAAAGGGTTTGGCCACATTTTGTACTTTTACATTTACAACATTTGGCAGATGCTCTTGTCCAGCATGACGTACACTTTGTGGATAAAAGTATTGGGACCCTTGACCATCTATTTATAAAGCTTGCTTTGTGCACTGGGGCGCAGTCATGCTGGAATAGAAAATGTTTTTCCCCAAACTGGGTTCACAAAGCTGGAAGCATGGCACTGTCCAAAATATCTTGGTCTGCTGAAGCATTGATATTAAGCCCTTCACTGGAAGCAAGCGGCCTAGCTCAAACCCTGAAAAACAGATGTGTCCCAATACTTTTGTCCATATAGTGTACATGGGAACGCCGACATCTACAAAGAAGATGTATCTCTCTCACTAGTAAACACAGACTTTAATTAAAAGCTTGTTAGTCATGTAAGGCAGTTTTAAGACATGTTAATGTGTAATTATCATATTAAGTGCCCATTGAAGAGCTGGGTCTTTAGTCGCAGTGTGAAGACAACAGAGGACATAGCAGTTCTAATGGTGAGGGGACGTTTGTTCCAACACATAGGTGTTAAAACTGAGACGAGTCTTGATGCATGTCTTCAGGATTTGAGAAGAGGGGGTTAACTCAAGCTGAGTTTGATGCTCTGAGAGGGCGAGCTGTGACCCGTGGTCTGATCAGTACTGATAGGTAAGAAGAAGATGGACCATTTTTAATTGTGTAGGCAAACATTAAGGTTTTAAATCCAATGTGAGCACCCCGATCCAGTCAAGGGTTTGCAGTAGTGGAGTAGTTTGTGAGATATCTTGTGTGTCGAAGACCAGACGTGCTGCTGCTTTCTGAATCAGTTGAGGTCTGGTGGCCTTCAGAGAACAAATATATGTACAGACAGGCTAACACCACAGATCAGTCTTGTTTCTGATTTATGCAGACGTTTACATAGTTAATTTTTCATTGAATCACACCACGAACTGAAGATCACATCACAGCATTTACATGCACCAGTCTTCGGTAACTAAATATCTATATTACGCTGTAGCCGGACCAGTTAATGGAAGAAAACAAAACATGGCTGTAAGAATAAACCAGGTTAAATGAATTCAAATGTGTTTTAGGTCAAAGAAATAACTTACGTAAGAAAAGCTGAGTCGAAAGAAAAAACCCTAAATTCTTCTGAAATGAGCTGTAGATGACAGAAATAAAAGCAAACAAAGCTGTAAGGAATGCTTGGAAGCTCCACCCTTCTCACTGCAATCTTCAGTGGCAGCACAAAGACTGTACAAAGTAGGATATTTCTATGCTATTAAATCTACAAAATTAAAAAAAAAACTACTAACAGTTCTTAATGTTAATTAATGCTGTATTACACAGCTACACAGCAGCTCAGGGGGTCAGTTCTTTATAACAATGTAACATGCCTCCTAGCGCAGCCACACTGGCAAAACACATGCTGGGTTCTTGATTAGCATCAAGTACATAATTTAGATTTCTCAAGTGCCCCCCACACCTCACAACCCCCCCTACTCTCACTTTGTGTGTACTCAAACTGAAGTAGCTGCTTGCATTGGAGGCTAAACCAGCACAGTCTTTGAGAACAGGCATCGGCAGTTCATCGCGAGTGAGCAGGAGCTGCATTTCTGCACAAAGCGAAGGGCAGCGGCTGTAGGCGGGTGGGTGATGCATGGGCGTTGTGGTGTAAAGGCCAGCGTCTGTGCGGTGCCGTTTCGGGCGGCCCAGGGCCTCATCACCTATGAGCAGCCTGCTCACTCCGGCTGCCTCCCACTCCTCAGCTGCCCGCCCCCTTATTCACACACTCTTCAGCTCGGCCAGTGCGTGCATGTGTGTGTGTGTGTGTAAGTGTGTGTGTGTGTGTGTGTGTGTGTGCGTGTGTCTGCACTTAGCCGCCCCCGGAGAGGCTGCTGTAACATGGATGTCTGGTTTGGAAAGAGACATGAACAAAGCTCTGCATTTCTATGAACTTGAAACTCTCCTTCCAATAGCATGAACCTGTTTTTTTTTAAGTGCATTCGGCCTTCGGGGCATTCACAGACTCACTCTGGCACTGTTATCTGTTAGCATTGTTTGGACACGTGAGTAGGTCAAAGACTTGGTTTGCGAAAACAGAACTTTTACTGAAAAAAGTAATGCATTGAACTGACTTAGTTTTGAGTTCGTTTTGGCTTGTTTTTGCAGAGATCATGCACAAAAGCATTCATCTCAAGTTTGAAAACTTCTTGAAATTCCACAAGGCAGGGCTGCAGGATAGTTTAGTGTAAGAGTTCTGTGACTAAGGTACTTAAAAATAATGAGTTTGGAATAAAAAGGTTTCTGCATTTAGCCAAACAGCTACCTTCACTATCTTTCACTTCTATCAACACTGTGTGATTACTGTGTATCTACACTACAGAGTTTTTCACATTTGCACGAAAAAGTCTGCACTTACACCAGACTGACTTTCCAGTGACCTGAGATGAGAGCGTATTTCCATCTGTTAACATTAAAGGGAGACATTTTTCATAACAAATGAGTTTCTAAAGCACTGTGAGACGTTTCACAACCTAAACAGTGTACAGGTTGTAGAACAGATTGTTATAATTTATAATTTACAGTCATGAAGTTAACTAAATGTTTTATATGCAATTGATGCAACAAAACTGGAGCACGAACCTGCCCTGTCTGTATATTAAAACTGCATGAATTTAACTGTTATAAAACTGTTACTATTATAAAACTGTAACTGATCAATGGTTTATAAATATGAAACTTCAAGATATGTTTTATTTGATACACCAAACATAAACAGGGGTAGAAAATGTTTAAAACAATCTATCTATCTATCTAACTATCTGTCCGTCTGTCCATCTGTCTATCTACATTTTCAACTACTATTTATGTTTAGTGTAGAAAAAAACACACCTTGATATGTGTTTTTTTTGATACGGCAAACTTAAAAGTTTCAAATGTTTCAAGAAAGTGTTTCAAATGTTCAATTTAATAAAGTCGGACAAAAAAGCTTTATAGTCTCCCAATCTAACGTTCTACTCACTAGTGATTTTAGCCCTAATGTGACACGCTGACTTCAAGCCAACACATTACTCATGATAAAACAATATGACGCTTTTGTACTTCTACATCCCTTAGTAGTTCCTAACTGCTGACAGACATATTTCAAGTTCAACAGAACACATGTAACAGTGTTTGCGTTCTTCGCCAAATTTTAGTGACATATTGTGGAAAAAACTGTCATTGTAATAAAACTGAATCTCTCACCTGAAAATGCATCAAATGCAGGTAAACTTTGTTTACTGCATGTAGGCTGACGTCACCAAGTTTGCCCGGATTTGACTGTTACAGAAACTAGGTATTGTCTTTTATTTTACATAATACTTGTTTTGATGTGTTTTTCGTGTGAAAATGATGAATCAAGTTTTACTGTATTCAGTGCTGCTTTAAGTGCTACTGCCTACAGGCTAAATGACAGGCCCTTTGATTTTCTACTTAAGTGATGCGTCACAAATAATATGGGAACTCAAAACCCTTGAACTGCTCTACAGCAGTGCAGTGTATGTCCATGAACCCAAAACCCTCCCTCCCATAGCCTTTTTAAGTGCATTTGGCCTTTGAGAACATTCACATTCTTACCCTGGCTCAGTTAGCATTGTATGAACACTTGAGTAGGTCAAAGCGTGGTCTGCCAAAACACCACGCTGGTTTAAGCCAGTCTGCTGCCTTACAGTCTAAATAATGTCCTTTCTGATTTTCTACTCAACTGGTGTATCACAAATAATATCCAAATATGGCAGACTGTGGAAAGGAGGGGTTGGGTCACTACTGCAGAAGACTAGACTAGGTCGGGCTGGGAAATAACATGCATTCCCCTGAGCTGTTTTCAGCCTGAGTGAAAATTATGCAACAGCCTCTCAGACAATGACATTTGGAGGTGCAGATGCATCGTTGCACTGCTAAGTGGCAGGTGAGGTGAACTGGAAAAAGATGACCTTATCGAATGGGGCCCTATTTACTCGTTCTGCGTCTAGCTCCTACTAGTGCAACCTATCTGGTTGCCTTTATCTCAGATGGTTCATCTCTAATCTGGTTATGAAATATTAAGCAACTGAGTGACCTTGGAAAACAAAAATGATTTTCCATTGGAAATCTCTGAAGACTTTCTCATGTATGTATACAGTCTAAACTATTTTAGGCTACTTGACCTGGTTGCAGGTAGTGCTTTTCTTGTATAATTGTATTTGAAGACTTTGTACAATCAGGGTAGAGCTGACCGGAGGGGTCTCTGCAGCCTGTTTTTGAACACATTATGACTTTACATAGATGTAATAAGTAGAGACATTCAAAAAGAATCGAACGTCGGACAAAACAAGCAACGTGCCATACCAAGAATTTCCTCCCAAATGTCATCTTACAAAGAACCCGATTGTACTGCACCTCAGTCTGAATGAGAAGGGTCTTTTCTGGTGGTAGACCGCCTGACTTTAGATGAGGACACTGACCCACAAATGCTTCTGGAACTTGGGGAAATCTGTCTTGCTTTATAGCCGTTGTCTACGTAAACAGAGCGAGTCGATGCGAAAGAATGTGCGGGGAATGCAGGCGGCCCCGGGGACAAGGCCAGAGGGTGTAGGAGTGGGAGGCTGTCAAACAGCGCGGGGGCCGCGGTACCTTGGGGCAGGGGAGGGGCGGTGTAGAGGGGGCTGAGAAGTTGGCAAGGAGGCCTCATGAAGAAAAAAAAAGGTGTAATGGGTTAAGGGAAAAGTATTTAGCTTCAAAGTCTGGATGACGTTGAGCTCCTGTGATTCTGTGTTTAACCAGAGTTAGAAGCCTTTAGAGACCTTCACTGGGATTGACAGAGGAGACAACACAGATCCAACTTTTACACAGTAAATGATGTAGTCACAGGTAATAGGTAGTTTCCAGCACAAGAACTGTATGTCAAGTCAAGTTTATTTATGTAACACATTATCATACATAAAAATGGGCCCTACGGTGATGCAGTAGGTAGCACTGTTGCCTCACACCTCCAGGGTTGGGGGTTTGAATCCGGGTCCTGGCCTTGTATGTGTGGAGTTTGCGTGTTCTCCTCGTGGTGCCGTGGGTTTCGTCCAGGATATCAGGGTTCTCCCACAGTCCAAAGACATGCGCGTTAGGTGAATTGGGGATTCTAAATTGACCGTAGGTGTGAGTGTGTGAGTGAATGGTGTGTGTGTGCTGGTGGATTGGCCCAGGGTTTGCCCTGGGATAGGCACCGGGTACCCACAACCCTAGTGAGGATTGGGGTGACAGAAAATCAATAAATAAATGAATCATAGACAAACACATTTCAGTGTGCCTTATAGGAATAGAAGATGTATGACATATGCTATCCAAAAAATTGTCCAAAGTATGTTGCATAGCTATCAGCATTTTGTCCATACTTTTATGTTTTTTCTATAGATAACAGCATGTCATAAATCACAGAAGAGAGTCGATTTAGGGATGACCAAACTTCATGACTGATGTGTGATGCTTTGGGTACAAAGTTTGTCAACAGGTAGCTCAGGTATACCTCAGTTACTTGTTAGCTACATTAGCCTTATGTTCCAGTAAAAAACGAAAGAAGTTAAGCAAGTCTTGGCCGACTGAGGTGAAATTAGTCACTAAGCCAAGAGGGAAAATGGTGTAAATTTTAATTTTGGCTGAACTATCACTACAACTCTAGTTCGAGGGCTCCCTGTAGTACGTTCTTGGTGACATCATGACCTTGCTTAAAACGCTAACGAACTCATGGACCTTAAGTCAGCGGCTGAAATCGTTTAAATCACAGTTTTTCAAAAGCAATTTATGCGAAAGGTCTCCAAGCCTTCACTCAACCGAAGAGAACACGGGAACATGCTGCGTGTGTTTGCTCGCTAAAATAAGTGTGACAGGCAGCCCAGAATGTCTGGGCTCATAAAAAAGGAACTCTGGCGAACGTGAGAATGACTAAGCCGCCAAAAGTGTAAGTGTCAAGTGTGTGAGAGGGCCCACATGCACCGCTCCGTGGCGGTGGCGGTTCCAAGAGTGTATGTGTGTGTCTATGAGTCATAGTGTGGAAGTGTTCTGCTTTAGCATTAGTCACTGCTGAGGAGAGACCTTGATCTATAGCCCTGTCTGATCAGAGAGGGGGGAAGGAAGGGGGGTACAGAGATGGAGGGAGGGAAAGACAGAACAAAAACTCATTCACCTCTTTTCTTCCTTCAGGGCTGCCATGAGAGAGTTTGGGAGTGGCCATTTTCCAGAAATGTGGTGACTTCAGGGTTAGTTTGTGTGTGTGTGTGTGTGTGTGTGTGTGAGAGAGAGAGAGAGAGAGAGAGAGAATGTCTTTGAATGTGCACCATGTCAGCAGAAACTTTTGGTGAGATGCTGCGGAACTCGAATATTGTACATGCACTTATTAGTGGGAGGGAGGGAGTCTGTGGTCAGTCCGGTCCTGTTTAAAGGTGGCAGGATGTTCACGTGGCTGTGTGTGTGTGGGCGGGTGTGTGTGGGTGGGTGTTGCTGTGTGTGTGCTGTGTGGGTTTCTGGGTGTGGGTTTTGATTATAGGCCTTCGTGCCAAGAACTCTCAGCACTTCTGCCTGCGCAACAACAACAAAACGGAGCGCACCAGATGTGCACACGCTGATAAGGACACCTCATGCGCGCACGCGCACACACACACACACACACAAAAGGTAAGATTGTGACACTTTAGAAGACATTTAGAAAATTAAGGCACATTTCTTACATATGTACAGTTCTAGGAAAAAGCTCTGATTTATATGTAGAACATTATGGAAGATTTTCAAGTACTGGATACAGTCTAAGTACTGGTCATCGATCCAATATCAGTGGGTTCAGTTTTATAGTTTTTGTTATATGCTCAAGATTAGCATAAACAATACTTAATAGTGCTCAAGGGTGTTCACCTCTTTAGTAACACTTACAGCTAAAGCCAGTGGCAATTGAAACAGTCACCAAACATTACATCACTAATAACAGAGCTTTTGCATCACAGATCAAAGACAAGAACCGACCAAAGCAATAATTAACAGATGTCATAGCTCTCAATCTAGTTCATTTTCCACCTGCTTGAGACAGCTGGATCTGTCACAATTCTAAAATACCTAATTTGGCTATTTTGCTAACTTCCTTGCTGGTTAGCTTAACTTACTGGTTGACAAGAACGAGACATTGTCCATTCGACTCATGTAGAGTCAAGAAAGGGTTCAGCCTGATACATGAGAGAACTGTGAACACACTATCCATGTTACCTTGCTTGTTATAGCTTAGCGCTGGCTGTGCTAACTGAAAACTATTTTCAACCCAGTGTTTAAAGATGTAGTAAACGTTTGCCACCATTTTGGGGTGAATGCAGTGCTGAAAATGATCCTCCATATCTGTGTCTATAATATGCACAATATAGGTGTTATAGATGTTATTGTTGTCTAATGGGTTAGATGGATAATTTGTGATTTCAGGTACACCCACTGGGGGAATACACCCATTGCAGATGCAAATGTTCAGGTGTTCCCACACACAGAGCTTGAACAATTGCCATAGAAAAAACACACAAATTTTCCATGCCCAGTGCCAAACTTTGGCTAGATGGTAATAAGCCTCCCTGCATTGGGTTGTAGAGCAGTGAAACAATGTTATCTGGACTGAGACTCTGGAGAACCACCCAGTTGCCTACCTTTAGGATGCGTTGGAGTGGTGTTTGTGATCCATTACTAATGACCCAACCTGACCCCTGACCTCACTAATGCTCTGAATCCTCACAGCAATTTTTATGGTTTATGGCACCAAAGGGGTGACACACCCCTGTTAATATCTTTAGATTGGCAGGTGTTTACACAATACATAGTGTACATGGAGCTCATAAACTGGCAACACTGTCTATGTGAATTGCATTTTACCTGGCTTCACCTAGTTACTCATTACTCATGCAGTTACATCTGTCACCAAAGCACCTGACTGTGATATCACTCAATGTTCCTTCTCACTTAATCCATAATGCAGCCACTGGAGTCGTTCCGCTGATATAAATCAGTCAGATGTCTCCAGGTAATACATGAATCATGGAAGGCGTGTCTTTACCTTTGCTCACACTGCCCAAGTTACTGGCTGATGACATGGTGCCACCATGGTTACACCAGCGGGGGGGTGGGGGGCTCTGATTAGATTTACCACACTGTACCAACTCCTTTTCTGAGAGTCTAGTCACTACAAGCCACACAATTATGTAGTAGAGCATTTAAAGGTCCTATTTAGTAGTTTAAGGTACTGCTAATATTGTAGTAGTTTCATTGGAATGTTTTACACATAAAATAGAAGTGAACTGAGTTCCTGACCACATACATTGCTCAAGGTTTTGTTTAGTCGGTGACACTGTGTTGCATTGGATAAGGCCTCACTCTCATGGTATATGGTGCACTATACTGGCTCTAGAAGCCATCATGACCTTCGTAGTGCACTACAGAAGAGGAATTATAGGACTGAAGCCCATGTTCTTTAGTAAAAGAAATGGGACCATGGCAAAGGGTTCAGAAGCTCCACTACAGGCTGTCTGTTTTATTACATTCATTCAATAAACAACAGATGAATCATAAGAAAAAAACATCTTATTGTTCAGTGCCTGGAAAAATAAAATCCAATAAGTATCTATAGGTATCAGGCTATTACCTTATGGAGGCAATAAAATGTTCTAGATTCTGAGATTAGACCAACATTATACTAAAAATTATTATTGGATCACTCCAGATTTAGATTGACTAAGCTATTAAGCCGTTGCTTTTAATGTCAGCGAACGTGTGTTAACTTGCAGCAGCTCCGTGCTAATACAAGGTTAGCATATCCCCCTGATGGAGGTGAAAATAGTTGTTTATCCTGAGATATGCTGACGAAATGAGATAAGTGGCAGCTATGCAACTCTCTGGAGCTCTATGGACCCTGTAATAAAGCAGTTAGGTAGACAGGTGTCAAAGGACAGATGTAACCACACCTTCCACTATTTCTGTCTGCCGTCTATTTCTGGGCCTGCGCTCATCTGAGCTTGCTGGCACGGAGGAGCAAGTGCAGACACCCCAAAGGCCCTGCATGACCCAGATATGCCGCAGCCCTCTTATGGCTTTGTCTTTTTTTTTTTTTTTTCTCACCGACTAAATGATAAAAGTGAAGGTGAGCTATTTTGTTTTTCCAATGGAACAGCTACAGCACAGACTGAACTGTGAGAACAGAGATGCCTTTTCAGTGGCCAAATGTCAAGACCACTGTTATGGCCCCCAGTCTCTCCTTTTGAGGCTTTATCAATAGGGTACCTTAAATAAATTTCATTCAACTCATGTTCTTCTTCTGATCGAAACCCAGTGTCCCACTGACAAATTGTTCCATTATTTGTGTGCCTTAGGTGGAGGCACATTACTGGAAGGGGAGTTGGTCATGACTGGGCTTGCGGTGAGGGGTGTGAGAGGCCCTGTGTCCTGGTGAGGTTATCCTGGGCAGACAGTCTACAGGAACGACATGTCGCAATGAATCATGGGAGAAAGAGTATGGTCTGAATGCAGCTCTACAATCTGTTAGCTGTTAAGAATCCCACCTCCTGTACTCTGCATGCTGCAACACGCTGGCCCTAAGCAGTCCCAAGCGGGAGTAGATGTTAGCACCTCTGAGCTTATGGAAAAACAAGAGAAGTCTATTTGAAGCCTTTATCAGACCTATGGGTGGTTTCTGGTTCTATCAAGGAGAATCATATTTCCTTGCTCTTCTTAAATGAACTTTGTACTAGGAGCTGCGCTAATATTCATCTTACTAAGTAGCCATTCATCTAGTAGTCATTAAAAGCAATTAATGAAAAAAGGAAACAAACTGTTTTTAAAATCAAACTGAATGCTATGCAGTCAAACAAAGCCATGTTTTTATAGAGCACATTTAAAATAAGCAATGTATGATACACCATATATGCATCAAATACAAAGAATAGAATTAACAAATAATAAATTATAAAAAATCAAATAAAAGATGACAGTAGTATGAGAATATTCATTGTAGATGGTAATGAAACAAAAAGAAAACAACAACAACAATAAAAAACAAAAACAGAATAAGCCACCCCACAGCCCCAGTAGCAATCACTTCCCTGCTCCTCAGCATCCGCTTTTAAAATTCAAGAATTTACTTAAAGCCATTTCCTGTGGGTTCGTTTTTGTTGTAACTCCATTTTGATAGTCTCTGTTATATAACTTTTAAATATTTTTTAAAAGTTATATAAAACTAATGTATAACATTTTACGAAAACAAAAATTGCTGCATTTTCTCTTCCTTTGGAATTGGATATACTAAAACACTTTGGATGAATGAGACTTCAACACAAAGAATATTTTTATTATTAGATATGAATTAGATGTGATATTTACTCATCTTAACATCAAAATTCGTAGTCTAGTTGCTGTATGTAATCTTACATTCCTGCCACATGATGCTTGTTGTAAGTATCAAGCCACTACAAGCTTCCAGAGATTTTTTTTTTATTAAAGAAAACACAGCATCTCAGTAATGTTCCACTTTAGACCATGCTGTGCTGCTTCTGGCGAAGCTTTTAGCTAAATGCACAAATAGAATTGAAATGAGTCGCCACTAGAAAACAACCGCTTTTTTCCTTTTTTATAGATAAGGGCGAAGGATGCCCAACTATCCAGGATTAAGAACCTTACAACCAACCAGCCACCAGCTTTAGAGAGGGGGCACCTGCAATACATGACCTCTCTAGATACATACTGTCTACTAGGTATAAAACATGCATTCATGACCAGTCTGTACAGCTGGAAGCCTTCACTAGCTTCCTGTATCCTCACTAGGGTCGCAGGTACACAGAGCCTATTGCGGGTTCAATGGGCACGAGGCAGGGACTCAACCTGGGCGGGGCACAGCTGGAAATCATGCGGCAAAAACAGCCCATTTTGAGCTCATCATGGCTATGAAGTCACCGTCATGAACACATACAAACACGAGACCATTAAACAGCCTGCCCCACTTTAGCCCACCCATTCACAGTGAAGTCATGAACGGTGATTTTAGCAGAGTAGCAGATTCATTGGAGTGGAATATGCTGAGAAAACGATTAAACAGTGTGCTTTCCCTGGCTGTCGAGAAAACACCATATCATTTTTAACCATCTGTGAATTACTATTGTTAGTATATTATGTCTTTATGTATATTATGTATATTATGTATTAAGTATATTATGGAAAAATGAAATAAGTCAAAAGAAATGAGACTGCATTAACAATGATTTGTTCCTAAAGTAAACTGTAAAGAAACCAGTAACTGATGCCTGGACTGGTATTTGGCTTCTGGTGGAAAGTCCTGGAAGCTGGAGGACTGCAGTAGCCTTGCTGGAGGACTGCAGTAGCCTAATGTAAATCCAAGTTACCAGAACCTCATTTGCAGCTGCAGCATGCATGCTGTCTTGGGCTGGAAAGCTGTGCCTCAGCGGATTCTGTCAGCCTTGAAGCGGGGGCAATTTCCAACAAATCAGTGCATTAATTAAGGGTCTGCAGGAGTGAGCGATGGTGAGGGTCCTAAGCACCCACCACGTGCTGGATGACAGAGTCGGCCCACTCTTCTGGGCCTGAGTAATCACATCTCCCACTGAGATCAGAGGCACGCACATCCAGATACATTTGAGAGCTGAAAGAAAAAGCTGCCATGACCCTCTGCCAAACCAATCACCTGGCAGTATGATTCATCCAGACATATGGGCTGCCCAGCAGACTTACTCATTACTGCATCTACTCAGGCTGGGATAGTGCCAAACAGTGATTTGCTGGGGCATTGCCGTCATTCTGTATATCAAAGTAAGTATGAGCGAATAGTAGCAGGGGAGGGCTGTCAGAGTCTTAAAGCAATAGCTCACTTTCCCCCAAACTCCTAATGTAGTCAGTCAAGACATTTGGTGACTGAAGTTTACTTCTTTAGTTTTGCACTGGAGCTAATGGCTAATGATGCTAGCATGTAAAGATAGCATTACACCTAGTGCAAACTACACCCCCAAATCAAGACTTGCCTCAAGGCACATAATTTTTAAAATGAGTTCCAATAAACACAACTGTTTATTCCTTGCCAGATGACAAATACACTACATGGACAAATGTATTGGGACACACCTCTTAATTATTGAAATCAGGTGTTTTAGTCATTGCCACAAGTGTATAAAATCAAGCATACAAAGACATTTTGGACTATGCCATGCTTCCAAATAACCTTTTCTCTTCCAGCATGACTGAGTCCCAGTGCACAAAGTGAGGTCCAGAAAGACATGGTTGGAGGAGTTCGGTGTGAAGGAACTTGGCTGGTCCACACAGAGTCCTGACTTCAACCCCATCCAGCACCTTTGGGATGAACTGGAACGGAGATTGTGAGCTAGGCCGTCTCAACCAACATCAGTGTCTGACCTCATGAATGTTCTACAGAATGAATGAGCACAAAATCCCACAGAAACTCCAAAATCTTGTGGAAAGCCTTTCACAAGATTACATATTAAAGATAGATATTAAAATCTATGTATTTGAATGCAATGTCATTAAAGTCCCTGCTGGTGTAATGGTCCCAATACTTTTGTCTATATAGTGTATGGTACTTGTCACTATCCACCATCTGCGTAATGTAAAATGTAATGGCTGTTCAGATGTGCTGCTCGATGAGCAAGCGTCCAGCCCACTCAAATAAACATACCCACTCAACCAGCTCTCAAACCTTCACCACTGCAGCTGTTGTTTCACACGTGGACATCTCTGATAGACACAAGAGTGTAAAAGAGCAATGTAATATCACATGTCGCAGACTTCTGTGTCAGCAACACTTTTCCATTGCTTTTAACAGGCTCTTCCTGGGAATATCAGACCATATTCTGTCCTTACTGTCTCCTACGTAATTTCAAGTAGGTGTCCTTATGTGGTGTATGATACTGTAAAAACTGCTGAGGTTTTGCTGAGGCCTTTGACTGAGGAAACTGCAACAGCGGTGTGGGTGACAAAACAATAGCCATACATTTAAATAGGACTATTATTCTTCCATTCTTCTTTTCACAATTAAAGAAGTTATTATTTTATCTAAAAGAAAGACTTGGAATTTAGGCTACTTACGGATCCATGGATAGAGAGAGAATTAGAGCTGGCCGTGATGACAATTGGGGTCCAATGAAAACTGAGGTGCTACATCCTCTCAATGAAAAAGGAGGCAGGGTCTGGTTTTTAGGAGGTCATATGCTACTTGCATATATATATGGACAAATGTTTTGGGACCTTTACACCAGCAGAGACTTTAATGGCATTGCATTCAAACACATAGACTTTAAGATGCAGTTGGTTCCCCTTTGCAGCTAGAACAGCTTCCAGAGCATTTATGAGGTCAGACACTGATGTTGGATGAGAAGGTCTGGCTCACAGTCTCCGTTCTAGTTCATCGCAAAGGTGTTAGATGGGGTTGAGGTCAGGGCCCTAAGCAGACCAGCCAAGTTCTTCCACACTGAACTCATCCAGCCATGTCTTTATGGAGCTTGCTCTGCACACTGGGACACAGTCATGCTGGAGCAGAAAAGGTCCTTCCCCAAACTGTGTCCACAAAGTTGGAAGCATGCAGTTGTCCAAAATACCTTGGTATGGTTGGTTTTATACACCTGTTGTAATGGGTATGATTGAAATGCCTCAATTAGGAGGTGTGTCCCAATACTTTTGTCCATATAATGTAGGTACGACTGGGCCGACTCTGTGCAGAATTGAGGAGGACTATTTTCATGGGCGCCTGTTAAATTTCTTTGCCAGTTAATTGTATGCAATGATAACTCTGGACAAACCGAATGACCTCGCCTGGTTTTTCATACATATTCAAAAGTTTGCATAATAACTAGCTTGTGTTTTATGGGTTTGTTGTGTGTGTGTGTGTGTGTGTGTGCATGTGTGTGTGTGTGTGAGTTTGTGTGTGGGGGAGCTTAAATTGTCAGAAAAACTATAAGCGTGCCTCATGTGAAATGCTGAATGGGTCTGACATACTATTACGGAATGCAAATGTACAAAAATGTACAAACATGTGCCATATAGCTAAAAGGGGTAACAACAGCCTTCTAAGTCTGAATTATGCCTGTAAATTTTTGGGCAACAGTAAGTCACAAGGTGTCAGAAAACCTCATAAGCAAGTCTGTTTAGGTTTACTCAACAACTGAGAGCAGTTTGAGTGTGTTATGAATCAAAGAAGCAGTTTGTACAATGCTAATTACCTTCGACTACCTTTTAGCAAGAGTTTCTCTCTAGTGCTGTCTCTCTCTGTCTCTCTGTCTCTCTCTCTGTCTCTCTCTCTTTCTCTCTCCCTCTCTCTCTCTCTCTCTGTCTCTCTCTCTGTCTTTCTCTCTCTCTCTATCTCTCTCTCTCTCTCTCTCTCTCTCTATCAAACAGCCTCTATTAAAAAAACTAATTAAGAAAACTTCAGACACCAAACATGCTTTGGCTGATCTGCTACCTTGGGAGTAAGGTTGGGGGGTGTATGTAAATGTGATTTTTCTCAAATGATGCTTATAATGTGATATAAATGAGAGTTTTCTGTGCAAATTTATTCTATTGTCTGTATAGTTAAAGTAGCTTAGAAACTGTAGAGAAACACTAAAGATGCAAACATACCCTGGCTGATGGACTACAAAAGAGGAAAAGGGGCAACTATTAACTGTTGTTTCGCCAAAGTTTTCCTTTAAACCTTAGAACTTAGAGCATTAGTAAAATCTGATTTCGGCTATTATTATTACATTATTACTTTGGTTCTCTGTGACACAAGAACACCAAACAAAGCTCAGCATGATGTCTGACACCTCCACAAACCTGGGGGAACTTCCATATAAGGAGCTATGGTGACAATTTACCATTTGTTGAGCTTGGAATCCAGCATCCACAGATCCGCTCGTGTTCTAAGGGTTAATGGAAACAGAGCAGGCAGTGATGTGATAGTGGCAGCAGGTTGCTATGAAGACAAACTGTGGGCGTCTTCATACATACAGATGAGTAATTTCACACAGATTACTCACCTGTATGAAGAGCAAATCTTTGCCCAAACAGTTTGAAGCTGCGATTTGTAAATGGGAAACTGGCCTCACAACTCGTAAAATAAGGGGTCCATCATGTATAAGGAAACAAAGTGGCTCTTTTTGCTCCAGAGAACTTTTTGGCACCTTTTTTTTAGTGCAAATCAACATAACTATACATTTCCAGCCAAGTCATGACCTCTGAACTGGGGGAGGCCAACAGGGAGAGGAAAAAAGAGAGCGAGAGAGAGTCTTTCGCCCCTATGGATGGAGTGATGTCTCAGCAGAGTGGGTGTCAGAGTGGGCCTGGAGCATCATCCATTTGCCCGCTCTCTCTTTCTCCCCGTTGTCTATTTTCCCTCCCTCCCTCTTTTTTTCTTCACTTTTCCCTTTTACACCTCTGTCCTATTCTGGCTCTCTCTCCCGAGAGTGTGGAAAAAAGGCAAATAAACAGAGGTGACTGTTTACTCCTGCCGGCGGCTGGTGGGCTGCTTCATTAACCTTGCATTACCTTGCCTTGGGTTACGAACAGAGACATATTTATTACGGCTATATTTCTCTCTGCAGTTTTATCTTTCTGATTCAGTGCTTATCCTTAAAGCAGTAAGCCACCCCCATGGTGCTCACACACACACACACACACACACACACACAAACACATACACAGACAATATTTCTTTCTTTCTTTCTCTCTTTCATTCTTTCTTTCTTTTGCTCTCTGGTTTATTACTGGTTTACTTTATGTGCTTTTTTAATTGGCACTATTTATGCATGCCATAGCATTTGTTATTGAGGCAGAATATTCAAATCTTTCTGAGCCTACATCATTAGAGATATTTGTCCCAGCATGAGAAGTCACTCCCTCTCTTTTTGTCCTCTATATGACTAACTCTATAATATAATGATTTGTCAATATAGTAATAAAATAATAATAATAAGCATCACATCAGTTGTTATTGTTATAATGATATCAGTAATTCTATTTATATTTGAATATCTCTACAAAGTAACTTTGCCGTTCCCTCTCTCTCTCTCTCTCTCTCTCTTTCTTCTCTTTGGAAAGTATGGGTGATTTGTCCAAATCTTACTCCACAAATATAAAAATAAATGAAAGAATAAATAAAAGGCACAGATGTAAAACAAAGAGAAGAAAATGTCCCGTCTTTTGATGGCCTGAATGAAAATTAAAGAGTAAAAAGTGTGTTTTTCCCTCTTGTAACTGTAACTGAGTAAAACAAATATTTAAAGTACAAATCAAACACAATAATACTTAGTAGAGTAACAAAGAAGTGTTTTACCACTGACATTATTTCTGAAACAATGTGTAGCCAAATGGTACTGACTCTTCAGTGTGTAAACAGTTCCAGTTCCAGTGAAGAGAGTAAAGCAAAGCACACACACACACACACACACACACACACAAACACACACATGCACATTATGCAGGATAGGATAGAACACGATCAAAGGGATTCAGCTGTCACTGAATTTTTCATGGGTGTTTCCTAATGGTAAACTCTCAGAACACTTTTTCACAGATCCACAGGATTTTTCCCATCGCTGTGCCATTCTCCAGCTCCATCTACACGTGTTTTGGTATTCACAAAGGCTTTTTATGCCTTGTCAGTACACTCTGTACATTCTACTCTGCATCTGCAGGGCCAGTAGAGTATACAGGTGAGCTGTATGAATCCACTTAATTCCCAGATTCTCCCAATGATCTGCATTTGTGTGAAAAACACTCTTTACATCATGGATTCATTAATTTTCAATTCTATTGCATTACATTATATGTATTTGGCAGACACTTCTGTAAATTGCTTTGGATAAAAGCGTCTGCCCAATTGAATGTAATGTAATGTATTGTAATCCAAGGCGACTTACAATTTGAGTAAGCACTCAAGTCTATCTTTTTTTTATATGTCTCTGCACCTCTTTTTATTAATTATTCCCATATTTATTCCTATATTATAAATGAATATATAACTTTTTGCTCATTCCCTAACCTCCCTCCCACTCCCCATTTGGTCTGTTACGCTGTAATCTGCATTCATGTTCCACTAATTGTTCATTGAATTTCAAGTCACATTCTTAATTTCCTACTTTGCCATATTCATCTGTGATCCAATATCACATTAAAATTCTACTGCTACCAATCCGGCTATCAACCACATGCACACGCACACACACACACACAATCTCCCCAAACACACACACCTTCTTTTTTGCTGAACACACATCAGGAGCAAGAGGGAGCATTGATTTCTGTGCTTTCGTTGAAGAAAAGTCGTTTTCTCGCTGGAAATCGAGACTGAATTATTTATCCAACTTCATTCAATTTTTATTGCGCTCTCCTGGCGGAAAAATAACGCTTCCTCAGTCAGACGCAGCACAGCCCCATCCTCTCTAACAGGGCACTCTCTATATGAGAGCAGCGTGTCTGTACAAGAGGGGGAGGGAGAGAGAGGGAGAGAGAGAGAGAGAGAGACAGACAGACAGACAGACAGCACTAGAAAGAAAGAAAGAAAGAAAGAAAGAAAGAAAGAAAGAAAGAAAGAAAGAAAGAAAATGACAGGAGGAGAGAAAGAGAAAAGAAAAAAAGAAAAGAAAAGAGAGAAAAAGAGGGAAGGAAAGAAAGGGAATAAGGTCAAGAGAGACACATGGAAAGCACTTTATTTGAAAAAATTAAAAAGGTGGGAAAAAAAGAGGGAGAGAATACTTTTCTCGAAAGAAAGAATGATAGCTAGATAGAAAGAAATCTATAAAACGGAGAGAGAGAAAGAGAGACAGAGAGAGAGACATACACAGAGAGAGAGACAGGGAGAGAGAGAGAGAGAGAGAGAGAGAGAGAGAATTAGATCATGTAATCTGAACTGCTGTGATGGCGGGAACTGTAACTAACTATATTACCCACCGGCCATCTGCAGCACTTACAGCCTCTCTGCTTTATGCATCAGGCAGCAGCCTCTGTCCAGCACTGGACTCAACACAGCCACAATCTGGGCTTTATTTGTGGGGGATAAAATGAGGCTTCGAAAAAAACAAGGATGTCAGGTGCTTGGGCAGAAAAAAAACATAGAGTGGGTGGCAGGAGAGGGAGAGAGAGAGGGAGCCTGAGTGCGTGTTTCACTGCATTAGCCAATGCCCCAATCTTCTCTAGCTCAAGCTGGCAGCCTGCATTTGCTGCCCAAACTCGGCCAAGGAGCTGCTCCGACCCCCACAGCTGCCCGTGCATTCAGGTATGCATGAGAGCGAGGGAGAGAGAGAGGAAAAATGCTGGCCGAGCGATAGCAGCAGGCTCTCCAGGCTAGAGATGAAATACCTAATTCCTCTGGCTGCAGGCCCACACTCCATTTGTATGGAAATGAGTTTGTTTTTGCTCTGTAAAGGTAAGAATAAAGGGAGGGAGGGAAGGGGTAGAAAAAGACACAGCAAGAGAAGCAAGAGAGAGAAAGAGATGAGGAGTAAGAAATGCAGGCACCTTCACACCAAATCCACTGAAAGAGGGAGGAAAATGGGTTGCCTGAGCAGTAGTGACGATGAATTGTTCGTGTTTCTTTTAACCACTGCAGCTAAAAGGTGCAGAGACCATGTATAACACATTCGAAAGTATGGCCATGCATAAACAATCCACCATACACCAAAATAAAGAAAATCACAGTCTTGTGATGAGGTATTCACCATCATCCCTTGCATTTTAGCTATGATCTTCCATCTATTTCTCTAAACATTCATTTTGATGGTCATCGTTCAGGTTGTGAGAATGATACTGAAATAACAGGATAAAAACATTGTAAAAAATATATATGCTCATAGGAACTACTTTCCCTTCCTCACTCTCCTTCTGCTTCACACACACTTTGCATATGAAACAAATATCATTTTTAAAAACCACATGTTGTATTTCTCTGCAGAAATCATAAAGAATTTCCCTTTCAATGTAAGTCAAAGAATTCTAATGTCAAAGTGAACTTTGTCATCTCAGCTATGTACATTTATAAAATGAGACAAGACAGTGTGGTTCCAGATTTTACAAAGTACAAAAAGACACATAATACAGATATAGAAACAAACTATGAATATAAACTCAACACAAAAGGTGACATTAACATGCATGTGTTTACTTGGCACACTTGATTTACATCCATAAAAAACAGACTTGGTGTGAATAGGCAATGATGTCTCTTTGTCTAGTAATGGTGTAAATGTGTAAACATCACAAATTAGACACAGGATGTTTTCTGGTAAGAAGATGATAAAAATGATCTGATTATCACTTTTCCTGTATGAGACATCTTCTTCCAACTTCATCCTTGATGCTGTTCAGGTTTTAATTTTGTTCAGCTTTTTATAGATTCCTTGCAGTATTGTAGAGTTCCAGCTTTCAGTTGTTAACCTTATATTGGATCTGCTTGAGAATTGTCGTTTATATTTTTGAAAGCAGTGACTCCACAATTTTGAATGGGGTTAGGAACAACATAGTACATTCTCTGGCACGTATTTGTCCATGCACCTGTAAAAACTCACTCATCACCACGATATTTGGCTTTCCAGCAAAGTTCGGCATTTTCCACAAAGTTCTTCAGATCCGGGCTTTCGCTCAGCCTGCTTACCACTGGGTAATAAACAGCTGTTCAACAGAGCCTGTGCTCTCCATCAGCTTATTTCCAGCACCATCCACAGCCTCTCTGGATGTCCCTCACTGACGCACTCATGGCCAGCTGCTCCTCTGTGGTGCCCAGGGCATTATCTCTGCCAACCCTGATGGCCACATATCTTCCGTGCCATCTATCGCAGTCACGGTGCCAGGATGTAGTAGACTGTGCTGGCCTGAGTCAAAGCATTAGGACTGGTCACACCTGCACAGGCTGTAAACTGAGGGACAGTTAAGCTCATTCATTTTTACATAAAACTATTATAAAACAGGCCATTTCTGTGTGATTAGTGTGTGTACAAATTTACACATTATTGTACAATTGTGTTATCACAGTATTATAGAAGACCAGTAGACATACCAATTAATACTGGATGCAGTACAGCTGTACATACCTTGGAGTTTGTTACTATGGAGTTACTATAAAAAAGAAAAGTATGTACTGGAAAATGACTCTTAAGTACTACTTAATTACCTATTCAATTCAGAATACGTAGTGCAGTACAAAGTAGTTCTTAAATAAGTTACTATGTAAGAGTAAAGTGTGTACCAGAAAATGACTTAACCTATTAAATACTAGGTATGTAGAATACCATAATGTCATAGTGTACACAGGGAAAGAGGAAGCAGATGCGGGAGTCTTAGGAAACACAACAGAGGTTTGATGAAACTTAGGATCAACTTAGGATGAAACTTATGCTCAGAGAGCATAAACAGAAGCAGTTCCTTGAAACGGGGTGCAGCAAGCCTCTCCAGAACTGCCAGTCCAAATACAAGGTCACGCTCAGCCCGGTCCTTGCGAAGCCATCGCTGTGGGCTAAGACGGTCCTGCTGCACAGAGGCCTAGTCACGTACCAGCTTGCAGGCAGGTAGCCCTGCTGGCCACTTCTGTAGAACACAGGGGAGAATATAGTCACTTGCGTGAGCCTGGGAAACCACACTCCATTCACTCACTCCTCAGTGCATGGATCCATACCCAGATAGCAAACGATATTAATTCAACATTGAATTACAGTCAGAAAGGTTGGTATATGGTTGATGTATAAACTTCAACTTTAAATCAACATTACTACAGCAATCACAATTTATAT
>JBBPCY010000037.1:10630874-10652927 GCA_037974405.1 Brachyalestes nurse
AGAGGAATCATGCATGAATGATCAGAAAAAAAAAATATATTAACACAAAATGAAATGTATATATATATATATACACACATTTCATTTTGTGTTAATACATTTTTTTAATTTTTGTGATCATTCATGCATGATTCCTCTTCTGTGCCTACCTTCTTAATGGCAATCTAATTTAAAAAAAAGGTTCAAAAAGTTCAGTGAATACATCTCAACCAAACAAAGAAATGACTTTGACCCCAGGGCCACCTAAACCAATAATGAATTCCTCATATATTAAACTCAACAGACCCGGCGAAGAAATGTGATGACAAATTTCACACCTCTGAATGTGCCTGCGAGACTCCATGTTGGTGTAAGTGTATGGTTTTCAGATTTAGCAGCTGTCATTAGAGTGGAGTCTGTGTAAACATTATGGCAGTATATTAGGGGCTGCATGTACAATGGCTTTCCTGAACGTTTGTTTAAGGCCAGGACCCCGGTTTATGTTGACACAGCTGCAATTTGGAGGGGGGGTGCTTCAAGGAAGAGGGACATACGGAGGTTTTGTTAAAACCTATCAGGGTCAGGGGGGATCAGGGTCTGCAAAAGTGTGTGTGTGTGAGTTTTTTACTGTATGTCTTTGTGTGGGCCTGTGTTTGTTTCGGGGCATGTCCAAGAGGTGTGGCAGGCTTAGATTAGTTTCAGCATCATTTGCTCCGCCCACTAAGGCACGCCAACAAAGGTGTAACTGATGAACTAGGACAAACCCACTAGAATGATTTAGTCTTTTTTCAAGGTCGATTTATTTTCTTGGTATTCCAGATCCAGAAGCAGATTTCACTCCAGACCTGTTTTAGTGTTCTTGACCTTATTTTCATTTATGCCTGTTAGGTGCACGATGTCTCCACATAAACAATAAGACAAATAAATTAATGTGTTTACTTATGAAGGAACCCCCTGTGAACCCACACACATCCTCAGAATTTTGTTTTAATATTAGTAATAGTGGTACATCCGAAAAAGTTATGTAAAACTATTGCAATGTCTAGGACATCAGGTAACGTATTTTCATCCAATTAATGTAATAGCTTTCTTTGAGAGGGCTTTTAGAGGCCTTAAACTCATCAGAGGTCTGGTTCCTATTGCCACCTCTATAAACACTTCTGATTTGGTGTTGCTAGAGCACAACATTTCATATCAATCCGCTCTAAATGTCTTTGTTTACATCTTAATCATTTAATAATGCAGAAGCTCTGAAAAATCATGGATTTCCCCTTTAAAACAATTCTCCTCAGTGGTTGTGACAGCTTTGACTTTGAACACAATATCTGTGCATATATGTGACTTTGAGCCCAGGTTTGCTGTGTAAGCCTCTTGAATGTATCCATTATAAATAGGATTTGTTGTAGGGTTTCCATTTATGTTTTTGGAAGTTAGGTTTTGGGAAAAAGACAAACCAAGGAAATGGTTTGTTCGAGTGTCCCTGACCTTTTTTTCCTTTATACTTCATGGGTTTACAATCTACAAATAAACCAATTAATACATTTACTTACCCAGAACCACCAGTGAGCCTACATGCATCCTCAGAATTTTAGATGCAAAGTTGATAACAGTAAAATAGTGGTAAAACTGAAAATAACTTTAAAGCCAAAAGCTAATCCCAGAACTATTGTAATGTTTAAGGCATCAGGCAGTGTATTTTCAGTCAATTTTCACTCACTCCCTTATGTTTAGCAGGTTGAAAATTGTCCACCAGGGGGTGTTGATTGTTATTATTGAAGAATAGACCCAGAAAAGCCCCAAAATGACTTGAGATGAAACTTTTTTAAAAATAATTATTTATTTGTTTAAAAGGGACAGTGTACATTAATCAACATGCTCAATTTTTGAGTTATGAAATGCACCAGATTTAGCCATCAGGCTAATTTACATCCACTGTTCCTGGCAGGCGGATGTTATTTTAAAATCCATATAAAGCTGAGACTACTTTTTTCTTCACCTGCAAAAATAATTTTAGTGGATATGTTCTAACAGCGACGATATACACTACTTCAGGTTCTGTTATGGCTCAGCCCAAAACCTTCTCTTTGCCCTACGCAGGCCTTTCTTGTTTTTTCAGGCTTTTTAAAATACACCTGTCACATCCTTGAGGCCATTTTTCAATATTATCACTTTCTGTCGAATCTGATATAATAAATCAACAGACAGAACTAACCATCCCATGCAGAACATGCTGTTTTCAGTATCAAGAACATCTAGCACTGGGCTGAAGGGCTGTACATGCTACTCCGGTTTCAAGGCCCATCTCAAGGCCTCCATCCTTCGACCTGGCCCTCAGTATTGTCAGCAGAGTGCTACGGAAACAAAGGAAGTTCATGAAGGCCTCCACTACGGCGCTCTCTGTGCTTAGCTTCCACTGACCTTTATTAAATTTCCTGTTATGTAATTTTTAAACAGTGCTTGCTTTCCAACATTTTTAGTTGGCCTTGGTCAGCAAAAGCTACTCGTGATCATTTTTAAATGCCTATAATCTCCATTTGTTGTTGCATTTTTGTCCCACTCATGACATTTGTGTGGGATTATGTAGCCTAAACAGTTTTTCCTACCTCCCTTTGTGCCTTATGCCCTCAAAAATGATTCTTTATTGAAGGCAATATGGTAGCATGAACCTTCAAAGAACAATTTCTGTTTGTTGTAAAGAGTGCAGAATTAAACAGGCTGCTTTTGTTACTGTGCCTTTAGGACTGATACATTGAAATGAGCTTTGTTCATACTACATTAACTACAATACTTTTCCATGATACTACAATGGTGTTCCATGATATGGATGCTTTGACATGCGTAGCTAGGATAGTGGGGAGAATTTTTCATAGCCAATAATGTATTATATGTATTATAATTATAGAGACTGGGCTGTTCTGTTGATCTTGCCTTATTTGTTGCAACATAAGTTGCAGTATCTTTCACGGTTCTTAGACGAACCTAAAGGGTCAAACTTTGCCACAAAGTGAGTGGGAGTGCTCCGTGTGCTCCGTGATCATTTTCTGCTGTTGATTTAGTCACGTGGAAGACAGCCTGAAGAAAAGAGTGTGTGAAGATACCTTTGCCCTGGCCCTATGCTTCATATGTTGCTGCAATTACAGCTAATCAAGCCAAGAAACTCTACGATTATTACATTTCTGTCAAATAAAAGCACTGGAAAAATTAAGCCCTTATCAAAAGCATCTCAGAATGGAAAAAAAGAAAGGCAGAGAATGGGGGAGGAGGCGATGTCGAAGTTAGTGTGAATTCATCCGGAAAATTTATTCTGCTGTCAATATCATTTGAATATCTGAGGTTGAGGTTGAAGGCTGAGCAGTGGGAAGACTTAAAACAGCTCAATTAAGGTGTTATATTACTAACACGGAAAGAAGTCAAGAAAGGCTTACTTCAGGCACACTCACAGAGAGCAACAAGGCTTTCTTACAAATTGGAAATGAAAGAAAAATGCAGGGTTTTTTTGACCCCTCCGAGTCTTCCTCAGGGTGTAGCTGGAGACTGGATGTCAGACTAATCTTCCTCTTTATCCTCAGTTTTTTTTTTCAGCTTTTCCTGGCAGGTTAATTACTGCACAGTCATTCTGTTGAGACTCCATTGTCTTCGCATTGTATCTGAAGATCTTCAAAGGATAACATTTTGGGAGATGATTCATTAGAGATGTTTTATCTGACTATATAGTGCTCGTCTCATAAGAATGACCTGCTATGACTGATGGATTGTTATTTGCTATGTGAGTCAGCAAATGCCGATGCAAGATGTCATCTTTCATGTGTTTGGTATGACGAGAATTTACAATCTCCACTATCTCTTCGTGAAAAATAAACAATCGATTCTGTAGAATAATGCTGGTTCCTTAAAGACCCTTTCAGTGGACATTCTTTTTAAGAAGTATTTTTAAAATGAGGTGCCAGTGTGAAGAACCTTTTTAATGTTAATCATTTTGCTTTGAAAAACATACTGCTCTCAAACAGTCAAAGCTCCCTCGCTGATTACTGCGGACTATCTGCTCCTGCCTCAAGCCTGGAACTGCCTGTCTTTCTGTACTGTATGTCCTTGCTGGAAGACGTGGCAGCGCACAAGTATTGCTAGCTGGTGAGAGGAGGTTGCTACTGTAACAGTCAGATGGTTTTAGGGAGTCTACATGACTCAGCGTCATACAAAGGCCACACAGAAAGCTTCTTACATGCACATTCCCTGTATCAAAACAACATTTCTGTCTTAGCACTGCATCCCAGTGTTGCATATACACAGTACCATGCGAAAGTCTTGAGCCACCCTTCATTTTAATTCACACTACACTACATTCACACTCTTTGTTCTGATTGAATGATTCATACGTAGGTCACTGTGTGTCTTAACCAACAAAAAAACATTCCTCTGAAACTGGTCAAGTTCAGGGACTGGACTGGAAATGAGAGTCTTTGAAAGTCATTCAGGAAGCCTGGAGAACTGTTCCTCAAGACTACATTAAAATACAAGAAAGTCTGGAAGCAAATATGAAGAAATGAGGTATGGCTCGACACTTTTGTTCAATTCTACATATATATTTTCTACATAATTTATTTATCTCCCCAGCTTCTTGTTTGAAGTAAACACAAGTGAGCTAGATTAGTCTTACCAGAGCAGTGTCTATAATGTAGTTTGGTAAAGAATTGGACTGGTCATTTCCCAAAGAATAAGTTACATCACCTGTGTAATTTCAACCCCCACGTATAGAATGGAAAGTCAAAGCCCAGCATACCCACTGTACACCACATGTATCTCACTCAATAACAATAAGACCATTTCTGTATCTGTGAGTAGGATTTGTTATTCCATTAGCATAAGGTCAGTTTGAGCAGGAGCTTTGGGTTCAGACAGTTATTTACTCCGGAGTTATTATTGTCAGACACACGGCTTCAACCCCCAAAGCCCAAACAATGTTACAACATTACAGCCACAAGATTTAAGGGCTACAAAATATTCCCATTGTGGTATTAGTGAGTCTGCAACACACAAATATATTTGATCAATACAATAAAAAACATGACGTATGCACCTTACGTATGCACTATGGCCATAAAAATGTGGACACCCTTCCTAACTCTTGAGTCAAGAGTTTCAGACATGCTCATACAACCAAGCCCTGTAAAATCCATACATACATATGGGCAGTAGAATGAATTGTCCAAAGCTCAGTGACTTTGAACATGGCGATGTAATAGGATGCCACAAGTTTACAAGTGTCATTATTGTTAAACGGAAGCATCTAGGACCAACAACCACTAAAGAAGTTGGAGGGAAAGTAATGTTTTGGCCAATATTTTGCTGGGAAACGCTGGTTCTGGGATTCAAGAAAACATCAGTTTGATATGTGCCACCTGCCTAAACACTGTTTCACACCACTGACACCAGTACACCCCTTAAAGGAAATAGTATTCCCGCATGGCAGTGGCCTCTTTCAGCAGGACAATGTTCCCTGACACTGCCCACATTGTTTGGGAATGGGTTTGTTGAACACGATAAAGAGTTCAAGGTGTTGCCTTGGCCTCCAAATTCCCCAGATTTCAATCCAGTTGTGCATCTGACACATGTAACACTCCTCACAACTTATAATAAAGGACCTTATATAATGTAATATAGGACCTCTTTATATATAGGATCTCTTGTTAACATCTTATTGCCAGACATCACAGGACACACTCAGAGTGCTTGTAGAATCAACACCTTGGAGGGTTGCTAGCTGCAAATATAATCTTAACACTGTCCCTGAGATATTTAGGTAATTTAATTAGTATTTTAAATTGTAGTGTGAATTAAAATGCTAAAAAAAATTCTAGTGCAAACAGACAGATCCATAAATCCCCGTTGTCTTTTGTATTCTCTGCCAAAGTGTGGAAAATTTGGATCCACAAATTTGGAGTTTGTCCCTCTGAAGTAAGTGGGACCATTGTTATTGGTTAACATGGTCGCATTTTTGCAAAGTCCACAAGCATTATCTGAAATTTGTGTATGTAGATTTTTAATTTGTTTTCATATTTTCACAAGGCATGCTAAAAATGAACAAAACATACATCTCGGATCAAATACTTTTGCTAAATTTGCTCCAGTAAACAGAAAAAGGACACCAAAGGAAGGAAGACGTGCATTTCCATCCAACCATTGTCTGAACAGTCCAGTGTTGTGGGGGTGCTGGAGCCATTCCCAGTGCTCTCAGAGCGAAAGACAGAGAAAGACCCTAGTTTAGGTTGCCAGTTCATTATAGGGCAGACACACAGCCAAACACATTCACACATAGTCACCTAGAGGCAGTTTAGCATCTAAAATTCACCTGACATGAATGTCTTTGGACTGTGGAAGGAAAACAGAGCACCTGGTGGAAACTCACACGGACATGGAGAGTCCACACAGAAGGGACCCTCAACCTCTTGGCCAGGAATCAAACCCACAACCTTCTGGCTGTGAGACAACAGCCCTACCCACTGTGCCACCATGCCACACTATTATTATTATTCTTTTTTTTTTTTTTTTGAATTATGGGGCGGCTGGTGATCTGGTGGTAAGGGAGTTGCCCCTGTGATCAGAAGGTCATGGGATCGAATCCCAGGACTGCTAGTGGCACCCCTGAGGTACCCTTGAGCAGGACACCATCCCCACACACTGATCCACAGGTCCTGCGACCCTGGCTGCACACTGCTTCACTTGGTGAATGGGTTAAATACAGAGAAAGAATTTCACACTGTTCACACTGTGTGCTGTGCTGTGTTCACACATTAATATAAGGGACCACTTTATTACAATTACAATGATTATTATTATTGTATTTAAAAGTATTTATCAGCCCAAACTATATGTATTTGTTGTTGTTTTGAAGTGTATCAAAACAACAACCAATACATATAGTTTGGGCTGATAAATACTTTTAAATAGTCAGAAATGAAAAGAGGCATAAAGGTACATTTTTAAACAACTATTGCAATTTTGCAGGATTTGTTGGTGGCAATTACATGCTGTAACTAACTCATCCAGCTTTAGTAATACTTCTTTTTGTTTTCTAGCAATTCTAGTACACAAATAATTAATACAACTGAAAGAAACGTACCACATAAATATTCTGTGACACATTTTTTTTCTGTAAAGAAACGTGAATAACTGCACTGAGGAGTCCGGCGATGACTCTGTTGCGTGAGATAGATGGCAGTGCTGTGTTCTGTATGCCCTCGCCAACTCCCGTGAGGTAACAATCTCCCTTTATGACGCACACGCACTCACACACTGACGCTCTCTCAGAGATTACAGCAGCTGAAGCAAAACCTGAGGAACCGTCTTCAGTGCACTTCATGGGCAGGGAAACCAATCCATTCATCCTTTAATAGTGCTCTCGCTCCCTCTCTCTCTCTCTCTTCCTCTCTCTCTCCAGTCTGACTCACTGAGGTAGCTGTGTAAATGTCAAGGGAATTAGCTGGCTGTACTTTATTTACTGGCGCCCACGGACAAAGTGCTGACAATGACAGCAAGAGGACAGGAGCACACAGGTTAAAGAAACACACTGTACCTTCCCTTCACACACTCATGCATACAAACACACCACGGGCTCTTATCTGCTGCACAGGCAGTCCAGAGAACATGATGTTTCTCATACTTCTCAAACTCTAAATCCAGGTTCACTGAGGGTCAAGACATGCTTTGCGCTGGGTGTTATACTTCTACGCTGAGGGGTATCTGCTTTTATGAATATCAATGTTTATAGGTGTGTGACAAGGAGCCCTCTGTAATATCATTATAAGGTTCTTAGACCCTCCTAATGACAGTTAAGAGGCAAGTTCTTTCACAGGAACTTCATAGACATCAGTGAACCATTTAACGTACACTATATTAGAAAAAGTACATATTAACAAATAACAGCTAGCATAACTAAGAGCTACAAGTAGCCAGAACTCATTGAGAGGAAGTCATTTAGGGCCCATTTCAGTGTTTCTCTCAGATCGCTAAGTCATGGTTTTGGATGTACATGAACACGCCAGAACTTCACTAAATGGAGCAAGGAACTTCACTGCGGTCTCCTGAAATGACCTTAGTATGATTCATTGTAGTTCAGTTCATGCATAACCCAGTCTGGTTTGTGTTTTCCCTTATACTCACCTATACTCACATTCACAAAATGTGCAAACACATGAATAAAATTGATCATTTTGTGAAAAAACATGTAGATTTTGCAGTGGTTTATGGGTATGTTGGTATGTTGTTGACCACCCATGGTAAAATCTCTGCAACACATGATCTTGAGTGGTTTAGTGTTTTTCTAAAACAGAGACAATATAATATTCAATATAAAACAATGTTCAAAAATACATTTACATCAGAGATTATTCCATGAACATTATGTAACAGTTTTTACCTTTTATATAATGAACTGCAATAACTCACTCATAATTTATGATTATCCAGGTGGGCTCTGATGCTGAAATCAAGGAACACCAGCTCCTTCATTTTGCATCCAACTGGTCAATAGAGTCATATTTACAAGTGAGGTGCAAAGTGTGACGTGTAACACAATCTTTCTGCTTTTCCACCATTGAACATTAGATTACGTCCATTTGGCAGGTGCTTTTATCTAAAGCAAATTACTATATGAGGAAACACTCAAGTTTCAGGACAGTGTGAAAACCAGAGTAGAGTTCTAAGGGCTAAAATCTTTATGTAGGAGTAGTGCAAGAAGATATATAGTATCTTCTTGGATTGAAAAAATATAAACTTGGCAATTAATGTGAAAAATAAACTTCATGTTCTTCGATGTGATCTGTGTGGTATTTAATATAGCAAAGTAAAAGCAGGATACATATTCTCAGGATCTCCATGCTATCTATTTTTCATGAAGGTATTTTATATGTACCTTCCAGTTTGCATGGATTTTAAAGGAGTCATGGTCTGAACAACACCAGTGCTAAAGAAGACCAGAAGAAGAAGAGTTCCCTTAAACTTTTTTAAACGCTTTTGTTGTGAACAGAAAGTCACTGGGGTCTTTTGCAGATTGTTCCCTTTTAGCTTCCCTCTAATTTAAGCATGTTCCATATTTACAAGCAGCCAAGAAACGTGTTTACCTCCCTAGTATAGACCATGCCATCTTCTATTGGTCCAATGGTCATGAAATGCTCATGCCATGTTAAGGGCATTTTCAAATTTACATATTTAAAAAGCCAAATGATGTTCCAAATGATGGATGTGACAATATTGAATAATAGTCAATAGCAGACAAAGAACTCGGCTTGGAGCTCCAAAGCAGCATCTGTGTTTTGATATCCTTTTTCACAATTGAAGGAGTACAATGGAGGGAGGAGACAAGGAGGAGAAGCTTTCCCAGCAAGGAGCAGTTGCTAGGGGTGAACTGAACAACAGCGGGTGTTTGTGTGGTTTCAGGTGTGTTTGTGTGGTAGAATATTAGTGAAACGGGTGAAGCTCTAGGCCTGGGCAGGACTGGAAGTGGTGACAGGCTCTGGGGAGGCTGAGTTTGGCTCCAGCTTTGTTTTACTCAGCCCGGCTCTCTGCTCCGGATTTTTGTCCTGGTGTAGCACTGTGAAGAGTGAGTCAGACTGAAGGACTGTGTAGGCAACTTCACCATGCCTGAGCCGCTCGCGCTGCACGCCCACACTTGTAGCCGTCTGAATATAGCTCCTCCACTTTTAGGCCAGGCCAATCGGAGACGGGAGGATGGAGGAGACAGGGGCTGGCTGGCAGGCCTGTGAATAACACTCAGTCACTGCTGTGTTTTTGTGCTTTCCACCTTTTTTTTCCAATAGTACTGCAAAAGAAGTGCAGATATAGAAGCACAGAAATGTCAGATTACAAAAAAATGTACCCAAGCATTGAGGCGGATACATAATGCCACAGGTGTGAATGATACATAATAGCGAGCAAATAAATGTTAAAGCAGAATTTCAGCTATTTTATGCTTCAGAATTTAAACACTAGTTCCCAAACTTCTCCACAGTGGCCAGTTTTTTTTAATGCGATGTCTACTACCATTTATTTACTCTTTTTATTTCCTTCGTGAGTTTTCTGAGTTTTGCAGTGCTGACTATGGTAAAATAGTAGTAAATCTGAAAAAAAAGACTATTTTTCTTTACCAAGTCCAGCATGTGCCTTAACCCTAACGCTAACCATATACATATATGTATAACACAATTTAGGCCAAAATGTTATCACCAAATTATTAGGAATCAGGCATCAGGAAGCACATATAAGTTTAATGCAATATTTTTAGAGGCTTTACACTTTTCAGAGTCCTTACTCTCTCAAACAACATAAATAATTTTTTTTTACAATATAACTATTTAATGATGTATAATTTCACCCAAGTGTTGCACATTCAGCATATTCGATATGTGTAATGCTCCTCATGTGTGTATATATGAATCTACACCAACAGCACTGAAGCTAAAAAGATGTCGACTCATTTTGTCCCAGAGTATGACTATACACACTTCAAAATGATAAAAATTCACAGGTAGATACAGTAGCTGACTCGTATCAGCCCATTCCTCCCAGTACAGTGCATTCAGTCATTAGTGGTCAAAGCTCCACGCTGGTTTATTCCGATGGCTCTTGGACTAAGTGCACCTAACTGCAGTAATTGCTTTTCCACCTCTACATTTATCATCATCTGCAGAAGCTGTCAAGCTGACACAGGGAGAGGGACTGAAGAAGCTTCCACTCCATGCACTCCACTGGCTCTGGGCCAGGAGAGGGATGATGCTCATTTTACATCAAATGGAGCATCTCAGCGAACTAATGAAGTACACTTCTGACGAGCGGGGACTGCAGCAGGTTCCAGGGAAGGAAATGTGGGCTACTGGGGATCCGTACAAACATTTGATTTGTAGATCTGTCGTGTATAGGTGTGTGTGTCTGTAAAAAGGCCAATTTGTCACATGACTAAATGGGCAGTGTCCTCTCACCGGTTCAAAAGGCCACTGAAGGAAGACCTGCTTTTCGTGATAAGAGACCGTAATGATAAAGTGTGCTGGAAAGGAAAGGTGTCCAGGAATGATAACTTTAAGTCAACTTCGGGTTTACAAAGATAACTTTTTTAACACAAACTGATATATATTGAAAAGCTGAGTATCTGATAAACTACAAAACATGATCTCTCAACAGGTGAAATCTATTCAGTATACCTAATATCTCTTATTTTGAGTTGCATTATAAGATTGTTTGACTTGATTATTATATCGTATTCATACATATGATTATTTAAGTAATCTATAGTGAAACCCCCATTGTATTGCCTTGTTTTATGCATTATTTCTTGAAACAAAATGATCTGTCTCATTTCTTGAAACAAGCAAAATGATTTGCTGAAATAGTTTTTCTAAATTTTGTTCAAAACAAGTTAAAATAACCTTAGGGTATCCTCCAGCAGTGTCAAAACTGATATGTTTTCACTCACACTGTACAGTCCATTTATGAAAATTAGGCTGTAAAACTGGCCAGTTTGGAATGTTTTGCTTTTGTGATGTCACAAAATTCAACACTTTTACCTCTACTCACCCACAGCAGTTTAGTCCACCCATTCATGATGAAGCATGGGCTGCTTTTTAAATCAGATGAGGGCAGGACAGTCAGTCAAAAGAGAGGCTTTTTAAATCAGTCTTAAAGACACATGAACAGAAACAGTTGTTTTTAAGTGATAAAGAGAGGTTTGAAAAAGTGAAAAGTAAGCTAAAGGCTGTTTGAGTAGTGTGGTTCACCCCAGTAGCCTTTAACTAGCTATTCCTTCCTCTCACCTTTATGTGCAATTCCTTTTTTATGCACTAAAACTCCTTAATAAACACAATGGAGCACAATGGAACAAGACTAAATAGGCCCGTGGTGAAGTCAAGTCAAGCCGAGTTTATTAATATAGCACATTATCATACAGTACTACAATAAAAAATAAAATAATCAAAGGAAATAATCATATAGAAGAAATAAAGGAAATAAATACATAAATCATACAAAATGGAAGAATACATGGAAAACCAATAAAAGAAGATGCAAGTGCAAGTGCTGATATTTAAAAGAAGGCAGAGGAGAATAATGCAGTTTTTTAGCAGCTTTTTAAAGCTAAAATTGGTGCAGATCTGATACTGATGGTTGGTTGGACAGGTTAGTGGATAAACACCATTTCACCATGTCTAGTTTCAGATCTGTTCACCATTAGTTGAGCAGCTCCTGCAGATCTAAGAGATCTACCAAGAGTATAAACATATCACAGATATATTTAGTGCTTAAAGCATTAAGTGACTTGTACATGATGAGTAAAGCATTGGAATCAATTCTGTATTGAACTGGGTGCCAGTGCAAAGACCTGAGGTTTGGACTGATCTCTTTTCTTGGTTTTGAACAAAAAAGCACCTTAAAAGCACCTACCAAGGCCGAGCAGGCGCACATGCGCACCGCTGGACGGGGATCCCCTTCTTGCTCGCGCTGCTTCTTGGCCGTTGCTAGGTGATGGCACTGACCGCATTGTGAATGTAAAGCAGCTCAAAATAGCACCATGCATTCACACACTGTGCACAAGACTGATTAAATATATCTCAGGTCCTTTTTCACCTTTTTTTTTAGAATGAGTGTTGGTAAATGCTGCCAGTAAAAGAAGGCAGTTATCTGCATAGGCCATTGGCCACATATACTACATGCAATGCTGGTGTTTATATTGAGGCGCAGGTTTTTTTTTAGCCGTTCACTGTTACAAAGCAAAAACTGAAGTTAAATTGCAGTTTTAGCAGTGGACACACAGCAAAAATCACACAGCAAGGTTGAAATAGGCTCTGCAGTGTTGAATTAGCACCTACCGTTTTCGTTTCAAGCCCCAGGGAGCCTAAACCCATGCTTTCTTTGTAATTAGGTAAAGCTTGCTCTTGAAGGCCCCCAACATGTACAAAGTAAACCAAATGAATTACGTTCCAGTGTCCAATAAGTGGCCAACAGATTTTGCCAAAATTCCTCCCTTTCAGTTTAAACTGGGTGGTCCTAATCTTGGGTATAGTCCTCATAAAGTCCTTATGGGAAAATTTGTTCGCTTAGCAGCAGTCATTTCCCTCAAACGGCTCCTGAGTTTACCAGTACACTCGCTGCTCCATGCCAGCTCTGGAACGGTCTGTTTAGAGCACAATGCTTTTTAGTGACTTGGCGCAGAATTCAGTTGTTGTGAGGCTGTCTTTTACAGCAGCTTCAAACACGGCCTATCAGATTTTAGAACCAGAAATATCGTATTAAATTTAACTTTTACAAGCACTATTTCACTCTGTGTTCCTTGGGATTTTAGGTCCTACTGAATTCAAATGAACACTGGATTTAACGCTGGAGATTTTCCTGTGTAGCCCCCTTTAGGGTGAACTGAACTGCTGATGATGGTGAACATAAACAAGAATCTGTTTGATGGTTTCGTGTGGTTCAGCACTTTGGGAATCACACAGGAAATTTGGTTCCCTGCTGTAAGTCCCTAAAGAATTTACGAGAATTCACCAGAGTTCGTGATCCAGCTTCTGTTCACCAGCTTCTGTTCAGCGCTGGGTGCCTGTGCAGGCTCTCGGGACTAAAGTGTTTCCATAGGTGAAATCTACATGGAAAGGTTGCAGGAATCTTCGCCCGTTGCAGTGCATGAATGAATGCGAAGAAAGACATTCTTTGAAGAAATATCATCGGAAACAACCTGAATGTTAACAATCTGTATGATTTCACAATGACAAATGGAAAAATAAAGTGTTTGCAAAAGGTCATTGCTGATATTACGGCACTCTTTTGTAGTCACAGAACACCACAAAGTCACAAAGGCGGTCACACACACACACACACACACACACACACACACACACACTTATATATACGCACTGTCTCTTTCAAACGACATGATGCCACTTTGGAAAGAGCATGTTTTATGAGGTCAGGGTCAAAGCCCCGAGGACACCTCGCTTCCCATTTCCACATGTACACGAGGGGCCAAAGCTGGTTTTGATCAGTGGCGACGTCAGGGAGTCAACTTCCTCTAAAGTCTGAACATAAAGGTGATTTAAACCAAACATCTAAACAAAGGAAGTTGCACATTCCTCCCTCTGTGCCAATAGATCTTCAGAAAGAGGGCCCCAGCCTCCTTCCTGCCTTACAAATATGTTACATACCTTTGCTTGTAACAGTTATATTGCTACTTCCAGTTTGGTTTGGCATTCAAAAGCAAATCTTTGTCACACCTTTTCACAAATGGTGCAACTGATTGTCATGAGCTTTTTGCTTTTTGTTTTTTGACACACTATATAGTTTAGTAATACTATTAAACCATATGTCAATTTAGTCCTTTTTAAGTAAATAGAATTATCATTCTTGTTGTTTTTTAACTCTGGTATTGTGGTAATACTCGTATTTCATTCTTAAGTGTTGGTTGAAAACAACACGATTGCAACAATCAGTTGCTACATTTTTCACAGTGTTAGGGTAATTAGTCAAAAAGTGTAATCCATTACAAGTTACTAATTTCTTCTCTCACACTGGATTACGTTACTCATTACATCCTGGAAAGACTAATGATTACTAACCTCTGTGCTGCTTAGTAAAGTACTTTGTAGTCTGTACTTTCAAAGTTAACTAGAGAGTGATCATGATTAGAATTATCAGAATTATTGCATTGCATTTGGACCCACACTCCCCCTGAGGTTTCTGCCTCTGACCCGGTCAGCATAGTTGTATTTAAATATGTGATTAATGCAAACTACACACATCTGATGAAGATGAGGATGAGCTCAGGTCCATTGCAGGAGTGGAGGTAAATAGGTAAATAACACGCAGGATATGCGATATGTGTAAGAAATGGAAAGCAGGCGTGCCGGAGTGGGGCCAAGGCTCCAGCAGCCTGCCGTTAAGGAGACGGCTCATAAACGCAGAGGGAGCCTGGGGCTAGAGGGCCAAGGGCCTGCAGAGGGGCACAGATTACACACACCACTCAGTGGGAGCTCAAAGAGAAGTTAAACATTTCTGCTTAACTGCAGGTTTAAAGCACAGCCGCTAGTCTGCTCTAGAGCGGGCTCAGGAGAGGCTCAGGCAAGACAAACAGAGACAGTGCAGAGGAGACTAGTTTCGAGGTTAGGTAGAAACTCATTAAGTAGAAAAAAGTATATAAAAGTATAGAAATTTGTCATTATGATTGCTATATATACACACACACACACACACACACAGACACACACACACACACACACACACACACACACACACACACACACACACACACATATATATATATATATATTTATATGCACTTTAAGAAAGCATATTCAAGCTGCTATTTTCACTTATTTCATACTGTTTTATTCTGTCATACTGTTTACACTGACTTTACTGGCCAGACTGGTCATACTGTTTTGCACATTTTATTTTACTTTATATTTATACACAGTAAACAGTGTGCTGTCCACACACTCAGGACAGGTTAAATCTCACCCTGACCTTAATTCATACTTCTTATTTGCAATGTTTTGTTTGTTTCACAACATATAAAGTTATTTATAACTCTGTGTATATATAAATACACAAATGTGTGTGTATGCATATATATAGTATATGTACACACACACACACACATGCACAGTGTTACATCTATATCTTTGTGTGTAACAAAGGTTACACATGGTTAGGTTTCTGTCTATGGCCTTGTTAGTGTTGGTGTTTGTTTGTTTTTGTGCATCCAACCAAATTCATTTCAGTGTAAAAGGAAACCACCCACGACTATGCTAATTTGTATTTGCGTGAACAGTAGCATCACAGATTTTTCACCACACCACACACCACCGCATCATACACCACCAAACAGAGATTACTTTCCCTTTATTGGTTAAAGTTGTTGTACGACTGCTTATGTTTAAAAGTAGTCATTTTTACTTACGATGAATCACGTTTTTGGCTCCATATTTTCATTTTTAACTAAGTTTAAAGTGTAGTACCTCTGTATTTTTGTCCACCCTGTTGGTCTTCAAAACAAATGCAAAACAAATTCTGCACTAGTGTATGCATGTGTGCGCTTGTTTGTGTGTAAGTAAGCATGCAAATGCATGTTTTACAAATACTGATTTGGTACTGCCGCCCCCTGAAGCTAAGTTAAGGCCCAGCATGAGGCCGGAGGCCTCTGGAGAGAGAGATAGGCTTGTGATGTGTGTGTGTGTGTGTGTGTGTGTGTGACACAGGCAGCCTTCACGCTTGAGCCTGTTTCCCCTGCTGTCAGCAGGAGCTACAAATGGCAGGACAGCAGAGGCCACGCTTCCTCTTCATCACTCGCCCCCTCAGTCCTCTCTTCTACACCCCACCACCACCACACTCCTCCTCCACAACCCCACAACGCTCAGCTCACTTACAGTGCATCGTCAGCATACCTGTCCAATCACAGTGAGCCAAAGTTCAACAGGGAGAAAAGTAAACTGCCAAGAGGTGGAAAGTTCAATAAAAAGGTCATTAAAACATTTGTTAAAAAGTGTTACATTTCATTACAGAGCCTTGTTTACAATTGTTAACATTCCTTATAAGGATGGCAAAAAAATTGGTAACATTGTGAAGTTTGAAGGCTTTGACTGAATATTTGAATGTGTAAGACTAGGTGACTATGTGTGATTAAAAAACAAATTGTGCCATTTTTTGGCTAGTTAGTTATTAGAACAAACAGTCACCTTTACACAGCAGATGAACATTCATTCACTTGTTCATTCATTTTCTGTAACCACTTAATCCTTACTAAGGTCGCGGCTACACAGAGCCTATCCTGGGGCCAATGGGCGTGAAGCAGGCATTACAGCAGATGAACAAAAAAGCAAACTTACACATTTCGCACTTATCCCAGTCAATCAGGAAATACATGTTCAGTGTTAAAGTTGCTTCTTTAGGTTCTTCAGTTTAGACCTGCAGCTACAAGTTAAACACTGGCCACAAATCATACAAATACATCATTGAAATTTAAACCACATCGACATTTTTTATGGAATGGCGTAGACCAAGTGTAGTGTACATGTGTTCCATCTGACTTACTGTGAGCTATAAAAATAAAACTACAAGACAATACCTGAACTGTTGTTTACAAAGCAATTGTACATTAGTGATCTGATTCCTAAACCATGTCTGCATGACCCTAATGTAGATCTAAATGTGATTTTGGCCAGCTGAGAAAAGTTTTGGTGATGTAATTTTACAGAAAACAATGTACTGAATTCAAGTGTTTGTTAACAACATTAGCCACATAGCTCCAGTGCTAAGCTAAAAAAGCTAAATTTGGACTGTAAACATGTTTAGGCTGATCTACCTTATCTTGGGTAAGCTGACAACTGTAAATTAGATTAGATCCACCGATTTACTCTCTAAATCTGTGTTCTACTGAAGCCTATAAGCTGGAATTTCTGACCTTCGACTAGGAAAAATAAAGATGCATCCATTGGGAGTTCCTCCTCTGAAAAATGAGACAGTGTTCTCAACTCGGAGTTTAGCACTCATCAAATCAGCATGGCTGCTCACGCCATCAGCAGAAACAAGGTACAGCTTTACTTTGTAATAAAATAAGATTTGCTCTGGATCAGTCAACAAAAATCGTTTCCGCACTTGAACTCTAGACAGTGTTTGGAGAATCAGGTCTGGATATTGTCTGGAGTTGCCTTTCACAAATGTAGCACAGAGCAGGAGATTTTCCATGTTGGACACATTCACACCTACTGGAAATACTCTGTGTGGTTTAGGCGAATGGTGTTTGGGTAGAGTGTGCCGAAGGTGGGTAAAGAAGCCTAAATCTCTTTGTCTAACAATTTCAGCGTCCTTACTGCAGTTCCTGAATCTCCACAATTTTGTGCCAGTCACTTAGAAACACCAGGAAATTACCTGCTCTATTCACTCATGGACGCAATGTAAAAGTGTAAAGTGGCCATTTTTGTCACAGACGAACACAGCACAGCAGTGTGAACAGTGTGAAATTTGTCCTCTGCATTTAATCCATTCACCAAGTGAAGCAGAGGGTTGCCAGCAACGCAGTGCCCGGGGAGCAGGATGTTAGGATGGTACCTTACTCAAGGGTACCTCAGTGGTGCCACTTAGTCCTAGGATTTGAACCTATTACCTTCCGATCACAGGGGCAACTCCCTAACCACCAGGCCACTGGCTGTCCCTCTCCAAATGATCTGGGACAAAAAATTATTTTTGTTCATACCTGCAGTATTTTCAATTATGTAAAAAAATATTCCAGATTTCAGTGGATGTGTGAAAAGGGTTATACTCACACAGTGGTTCGTTACTCACACTTTTTATTTTTCATTAATTCACTCATTTTCTGTTACCGCTTAATCCACACTAGGGTCACATGTACCCGGAGTCTGGGCGGGCGGGGCGCCAGCCCACGCAGTAAAGTTTGTTTTGAGATACATTTGATTGCTAGCTTGTTGCTAACAATATATTTTATGCTTTAATGTAGCATTCATGCTTTTCCTTTAAGTCAAACACAGCACTATGCTAGTAAGCCAGTGACCAGTGAGTGTACACTGAAGGTAAGCACACTGTAAGGTGTCTGGCTGACTGTGGTGTACTGGTCCGGACAAAAGTAAAGAAGCCTAAATCTCCAGGCCTGTAATTCCAAAGAGCAGCTCTCCAACAAGCCACTGAAATAGTCAGTGACCAGTAAGAGTACATCAACCATGGATACGGCTTAACTGTGTTCTGTCCAGCTTATTGTTCAGAGCGGCTCAGGGCCAATTTTTGATCCCAGTCCATCTTTGCTTTGAGCTGTCCCTTTAAAACATCAATACAAGGTTGTGGTGGGGTTAAATCATCAGAGGAAATGGGAGAGAAGCAGGGGTGAATAACCAGCAAACAAACAGTTTCTATTTTGACTGGCCGGCCTGTGATTTAATAAGCACTTCTCTGGCATTAGCGAAATGTTTGTTTGCCTGCGCGCGGAGGCTTAGGCTGTTTTTTTTGGTCTTTTTTTTCCTTTCTCTTTTTTAAAGAGGCAGACAGAGTGAGAGGGAGGGAGAATGCCCCAGGGCCATCCGAGTTCCTCTCCTCCGCAGCTCGGCCGGGCTGCACGGCGACAGGATAGGAGCCTTTTTTCCCCCCCAGAGACCCGAGAGGTGGGCAGCAGACACAGTAAATAAACAACCCACACTCCGTGTGTGTACACAAGTCCGCAAGGCCCTGGAGGACGGCCTTTCTCTCTCGCACTAAAGACAAGCCTGACAGAAAAAACAGCCATGCCAAACACCACCCCCCCAAAAAGAAACCCTCCCAAACGCAGCGGATCAAAGCCCGCCAGGCATCCGAGCTTTGTCGTTTTCTCTCTCTGTTCGCGGCCCACACTGTGGCAGAGTTTGGGGCTTTTATTTCGGAGGCAGGAGGCACCAAAAACAAAGTGTCGCTGGAGCTGGAGCTCGTCCTGAGGGGGCTGCAGCCGGGAGGAGAAATTTTAATAGCAGAGTGGGGAAGGAGAACAGATACATGTGGTTCAAAGGATTATGCTGTTTCTGTACTGGAAAAATGCACCTTTCAGCTTTTGGAACGGTGGAAGCACAGTCACATGATCACAATCCATCATCAAGGCCTGTTTCCTGAAAGCAGCGTGAAGGTATGGCCCACATTCAGGCTTGAAGATGGTTGCTTCTACTGTTTTTAGCTATGCAGCACATCTTTACTCATTTATACAGGTAACAGTCTGGCACACAGCATCAGAAACCCCTTATGCAATCTCAAATAGACTTTCCTAACAGTTTGAATGCAGGCTGTGTCAAGTTTCTGATGATTTAGGCCCGCCATTTGCATGATGCTAGATAGCAGTGAATGAGATTCTATTACTTGCATTACCTTAGTGCAAAACTGAAGAAGCACCAAACGTAAAGATAGGTGGGGTATGATGACAGATATATCATTTTTATGCCAAGCTATGAACACTTGTTGACATTTCTGAATGGGTGTACCGATACATGTTCTCAAAATGACCCTTAAAACCAACAGTATCTTTTTATTCCTCCACCTGGTGGAATACATGCACTGCCATTGCACTTTCTACAGTAAACTATATTTCAGATGATTGTGTTTTTGATGAATTAGCTCTAAACCTATAAAACCGGTCAAGAGAAAAAGAAAATGATAAAAAAAAGAGCTGATTTTTCCACCCAAAGTGAGCACAGAGCCTGTACAGACTAGACGCGTGGCACTGTGGCTATGTTTACATTTATGAGATGATCCATCAAACTTGTCGTGCCTCTATGGTAGGAGTGGGAGTGCTGCTCTTGAATCCTATGTATCCAAATATCTTTGTTCCCATATATTTGAATCCCATGAATCCAAAACATACGTCAAATCGAAATCTGACAAAAACGACATAACAGTTTTTCAGATTGAATTTACTACTAAGAATGCACATACACCAATCAGCCTAAAACCACCTGCCTAATATTCTGTGGGACCCCTCGTGCCACCAACACAGCTCTAACACTTCAAGGCATGGACTCTACAAGACCTCTGAAGGTGTACTGCAGTATCTGGCACCAAGATGTTAACAGCAGATCCTTTAAGCCCTGTAAATTGCAAGGTGGGGCCTCCATGGACTAGATCGTCCAGCACATCCCACAGACGTTTGATTGGACTGAGATCTGGGGAATTTAGAGTCAACACCTTGTTTGTCATGGTCCACAAAGCATCCTGTTATCCTGTTGCTAATGCCATTTGGGAGCACCATTGCCATTACGAAGGCACCACCCCACAAGACCTGCTGTTTCGTCAAGCCAGTTAGGCCTTTGTCAAAGTCCCTAAGATCCTTATGATGGCCCGTTATTCCTGCTTCTAACACGTGAACCAAGCAAGTATGTACATATAATTTGCTTGCAGTTATGTTTCCATCATTCTGAGGACACTGGGTCCCTCCAAAGAGCTTAATACAAAAACATACACACACACACACACGCCATGACTGACCCACTTCTGCCCACTCGTGTTATATGGCTCACGCTACGGCCCACTGCACGTATCAGTGTCACAGTTGATGAATAAAACATTTCATTTCTATATAATAACCGTATCAAGTGTAATCTGTATTCTATATAATAAAATCTCCCAAAGGCTCTTGACTCGGCATCGCTGACCCTGGATCAGCTCTTCCTGTTCACTCAAAATTACAGACAACAGAAACACCCTCAGTGGAGAAGAGCTGGGATCAGCTGTTATTGCAGCTATTCCCCGGCGAGTGTGGACACAGTATGTGAGGAGCAGAGAGGGTGGGAGTGTTAGCAGCTGGGGTTTCTCCTCCATCTTGCATTCCTACCGCACACACAGCCAGGAGCAAGACGGTCCACCTGAAACAAAAGAGGCTCCTGCGCCCAAGCGCCTGTGCGCAGGGACATGCGCTGGTCCCTAGCGGCCGTCTCGTTGCTGACTGCCCGTGTTAGGTAAGAGTGTTTATGACTGCACAGACACCGCATGTCCAAAAGTACAATCTGCTGCAGAACAGGAACATCTGCTGTGTCTTAAAAATGCCTACAGGCCTAAAAACAGCATTGTCTGTACAGCGTATTCTTGTTCTGCGATTCAGAAAGGATTAAGCCGTAAACACGGCGAGGTGCATGTCATCTGCGGGGATGGAGGATGCTAACTTTGCCGTAGCCTCAGGGCGTCCTCCCACTCAACTCAATTCCACACGCAGTATACACACACACACACGAGCAACCGTAAGCGTGTAAGTTTGGAATTCCACCCATACACTATTTACATCAGCTCCATCTCTATTGAAGTTCTTCAGGATGCACGTGTTCACTGTACACACGCTCTGTGTACTCTCATTCTGTCTCTGCACGTCTCTATGACTGCTTTCTGTCTCTTGCTCTTTCTGTATGTCTCTCTCTCTCTCTCTCTCTCTCTCTCTTGCACACTTCATCTATCTCTCTCTCTCTCTCTCTCTCTTGCTTTTTCTCATATCTGCTGTCTCTGTCTTTTGCTTTGTCTCTCTGACTATCTTTATTTCTCTTTTACTCTCTGTCTTATTTGCTGTTTATACCTCCATTCTCTCTCTCTCTCTCT
>JBBPCY010000037.1:10659609-10684592 GCA_037974405.1 Brachyalestes nurse
CCACACTGAACTCCTCCAGCCATGTCTTTATGGAGCTTGCTTTGTGCACTGGGGCACAGTCATGCTGGAATAGAAAAGGGCTTTCTCCCAACTGTGTCCACAAAGTTGAAACATGGCGTTGTCCAAAATATCTTGGTATGCTGAAGCATTAAGATTGTTTTCACAGGAAGGAAGGTTTAATAAGAAAGTGTTTTGTCCCAATACCTATAGTGTATTTTCACTAATATTCTGCTTATTGCCGTGCAGATGGCATTTAGGAGCATTTAGAGGAAGATGAGGGAAAACATCTCCCGTTACTAAGCAGCATTTACTGCAAAATGAAACTATATCATTAGGATGAATGTGTGGTATGAAAGGTTGAGCATAAACTAACACATAGTTCAGGGAAATACCATAGAACAGCAGCCAACTGATCAATCTATGCCCCGCCCACAAATATGTTCTTTCATATGTTCTTTACAGAATGCTGGCAACATGAAACTGTAGCTCACAATGCAGTTTTTGTTGAAATGATTGAAACGGTGTTTATTTCACATGTATATCAATATCATGTTGATACATGTATATCAATATCATGTACATCAATACCATATCAATTGAAAAAAAAACTAATTTGCTGAATAAATAGTTTAAATGCACATAAAAAAAAGTCTTATCCGGTGTTTACATTTTTGTTCGACTTTAGCAACATGACAGAATGCAGTAAACCAACAAAAAGATCAAACCATTAAAATTATATCAGATAATAATCACATTAATTATACATTTGATTGTAGACCTAGATACTGCTAGGATAGATTAGTTGTTTATCTTATAGTACGATTATGGTAAATGTATCCTTGTCATTTCCAACATTCCCACTTTATATTAGTAATCATAACATAGTCCAGCTATAATGTTTGCACAACTTAGCAACTGTTGCTATGAAAGAATGTACTGTGGGTGGAGCAAAAATAGGTCAATTGTGTTGTATAGCACAAGAATAGAGGATTATATTGCCCCATTGCAACTCCCATTGCCCAGGTAAAGAAGCTTATCAGGAAAATATTGCATCAGTGTTTACAGAATAAAGCAAAAACATGTCAGGGATGCATACTGAAATGCAATCAGCTGCAATGGTTCAGTTGGTTAAAAAAGTTAGTTCAGTGCCATTGTCTGGGAGGCATTCTATTTGTCAAGTCAAGTCAAGACAAGTTTATTTATATCTAGCACATTATAATACACAAAGATCATCCATTGTGCTTTACATGAGTAGAATAAAGATGAAATTGAATAGAATAAAATAAAAATAGAAGAACTAAAATAAATAAAAGAATACAAAGAAAATCAATAGAAGAAAACTGAAAGTGCAGTAGAAGTGCAGATATTTAAAGGAAGCCAGAAGAGAACAGTGCAATTTTTTTGTAGCATTTTTTTAATGCTACAGTTGCAGATCTGATACTGATGGGCAGTTGGTAGGACAGCATAGTGGATAAACATCATTTCACCATGTTTATTTTCAGCTCTTTTCACCTCTAGCTGATGGGGCCCTCCTAAGAGACCTGCCAGGATTATATACATCAAACATATCAGAGATGTATTGAGGGGCCAAACCATTGAGTGACCTGTACACAATGAGTAATGCTTTAAACTTAGTTATGTTCTGAACTGGGAACCAGTGCAAGGACCTGAGAACTGAACTGATGTGATCTCGTTTCTTGGTTTTGTCTAGAACTCTGGCAGCAGCATTTTGAATGAGCTGGAACTGTCCAATGAACTTTTAGGGAATGCCAGCAAGGAAAGCGTTGCAATAGTCAACCTGCAAGAAATAAAGGTGTGGATAAGTCTTGTTTGGACACAAAGTCTCTAACTTTAGCTGCCAAAATCGTGGCTTTGTTAAAGCGTTTTCAGTTCAAATATTTTAGCATCACTCCACCTTATTAGACAGATGTTAAAACATTATCACAAGTAGCACTGCTGTCAAAAGAACTACAACCTTATCCTTACAACTGCTGCACTGCAGTGCCAATATCTCATGCTACAGCATTTCTTCTCTTGTGTTATTATGTAATTGTAGTTAGCCAAAAATGCTAATGTGCTATTGCCACCATGCTATTATGAATTAGGTCAACTGACCCTGGATAGTTTCCATGGGAATAAATCCAAGGAATGCATTCATCCAGATGATATTTCAGAATGAGAGTGTCACCACTTAGTAAACATGTTGATATTAGATTTATGTGGTCAGGAGATCAACTAGAGATGGGAGAGTGGTGGGGGATATCTTTCCCCCTGGCAGGCACCTTCCCCCATCTTACAAGTGGGTTACATTTCCTGCACATTATTTCTTTCTGGGCTTCAGAGCTGGGTTCTGAAGACACCACGTCCTCCAGCCAGATGAGGAGCTAATTAGCATGCTAATTCCCCAGCGACTCTGCCTAGCAACCTCTTACTGCTTCATTAATGACAAATGATGGGGTCAGGCCGCCATGTTCTCCAGGCCAATCACACGTCAGAGCGATCAGCACTTTTGACAGGCAGGCAGGATTACGGATGAAATATCGGAAAAGCATGTCAATATCCTTTTGCTTACTCGTCCATGCACGTACACACGCATAAACACTGCTGCAGCAGGCGCCTTCGTGTGCTTCATCTAATTAATCAAAAGCAATTCTAAGCACTGTGGGTGAACATGTGCTATTTGAACAAAATTATTGGGACGTCTAACCATTACACCAACAGGGACTTTAATGAAACTGTATTCAAATACATAGCTGCTCCCCCCTTTTGCAGCTATAACAGCTTCCACTATTCTTGACAGGCTTTCCACAAGATTTTGGAGTTTATGTGGGAATTTGTGTCCACAGAGCTGTTATGAGCTCAGGCACTGATGTTGGACAAGAAGGCCTGGCTCGCAATCTCCGTTCCAGTTCATCCCAAAGGTGTTGGACGGGGTTGAGGTCAGGACTCTGTGTGGCCAGTCTAGTTCTTTCACATCGAACTCATCCAAACATGTCTTTATGGAGCTTGCTTTGTGCACTGGGGCACAGTCATGCTGGAATAGAAAAAGGTTCTTCCCCAAACTTTTGTGTTGGGGACATGGCGTAGTCCAGAATGTGTTGGTATGCTGAAACATTAAGATTGCACTTCACTGGAAGTAAGGGGCCACCTGAATTCAGTAATTAAGAGGTGTGTCCCAATACTTTTATCCATACACTGTAGTGTATATTAAACATTTTAACAAGTCGGATCTACAGTCTTGTCAGCAATTAAGTTAGAAGTTAAAGTCTAGAGCCAGTTTGGTGGGTTGTGTAGTTTTAGAGAAAAGTGTGTGCACTCAGAAAGTGCTCTGTTAATGTAATTTGAAAAGTCATTCGTTAGTTCAAAGAACTGCTTGAAAAGTCATTTGGGTAAGAGGGCAAAACTAAACTGAAACCAAGATTTATACTCTTAAAACACACTTCATGTTGTGGCTCTTTGGAGCAGACCAAAACCAACCTGGCGTCTCTATTATGCTCTTCGTGGCACATTCTGAGTATGCACTTCTCAAATCATGCTCGGCTTGCTAGCTAGGCCAGATCTATTTGCTTCAGAAAGGCATATAAGAATAAGCATGAAATGCTGGTAGCAGGGTTAGGGCTCATTTATTCTTCATAAATGGGTCATTCTACATAAAGTGGATAATTTACATTCCCAAACTTTGAAAGTGCCAGCCCTGATTCCTCCAGGTTACCTAGAGGTTGATAACAGGGTTTAGGTTTGCAACTTAAGTCAACCATGATTCAATTAGGGGTCAAAACCATTAAAGTTCTGAACATATATTTTTATGATGTGCGAAGGGTTGATGAGTCAAGTTTGGCTGGCCTGTCTGTAAGAAAAAAAATGATAAAAATGGACACTGTGCCACTATTATACATTCCACCAGAGTCAGATCAAATGCTGTCGTTTCCTGTGAGTCACACTAATGCTATGACTGTGCAGATGATAATAATACAGACACACTTACAGTAACAAGGGTAGCAGTTGGGGGTGCAAAAAAGTTGTTACCTTGCTAAAATTCCTAAATTCTTGCTGAATTCCATACATACAAACTGTTGTATTAAATGCAGAAAATATATTTAATAGATATACAATTATTCCAGAAATTTTGCATCAGAATTGCGCAAATTGACAGGGTAGGTAATCAGTAGCAGAGATCGTGTGGTAGAGATCATGGAGATGAGCTCTGAATCTTATTTTGACCTCAAATTGTACAAATTGACCTTCATAATTTTGAAAAGCTTTAACAGAAAGGATGCAAATTGTCCTATTTTAGTAGACTGACCCAGTTCTATGCTTGTGATTTATACTGGAAGCAGAGCGACATATAAAAATGCTAACACGGCATTTTGGTGCTAATATCCTTGGAACTCTGCACTTTAAACAAAAAGCTTCTATGAAGACTTCTCCTTCAGATCACTTTCGTTGAAGCGAGGTGTCAAAAAAGCTGCAAGCCAGATAGCAGTTCGTACAAATGGCATTCATGACCATCTCACCAACATTGGATTATATCTTGTGGAGAGGCTTGAATAAACATGAACATATCTGGAAACAATGAAAAAAAAAACACTAAGCCATATGTTTGTATCTGTTCAGTGTTTCTTCGCCTGCGTTCTGTTCCTCACCCGGTTCCCCTTCATAGTTCTCCGAAAAGGGAACAAGGCCAAAATGCTACGCTGTTGCCAAGAAACCCTCGCATGCCTGCTGAACCCGAGCGAAACGCACACCCTGTTTGAGAAAGGCGAGAATGCGTGCAAATGTTTGCATATCTAACCTCTAAACAAACGCGATTGTGTGAAGGGTCTGAGGTTAGAATTGTTATGAGTTGGCTGTTCTGAATAACAGACTGCTGAAGACAGCGTCTCTTTCAATTTACAGAGTTTGCTGAACTCTTTCCTCCAGTGCCCGGAGGCTTAGATTTGCTTTTTTTTCTTTCTGTTGTAACACTGACACACTCACTGCTTTATCACTGAAAGGGCAGGTGTGTCAGTCTGAACATTTCAGACCATGAATTGTGGTTTGGATGGTGCAGCGGAGGCTGTGCTGTGAAAGGCCCTAATGGTTTTCATTTAAAGATCCAGATTTCTGCAAAATATTTCAAACATTTCAGTGACCCTTAAAAGAAATGTCCAATATATAGTTTTTAAACATTTTTTTCCCATTTTCAAATTTTCTTTGTTTTTTGCTTTGTGAGTGTGAACCCCAATTGATTGCATATTAATAACCACCTTTTGATTGACAGCCCCTGCATCCAACCTAATCTTACTATTTAGTTTCAGATACAGTGTCACATTGTACTTAACCACATTTACATCTACAGCTCATGGTGAACAGCAACACAGAACATAAATTAGGTATGAATGTTCTAGTAGAATAAAATAAGTATGAAGTAAATTATCATTATGTTGGTGCAAGTTGTGAAGGCAATGAGGCAAAAATCAACAAGAATCTAGAATGGAAGTTCACAACACACCACACGGAAATCATAGTGATTTTAGTCAGATCTTGTTATTGCGCAGAGAGAGTACCTTATAGTGGCTATAAGGTACCCCCTCCTGCAGTGCCAAACAGGGTTTGTGAAAATTGAGATAGAAAAAAAGGCGAAAAACGCTGCTAACCAAGGGGTACACCAGTCTTGCATGTGCAGTTTGGAGACCTCTAAGCCTTTCAGAATAATGTTTTGTGGATTGATGACAGGAATCCTGTTATATCTAGCATGAAGCATTCAACAAAAAGAACATCATGCCAACAGTAAAACATGGTGGTGGTAGTGTGATGGTATTGGGATACTTTGCTGCTTCAGGATCTGGGTGACTTGCCATAGTTGATGGAACCATGGATTCTGCTGTCTACCTGACAAGGCGAATATCCAGGCATGTTCTGAAGCCCAGTCACAACTGGGTTATGCAGCAAGACAACAATCTGAAGCACAGGAGGAAGTCCACTTCTCAAAATCAAAGTTTTGGAATGGCCTCGCCCTGACCTGAACCCCACTGAGATGTTGTGGCTGAACCTTAAATTTGCAGTTCATGCTCAAAAGCCATCCAATATAGCTGAGTTTAAAAGATTCTGCAAAGAAATGTGGGCCAACATTCCTCCCTAGTGAAAGACCACGCTCCAGTTATAGGAAACACTCGGTTGCAGTTGCTGCTGCTTAAGGTAATACAGTTATTAATTACTTTTTTTCATGTGGTGGATAAAGGGGTCGAACATTTTTTTTTTCCATCATAAAGGAATATTACTTCAAAGCTGTTTTATATTTATACATGTCCTCCCTGTCTTATATTTCATCATGTATGAGGATCTGAAACCATTCAGTGTGACAGATATGCAAAAATAGAGGAAATCAGGAGGGGGCAAATACGTTTCCCAGCACTGTATATATACGCGCATCTCAGAGCGCTAACTATGAACTCAGTCACCACAAAGAAATACATTCTTTTAGGTTTCATTTTATTGCACAAGCAGAAGTTGTGTTAGAGAACAAAGCAGTAACGTCAAAAGCAGCACATTTGGTCCTCATAAATGGCTCAATACATGACCACACATGCTCACACTCTTGCTCTCCCGTGCCAGTGCTGCTCTTCCTTAATTAATTAGATGTCCCAGCCATCTCTGGAAGGCAGCTTCGGCCTTTTTTCCATTTGTGCTGCCGTGTTTGGATGAGCCCAGACTCTCGTTAATGTAAATAATTCACCATTACCTTTATCCTGATGGAATCTTAATTGTGCCTCTACAGTGCTCTCCTAAAAGCCATTTATCACGCACACACACACACACACACACAGGAGCGTGCACGCACTCACACACACACACACACACTCACAAAAGCTTAATGACATTTCCCTGAAATCAAACGTGCACTTGTTGCTCTTATTTTGATTTCCCGGTGTCCTATTGGTATTGATCTTTATGTCAATGGACCCACACAAAGCTGAAAATATCACTGCGGCTGAGCTTTACACAGCGTTAGGCCGCAATCATTCCTCTGCTTATTTGCAAACATGTTGACATTTTATTTTCAGTTGTAAGTCTACTTAATGGAATGTGCTATAGCACAGCCTATGGGCTACATAGCAACATGTAATTTGATTTAATTACGCAAGCCTCAAGGAATGTGTGCTAAGCTGACAAGGATACGTTGTGCTATGAGCTTTTCTGAAACTAAATTCTTTTCCATTTCCTTGAGTCGATCCGACATGAATGTGTCTTTCAACATGTCCCATTCACATGCACATTACAGCACTAGCCTGGAATTTTAATTCCTCCTTTAGAGATCGCAAAGATACAGCATGCTGCATGGAGTACAGTGTAACCGCTCAACAGGGGTGCAATGATACATATCATCATTGTCCAAACAAAACAAAAAAACAAGTATAGTTCATTTCAGACCATTTCTGATGGTTCATTCTTTTGTTGGATGTTCTCAGCATGCAACGGTCAGCTGCTGTACAATATAAAATGGAGATACAGTATGTGGAGAAAAAAGAGTGGCAATACATTTTAAGGTTTGGCTTGATTTTTGGGCAGCATCGTAGGGTGAGGCGGTCGCCTCACAGCAAGAGGGGCCTGGTTTGCATGCTGTGTCCTGCCACAGTTCAAAGATATGCAATTCAGTTGAATTGGACTAAATTGCCACAAGGTTTGATGCATATGTGAGTTTGTTTATCAGTGATAGCAACCTGTCCAGGGTGTCTCTTTGACTGCTCGGACAGGCTCCAGCACCTCCATGACCCTGGTGAAGGATAAGTGGTTCAGACAATGGATGGGTCAGCTTCTCACAAGTAGAATTGTGTAAAATGTGACTCTGCATAACAGTGTATTGAACATTACTATAGTTTTATCTCAGTATTTAGCATATTAGTTTACTGGATAGGCCTACAATTGGCAGCTGTGCCAGGTAAAATGTTCAGTGAGAGAAGGTAGGTAAGTAGGCAGCTGAGTACTTCTCACTCAGCGTAGTGTCTTTCCATTGTATTCTCAGGGTTAGCTTGACAAGCTGCCATGTTTCTACATCATCAACTGAGCAGAAAATAATTTAGAAAATGTCTATCAATAAACAGCTCTAGTGCATCTATTGTTTTGAAAATGTGTTTCTCTTTCTGCTTCCCCTGTGCTGTTGAATTTGTTGTACTGCTCTTTGCGATACATGACTGACAAGATAATCTTACAGCAATGGTCAAACTAAAAATGATTCTCATAGGTACCCATTCAGAATGGAAATAGTTCTTTTTTACTTCATGTCGGCTAGCGAACTTTATTACTTTCTGGGCTGTGTAGCTGCCGACCATTCAGAGTTCCCAAGCTGACCCTTGTCCACCACTGAAAGCATCTACAACTGGGACATGAGCATCAAAGCCATGTAGTAACGGAAGAGAGGGGCCCGATCTGATGAATCACGTTTCCTTTTACATCATGTGGACATCTGGGTGCAGATGGCATCACTTACTTCTCACCATGATACATGATAGAAAGAAGGCAAGTCAGCAGAGGCATTGTGATTCTCTGGCCAGTATTCTGCTGGGAAAACTTGAGTCCTGGCACTCATGTGGATGTTAGTTTGATATGTACCGCCTACCTAAAAAACTGTTGTAGTACATCTCATCATGCCAACAATATTCTCTCATGGAAGTGGCCTCTTTTAGCAGGACAGTGCCACACTGCAAATCTTCAGGAATGAGTTTTTACTAGGGTTCCATATCCCCAGATCTGAGCATCTGTGGGACTGAACATCTAGACAAACTACTCTGATTCATAAAGGCCACACCTCACAGTTTTATAGGACTTAAATCATCTACTTCTAACTTCCTGGCGCCAGATACCACCGCACACCTCCAGAGATCTCATGCCTCAGCGAGTCAGTGTTGTTTTCGTGGCAGGAGGGGGACCTACACCATATTAAGCAGATGTACAATACATTGTGCTGGCTCAGACGTTCTCAAACAGAATATTTGAACACCTGTTGCCCCAGCCAACTGACCAAATAAGCCCCAAAATTCACAACCTTTACCAGAGCCACAGTAAGTGGTTTTGAGGGTGCTGCACCTAGCCCACTGCAGCTTATTTTTTTTATAACTTTTTAAAATAAGTCTAATGTAATGGTGCCATGAGTTTTTAATACAGATGTGTGTATACTATCATCTCTCATTATAATACGCAAAGCATTTTTAGACACATGCAAAAGCCTGGCCATTTAAACATGGCTCCACCTCTCTCCTCCCATTTTACAGGATGTACCAACTAGGCCTAGTTTTGGCGGTGGTTTCCACGAAAGACGATAAATGTGAGGCCCTCTTAAGGGGTGGGGGGAGGTACTGGCGATACAGCTTTCAGTTTCAAACATTTATTCTTGGTCTTTATCATTTCAAAGGTGTTGAATGTACATTAATTGTACCCATCGTTTCTATATGAATATAACAAATTATAAACAAAAACAATATGTTGACACTTTATCAGGAACTTGATCAAATTCTATCACATTTTTAGTATGCTGTTTAAATGTGTATATTACTCATTACTATCATGTTTGTCTTGTTATTTTTCATACTTTCTTACTCTGTACCAGCCTGGATTTCTATCTGTTTTATACTTTCGGTATGATGACAGCTGCGGTTGCATTCAGCACCAGTTCATCCCAGTTTAGTCCAGTAAAGTTAAGCTGCTTGGCCATTTCCTAGTATGTCATGCCACTTCCCTTCTGCAGAAGAGCACCCTCACACCCACGGCTTCAAGCAGAGGTCATCACACACGCACACAGTTTCTGGAGGCAGCTTTCATGTGCTGTACAAACCACAACTTACATACCACAGCTGCTCATTAAAAAGAGCATCATGACAAGTAATGCCAAAACACGGTGCGAATGAACAGAATTCACTTCATGTGTAGAGGCAAAACAGATTTTTTTGGTTATTTTTACTGGGTTATTGGGGCCAATCACACCTTCAGGAGGCAGCTGGAATTGACTTTTGTAGAGACACCTACCATGCACTTGCCACATTTTAATCACATTATGACTTTATAGATCTAATACACTGGTGTACAATTACAGTCTGTACAGTTTTTAAGCCACCCACTTCCTCATTCATCACTGGTCAGTTTCTGACCACAGGATTGCTTTTGACCAGATATTATTATGCCATTACTCCAGTATGTTAGAGGCATGATAGTATGTGTGAGGTGCTGGTGTGAGTGTATCAGTTTTTCAACCCTTAATCAGCGTCCACCATTCCAAACTATCCTGCCAAGAGCAGTTATGTGGTCAAAAACATAAAAGGCTAGAGCAAATTGTTTATCTGTGTATGGGCTCCAGTCTCTAACTGTGCACCAACAATACGTACCTACAAGATGAAGGTTTTACCAAGAACTCCCCCGACAACAAACCGTCCATGCACTGAAATCTCCTTCCCTGAGTAAACCCCTTAAACCACAAAGGCCCATGTTGATACTATTCGTGCATTAGTTTAATGGAATTTGTTGAAGGGTTTCGATCAACAGCTGAATAATAAGCCTAGACCTTAACAGGTTAACCACCAGGTGTGTTGCCTGGTATTACAGCTGTCTAGCCACTCTGTGAGCTGTTGTCATTACTGCAAAGCCTCATCCCTTTTTGCCCTCTTTGCTCTTCCCTGCGCACTCCCCCGCTTCCAGGCACACCTGGTTTGGCCAACAGCCACTGCGTCTCTGGCCCAGGCAGCATCAAGAACAGGCGGCCTTCTGTGTTCTCTCAATGCTGATAATCATCGCATTACTGACATGCCTCCTGCGGGCCCGGCTGCACTGCATCTGCTTCACCGTAGATCAGTGGTGTCACACCCGAGGCCTGGAGGCCCACTGTGCTGCAGAGTTTAGCAGCCTACCTCATTTAACACACCTAATAAAACCGCTCAGCTAATTACAAATGCATCCATGAGCATAACTCAATGTAAAGCCCTATCCAAGCTGCTTTCGTTTGACCTCAGAAGGAACTATAGTTTAAGTGATTACAGACCAGGGAATTTAATTATTTCATTATTTCATAATTCAGGACAAATCTGCAGCGCCTGTGGTTCTTATATGTTTAACTCTTAATACGGAGTGAATGGACTTCTGGAAGTGGCTGAAAAAAAAAGAATCTTTGCTTGATGCCATAAAAGAAACATTTTCGGTTCCCTAAAAAACTTTCAACAGATTCTTTTGAGAACCATTTTTATAAATGAGATGTGGTGAGACCTGTTTAAAGGTATAATGAATCTTTACATAATGTAAAGGTTTCAGGAAGAAGCCGTAAATGGGTAAAGAACTAGCCTCTTACATTCTGTGAAGGTTTTCTATTTAATCTAATTCACAAAAATCCTAAGGGAACTGAAAAGGGGTCTTCTGTGTCATTGCTCAAAGGACCCTTTGTGGCACTGTCCCACAGTAATAGTGGTCCTGTTTTAATCCACCTCATTCTAATGGAATAAAAGCACAGACACAGACGTGTGCCTTGTCCTTATTGTTACTGAATGTGCTCCATTGGAGACATGAACATCTGTGCTATATATTCCCTGCAAATTGGCTAGTCAAATCTCACAAAGACCCTCCAGTAGTACTAATCCAGCTCGAATTGTGCTTTAGAAAAGAGAAAACAATGATTTCTGCGTTAGTACTTTAGCACCTGAGATTGACACCCTTTGCTGTAGATGATCCGGGATGACCTCCATGAGCCCTGAAGCTCCTGTCAGCCTCACAAAATGTAGGCACAGGTGTGCTCGAGGCATCCAGCCAAAAGTGGAGAGCCATACCCAAGGGTGTGTGTTAGCATTAGCTTCACAATAGTGAGCATGATGTAATGACAAACTTGTAGAGGATCGGTTTAAAAAGGGACAAACATACTCTGTATATTCTTTAAAGATTATTCTTAATAAATCCTGCATAAGACCATGATATCTTAAAATTTGAATGCATAAATGGTTCTTTGTTATGGTAAACAATAGTGGTTTATTTCACCTACGGTATAATGGTTTATATCACCTAGAAGGGTCCCTCTGTACTACATAGACTGTACAAATGTCCCACAAAAGAAAGAAAATGAGAATACAGTCATTGTTGTAAGCATCTGAGTTACTGCTTGTCCACTGGAAAATGACCCTTTACTGCATGCCTTCTAAGTAAAGGTGCCAAAATGGTTGAAGCAATTCCACAGAAGAACCATATTTGGTGACCTGAAGAACCCTACAATGGATGGTTCTTTAACGACCCATTTTTGTAAATGAGCTGCATGAGGGTGGGAAACAGAGTATGAATTACCCCTCGATCATTGGGGGGCCCCTCTCGCTGCCGTTCCAGGGGGTACAGACGCGATTCCGCGCCGGCTCAAAATTTATGACACAACCTAAGCTGCTTCTAGTGACGTGGTGGTTAAAATGGTACGGTCCACATTAGGGGTGCCTGAAATCGTTTTACATAATGTTTTCCAACAAGGTGAAGTTATCTTTTTTTTTTTAACAACGAAAGAAAAATGTTGAGACCCCCCCCGAAACTGCTATTTTTGTCTCTTTGGTGGGGTCTGGGTCTTGATCGGGGGGTACAGTACCCCCCAGTACCCCCCGTAATTCGAACCATGGTGGGAAACCTTTTTAAAGAACCTTAACATAAATACCATTTAAAGGTCATCCATGTACATAGGAGCTGTTCCTTCGCCAGACAACTTCTGCAGGCTATTACTTGTCCGTGCATTAATTCACGCTATCTCGGTGTCTGCTATCTTGTTCTGCAAAAAGCCAGCAAGAGGCAGATTGGTTATCATGGCCAGCTGTCTCGGGCATCCTGCAGCTTCTCTCTGGGAGGCCGCTAGGGTTGCAGAGCCAGGCCCGCAGCAGATGGACACAGGCCAGGATCAATCTAGCAGTTCAATAGGCAGTGTCAGGCAGAGGAGAGAGGGGAAAGGTGAAGCCTCAGTGATACATGAGTGTGCCTGAGAGAAGAACAGGTGGTGGGCAAGAAATGTTACCTGTGTATGTTCACGTAATATTACTTCTTACATGAGAGAAGAAATAATATTAGTACGACAGTCTATCGTACACGTGTAGAAGATTTTTAAAGGCTTTTTTCAACTGTGAAGGAGAGACAGAGAGACGGCAGGGGGCATGATATGTCAAAAATGACATTCACGGTAAATGCAGCTTCTCGAAATTTAACAAGCCGAGCTTTAGTTTGTGTGTGTGAAAAGTGATAATCTGTATTCATAAAGAGGCACAGAACTGTATGTGAGAAATGAATAATCGTTATCTTTTGAAATGATTGTGCCGTCATAGTGTGACTCACCAGCACTCACGCAAAAAAAGATATGTTCCTGAAATCAGAACAGTACTGAGCGGCTGAAAAAAAAAAAAGATGACACAAAGGCGTTTTTGAGCGATTGTGATCTCTAAAGAAGAACCATGTTGGTAAAGGAAAAGTGAATGTATAGATAGATAGATACATACTTACATATATATATGTATATGCACACACACACACACACACACACACACACATATATATATATATACACACATATATATATATATACACACATATATATATATATATATATATATATATGTGTGTGTGTGTGTGTGTGTGTGCGTATAAGCAAAGTATATGTAATAATCTGTACACCACTACACCAGTTACCACTTCAAAAACAAGGTTTTTATGCGACAGACACGATATGTAGACTCAGAAGCTTTCCAGTATCGAGAGTATGTCTTCCTGTCTCAGTTTATTCCTGCTGACTCAGAGTGTGTGAAATGAAACTTGATGAGGTTTTTCACATGCGGGCCTGACCATGGCCAGCCACTGTTTACTTCTCGTCACTGTCCGTGTCGTGTCGGAACATGAAAGCTGTTGTGTTTGACTGTTTTTCTTCTTTACTGCGACACCTCCTCGATCTCCAGGACCCTGAATGGGGCTCTAATTCAGTCCCCAGACAGAAGCAAACAGATGATCACCTCCACCCCACACCCTCCCCCCCACCCTGAAATAAAACAGTTCATGCTGCAGGGCTAATGAGCTTAAAAGCCCATCCGTCTTGCTGGGTAGAGGTGAGGCTTCTTTAAAACTAAAAAGGCCGAGGTCAGATATGGAGCTCCTGACACCAGGCCCAGGCACTCCATCACCGGCCTTGGACATGTCTGTCCACCCGCATGGCTTAGCATCTGCTTTCTGTTAGCCGTGTTAGCTGAGACGATCCAGACTCCATTGTTTCCCGAGCTAATCTCCCTTCCTTGCTAGCAAGCTAATCCTCACTAGGCATCCGCTGGCCCACAGCACAATTGAAACATTTGTCTCTGGGTTAGTCTGCCTTTGCATGAATAAAGAAAACTGATGTGTATTCATTGACTAAGCTGAATGATAACCTTAATTTAGGCAAGATTGAGATGAAGGTCAGCTGTTTTACTGAGGCTAATTTTAGCAGAAATGCTCAATAGATGTTAACCTGCTGCGTGTTTACTATATGACTGTTCACATGCCAGACAAGGTACAAAACCTTTAGCATGTAACCTTTCCTGCAGCTTCTGGGTCTTTATTTAGTGGTCAGCACTGCAGAGGCAGAAGTCATGGGGTGTACCCTGGTCCTCAAGGCTTCCTGTGGGGTGGGGTTTGTATCCCGTCACCTGCTGGGAGAGGAAGTGGAGTGTAAATAGAGGGATTCCCACTTTGGCTGGGCTGCTGCTGTTATTAAGACAGGAACTAAATTCCCATAGTGGTCCCTGGCAAGGGTGCCATGCCCCCTGTGCTGGTCCAGACAGTGTCTGCCTACTTGAGATCTGTTAAAGGTCTGCCAGCCTGTCTAACTGGAGAGGCTTCCCAGTTTGAAACAGCCTTGAAAGCACCTGTTCTAAAATGAAGCTTCACAGTGTCTTAAAACCACTGTAAACAGGAATTTATAGTGGCTAAAAAAACATGTTAACTTCTGTTTCTCTAGAAACAAATCTAGGAACCGGTGTGGTTTCGCGACAAAATTCTTGTATCTATGGTTAGAAAGATTTAAAAGATTTTTTTCTCCAGAAGTCAGTATAGAAACCAGGGTTGTTCATACAGAAAACATCTCGAATGTTTGCAGCAACAGCAAGCATGATCATTGTCTGCATTCGTGAAAGCTTTCTGAAGATAAGAATCAGGATAAGAAAACAAAAGGATAAGGCAAATACTGAGAATGTTTTTTTTTTAAAATAAAGAAAAAATTACGTATCAAATATTTTCTTAACAATTGTATTTTTAAATAGGGAAATCTTTTGTTTAATTTGTTTAATTGTTTACACCTAAAGGCTATGGATCATTTGTCATGTTGGTCTATGAATATTATGTTACATTGTAAAGCTTAACCTAAAAAAATGATATACATTTTAGATTTTTCATAAATAACATAAATCACTTCATGCATAAATAGTGCATTTGTATTGAATAAAGAACATTATTTGTTTCCCAGTTGTTTCGTTTTTGCTCAGTTTCTAAGGATAGCAAAATGGAGAGAAAACAAAAGTAAACCAAACAACAAAATAGCTGATATGGACATGAAGTGATGGTTTGGACACAAAGTGAAGTTTCCTCACTAAGAATTGTAGAAATTTCTTAGTGAATAACAATTTATCTTAAATTTATGAATAAAAAAAAAGATATACACTTTTGTGTATTTAGCCTCAGCTCTAAAAACTCTAATGAGTAGGTTTCCAATCCCAGTCCTATGCTGTGCACGATTTATGCGGTCACTATTCTATACACTTGACCCACCACATGGGGAGCTTTTTAAAGTTTTCGTAGTGTGGGGACACCGGGACTAGGATCAGGAGCTCCTGCTCTACAGCTTCCCCAGCTTTGCATCAGCTCGCATTTTTTGTTAGTTTTTTGTTTATTTGTTTTTTTATTTATTCCTTTGTTGCGATATTTAAATGGGTCCGTTTCATGGACAGGGATTAAGCCTAGTCTTGGACTATACTTTCTCATGAAGAATCTCCAGAATCTTCAGAATGCTGTATACACAATATCTATAACCCTTGTTTCTGAACCCCTCAATCCTTCACCAGCACTAGAACCGGCCTTCTCCAGTTCTAACACTCATGTTCTGAAAGCTCTTTAAACTGAGCCGCTGCTTCATGTGGTCAGACAGCATTTTTGAATATTTCATGCTAATATTAAAAGAGGCCAGAATGTAGCTGACCCAAATCTCGGTTTATCCTGTCAGGCCACCATTGATTTTATCTTGCGCTTCGCAGAACCTCCTCCTGCTCCTGCAGGCGAGGAGACATATCGGCAATGGGAGCCGCAGGCTCGGCTCACAATGAGATTTTTCACCCTTTCCACATTTCAGTCGAACTCATCTCATTTGAATGATTTACTCGCGTGCATGAAAGAGTGCCGGGTAGAGGGCTATTGATCTGGCAGATTTAGGACCTGCTGCTTTGGCTAAATGTTATTCTGCGCCTCTCGGATGCGCGTGTGGGAGGCCTGGCCATCTCCGATTCCATCATAAAAATATAATAATCCTCTGTGCTGTAATAAGGTCATACGGGCGTGAAAGCATGCTCTGGTTACTTACCTCTGCAGGGCTAGCAAAAACAACTGCGTGTCCCCTATCATTTGTCTTGAGGAGAGCATGCATTCAGGCAAATAACGAAAAGGCTCAGAAGCCTCTACAAAGCATTCCTCATAGGGCACTGCCGTGCTGACTTATTCCTGCACTGTTCCTCGATGTTCTGGGAATAAAGAACATGGGGAAAATCATTCTTTTGTGATCTAACTGTGCTCTCAAGTGGTCTGATGATCATGAGAGTAGCATGCGGAGGTCAAAGGATTGCCCATCCCTCCCCCTCCCTCCCTAACTCCTTCCCTCCCTCTCCCTCTCTCTCTCTCTCTCTCAGGCCAATGTGCGCCAATCAATACATAATATCTTACAAATTGAATTCGACCTAGATCGACCCAGAGGGGCCGGCCCACTGCTCTGTTATTTGTGGCCGGCTGCACAGTAAATTCTAATGATTAGCATGGTGTGTGAGGGCTTTGCGATGGGGGGTTTCTTGATTTTGGGGGTAAATGGAATGCATAGTTAGTGAGAAAAGGGAGTTAAAGCTTACAGTTGCCACATTAACATTCTTTGTAAATTGACCCGTACTCCACCCACTAATGGATTCTTTCACAGAAACTGCTGCGAAGTTCAACAAGCTTTGTAGAACATTTGCAACATCCCATTCGAACTTAGGAGAGATTGTAGCCCAAATTGGTACATCAGTGATGACTCTTGTACTGCTGTGTTTTTTAGGGTTTCTACATAATGTTGAAATTATTGTAAAATGAATGAAATGTGTTAACTGGGCAAGAATTAACAGTGTCGCTCAATTTACCACCATACTAACATTGCCTTGATTGCTCGATGTTCAAGTTTGGTGAAGCTTGTCCAACCTAGCAACAGTTGTTATGTAGGAATTAATTCCTGATTTAAGCATGAAGAATTGGTTTATTCCTGGATTATCATGATATTTATTGTTAGCACAAGGCTTTTCAGAGCATATCATGGATATCATTAGTACTTCTAGAACGCTGAGTTTCATTATAAAGAGAAAAATTTGATTTTTTTTCTTGTGTAATTGGATTGAGAGAAGTGCAGTAGGTGAAATGTTGAAAAAATATCAGAAATTAACAGAAAATATACAGAATGTATATTATTAATGGATATATAGTGTGAGCATTTCTTGAAGTATTGTGATATTATATTTTGCTCCAAAAAACAAGATTGTTGAATTGAGTTGGGTAAGTGCACTTATTTTGCCATATTTTAAATACCGTATGCTACATGCTATTATACCATATTCCATTACAGTTGAAAAGCTGCACTTTGTATTTTAAAAAGGTAAGTTATGAAAAGGTACTAATATGACAATCTCCCTTGGGAACATGAGTGTACCTTTGAAATTCATTTATGGCACAAAGTTAGACCTAGAATTTAGAATTCCATTTACAAATTTAATATGGCAGTTTGACTCCTTAAAGAACAAAAACTGTGATTTATGCTGCATCTTTGGCTGGTCGAAAGTAGAGAAAAAGGTTTAGCCAAGGTGAGCTTTGAATTTCAGTTTTATTCAGGCCATGACTGGTGCATTCTTTCAACACCACCATTAGTGTATCAATTAGAACAGTATGCATAGTATAGTACGATGTGATTTTGAATGTAGCACTAATTCCATCTGCTTTGCTTTGCTGTGTTCGGTCTCCGTCACACCGGTTTGATTTACACTTGTTCCAGTTTGAGGTGGCAACTGAGAGAAAATAATCTTTCACCCGAGTGTTTTGAAACAGTGCTGAAAAGTTTTGAGTAAATCAAAGCGCACCGCCAACTTACTTTAATTCACAACAGATCTGTTGCAACGCATGCTCAAAGCGGCACATTTCAATGTCTGCTGCAGAAACGCACAGCGACAGTGATGCTTTAAGAGCACACTTATGCGTCTCCTCCTGTGTGTGTACGCATTTGTGTGTATGTGTGCATATGTATGTGTGTGTGTGTGTGTGGACATATGTTAATGTATGCATGCCTGTGAATGTGAAACTGGGCTTCAGGCGCTGCTTCACCTCCTTGGCTGAAATGACACAACTCATGTTCCTGTGAAGCCCTGCGATGAGATGTTTACCAGAAATGACTTCTGAAACACACCTCCGACCATGCTGCGTACGCCACTTCAGCTGAAAATAAAACGCGCTGATGTCATTGCAATAGCCGCCACTGCCGATATTTGTTTGCACAAGAAAGCCTGCAGGATGATTAAATAAAGCAGGCCCGCATCCGAATCATTTCTCATGGCGAAAGTAAATAAATAAGAAGGAAACTGACAAAGCTGGGACAGTGGGCCTGCACTGGCACAGACTGCATGTGCGCCTCTGTGTGCACCCTGGGGGTATAAAAATGCCCCAGTGCATTGATTCCAGTATGCTGCCATCTTTTATAATAGCTTGCGTAACAGTATATGTTTACAAATTTGCATGTAGAGACAAAAGACATTTTAAAAACACGGAAAGCACCCTTCACAACAACTTCTGTTCATGCATCAGATAAATATAATGCACTTTTTGCCTGTTCTAGCTCACTATAACTTTATATACCGTAATTTATCATCTTTAAAATACTTCAAAAATGCTTATTTTTTTTAAATGAGTTAATCTAGTTAGGAACAATTACTTGAGTACACTATTTTCCAGTCAATGGGAATGTTCAATGGAAATTTGCATTATTCAGATTTCCTGAAGATCACTGGAGGAAGACAAGAAACTAATTTGAACGAAGCAACTTTTTAGTGAATCACTAGAATGTCCTTAATGTCTTCATGCCATGCTTGTTAACTGTGTTCTGTGTATTTGATAAATCTACTCTACAAACTCAACCGTTACTCATTTAAGCTGTAAAAACATATCGTTTGAATGGTTAATATCATGTTTTCTTGGTAGTTATAAGGTCATGGAACCCCCCAAAGTATGTGCTCACATTCTGGTCAAAATAACACTGGATTTAAAAAAAAGAAAGAAATTGAAAAGAAAAATGTTTTTAAAGCTTGGGGCACTGTTGGTACGCCAGTGCATCTTTAAAAAATATTCTGAACCGCACTATATCTGATTAGTTAATCATCCAGTTGAGTGAAATTTGAGATTTGATCATGCACTGAACCGTTTCCAAAAGAATCATGATCAAATCGAATCATTGTGATTTACATTGACACCCCTAATGCACACCAAGGTTAAAAGCACATTCGAGCCCGTTCTATCGACGTCCCCAGATCATTCGGCCAGACAGCCTTTCAGCCGCACTGCGCCAATATGTGCTGATTCTCGTGAATCCTGGTGTATCTGCCACCTCATCGGTCACACACCAATCACCAATCACCAGTGGCCAAAGCCCCTCTCCGGCTGTCTGCACCTGCCCCCGAAATCCCTATTACAAAATCCCTATTGATTTAAGCTCCCTGTGCACCAGGAGGCTCCAGATTGAAGTAAGGACATCTCTCCAGGGTTCTCCACTGATCCCACCATGGACAATTGGATCACGCTGAGAGGTGTTTACTTCATGTAAAGGCTTTTCTTTTTTGTGCAGACATGACCTAGAGCACCACGTTCAAAAATAGGTCAAAGAAGTATTAAATATTGCTAGCGAAAATAGAGGGCGCCTGAAATAACTTTGTCTAGATCCGTCAACAGCTGTTATTTATTAACGATGGGCAGTTTGCAGGCAGCACTGGTTCAAAAACGACGAAGGCCTCCGACCAGAAAGCTAATGAGGAAATAAGAGGACATGGTGCACGTGTACACTTCGCAGTACGGACCTCATAAGATCCGTCTGGAGAACAGATGCATGGACAGGCCAAGATATTCTGAGGTGCCCTTTAAGAGTGAACCATATGCATTTGTCGAGATGACATTTTGAAGAGGTCAGAGGACAACAACAGCTGAAACGCTTTACTCTATGTAACATCTTGATCTGCAACTTAAATATCACTCTAATAATGCATACTATTGTCAAACGTTGGAAACATTAATGGTTTTCATAATGTGTTCTTTGCTGGTTTGCTTAACCTGACCTTAAATATAAGCAAAAACAGCAAATCTGAAGGAAAAGTGCTACCTTGAGAAGAATAACCCACGTTTTTACAGCCTTGGTGTGATTAACGTGAAGCTGCAAAAAATGCACCCAGAGAATTAGCTATTAAACAATACATTTCAGGTGTTTTTTCTTCATTTGAAAGAAACATTTTGAAAATTAAAAAATTCAAAAAGCTTGCAAGTGAATGTATTCCACTCTCTTAAACTACCATAATAGGTTCTTAAGACTAATGTCACTGAAGACCCTCTTTTGGTTCCCTATCAAAACTTTTAAATAAGACATAAGTCTAAAAAACCTTTTTAAAGTTTTGAGAACCTGACATAATATTAAGCTTCTATTCTAGTTAAAACTGTTCTAGTTAAAACCAGCATTTATAAGGTTTCAAGACACCTCTGTGAACTTTTCATGACAACTGACAAAAACCTACACAAACATGTTAAGCCCATTTGTAACTCATACATTCATAATTCCAGCAAGGTGGAGTTGTTATAAATATTGTTTTATTCAATTTAGATGTCATTTCAACTCTGAAAATGTAATGACAACCAAATAAGACTTTATAAAAGTATGCGTTTGGTTACAGATGGGCTTAACATATGTCCTTAGCTTTAGTGATGTCACATGTCTGGTCTGATTCCACTTGGTGTATTTGCTCAGTGTTAGGTGTCACACACATCAGACCCGGCTAAACACAGCTCAACCCCCCAACCCCCGCGCCCCCACCACCACCAGCAACAAACACAGGCTGCTGCTTGTAATGGCACTTGCTTCTGCTCTCTTGTGGCCACACTAAAGAGAGAGAGAGAGACTGACCTGCCCCCATGGTGGCAAGACAGGTGGCTAAGTGAGGAGCGGGGAGTTATAAGCTTAAGTTTGGCTCTTCAAACTCTAAACCCACTTAAGATATACAGTACATCGGCCAAAACAATTAAAAAACCACCTGCCTAATAAGTAGGTCCCCTTCGTGCTGCCGAAACAGCTCTGACTCATTGAGGCATGGACTTCACAAGACTGAAGGTGTGCTGTGGTTTGTGGCACCAGGATGTTAGCAGCAGGCACGAAGTCCTTTAAGTTTAGACTAGTTTCTCCAGCATTTCCCACAGATGCTCCACCAGATCTGGGAATTTGGAGATCTTGTCAACACCTTGTCAACACAAAGCAACACAACAACAACAGCAACTGTATTCAGTAATACAATAACCAATACAGTCAGTGTAGATTAACATAATAAATTAGATTCCAAATCAGTAGTGAATACACTAAGACAAGGTGTTTCGAGAGAGCTGTGTGTGCATGTTTGTTGGTGGGGGGGTGGGCATTGGTTTAGATTCCTTTTTCCTCTTACTACCCACACACACACGCGCGCGCGCTAACACAGCTAAACAGAATGAACATCTCAGTCCGAAAGCACTGAGAGTGAGACTAAACAATTGTTCTGAGAAAGTCGCAGCCATAAATGGAAACCACGTCAGCTCTGCACTTCATTCAGCCTCAGGACCATGAAGACCACAGCGCTATTCTACCAGGCGGCTCCTCTTACCGAGATAAAATCTGACACTGGGCCTGCTAAACAGCCCTCAGCCCGCCGAGGAGAACATCTTCGACCCGCTTGTTTTGCTCAGCTGAAATGAGGTGAATTGAACGACCTCAGACCTATAAAAACTCAAACGACACATAAAACTACTGAAGCCGTCCATCTTCCCAACTTCTCTCCTTATCTGCTGCTTCACCAGAAGGACATTATTATGTAAATGTTCCTCCCTATGATGTGGGGGGGACACTGCCTGGCCAAGAAAAAGATTTTTTCTTTTTTTTCCCTGAGAAGACAGTGCCTTTGTAAACATTTGGCCGCCCTATTTCTGCCGCATTTCTGAGAGAGCGTTTTAAAGTTCATCCCTTTTTTGTTTATTTGATGTCTTGGGCAGCTGCTCCCTCCTGCTCTCTCTGTGCGCGAAATGACGTCAAATAAGAACGATTCGCAGCAGCTCCACCAGGGCTCTTGCTTTCAGTTTGTTACCATAGCAGCAGCCCCACTTCCTGCCCATGTGAGGTTTCCTGTGTTCATTCACTTTTTTGTGTGTGTGTGTGTGTGTGTGTGTGTGTGTTCTTCAGCTGGGCCCTCTGTAGCTCTGTATACACCACCATAAAAGGACCTGGGCGTACTTTGAGTTAAAGAGTTCTGCTTCAGGGTCCACACATACATCTGCTTGTTTTTGTTTTATCAGCCTTAATTTTAATTAATTGTATTGATCTTTATCTGATTTTTTGCAATCCACTTATTTATATTATTTAATCTTATTTTCATTTTTTTGGTATATTATTTCAAATCTTGTTTTTAATTACTTTTAAGTTTGTTTACTTTTCAGTAACATTTGACTTAACTTTCGGCTTAGTGTTTTGTTTTTTTATGTTATTTCTAGGCATTTTTATCTCATTTTCAGTTTCAGGTCTAATTTGTTTTGTACCTTTTTTGTTTGCATCATTTCATTTTTATTTCATGTTGTATTTTATTCGTTTTTTGTAGTTTCATTAATAAATGAATGGTATGCTTGTTCATTATAAAACAGGTGTCCTTGTTAGGAATAGAAAGAAGGATGAAGGGCTGAAGGTACAGGGATTGGGGGCAGGGTATTCATTTTTGTCTTTCTTTAAAGAACCAATCATAAAACCCTAACAGAAGGACACAGAACCGAAAGGACCATTAAACTTTTACAAACTGTTTAAACAGTTTAAGATGTGTTAGTTTAAGATGTGTTTCCATAAATTAGTATGTGACAATGCTTAAATAAATGTAAAATCATTTTACACCGTTGGACACAACTCAAGTGAACGTAAACACCGTCTGTGTGTGAATCCACTAGCACAGCAAATGTGGGTATTTCTTTCAGGCTGTTTTTGAAGTAAAGTGAGATGTTTTGTGATGTTTTGAGCGGGGAATTTTTGGTGGCGAGTGTTTACAGAGATCTTCAGCTATTTGCTCTTCGTGTTACAGGAAGGTGCTTTATTGGCCAAAAGCTCATTGTTGGGTTTTTACCTGCTATTGTTTCAGTGACTGGAGGCCTTTTTATTTCTGAGCAAGTCACGTGCTCATATATCAGTACTTTTTATCTTACGTTTTGGGTCTTCTCACGCAGTTTCCTGCCTACCCTCACAGTAACTTGGCGCTTTAAACTCATTTCAAATAGTCAAAGCTTTTTATGTTCTTCACGAGGGGAAACCCCAACCCCCCCTCACTCTCAGCAATACAAATCATATCTCACACCATTTTGATTAAGCAGCTACTATAGCACATTTGGTGTGTATATGGAGGTGGGGTACCGGTAATTTAATTTTGCTCATTGTACATGCAGACATCATGTCATCTGACTTCTCTTTCTCAAGCTGTTGTTTCTCTTTTTTTTCGGAGGTGCCAAAGACGAGATCGTCTCGTCTGTTTCGTATGTGTGGGTTTGTCTGAGTTTTCCACTTAATCAAACCTCAGAGACCTGTAAGCTCTTGCAAATGTGGCTCGCGACTTCAACCACATCTTGGGAAGCACAGCCCCAAACGAAGGTCCTTGCCGTCATTCCTGTGAACTGACATGGGTCCCCTGAAGATCATCTTCTCAAAACTGGCACCATACCAGATCTTCAGAATGTGTTGGGGTGTGACAGTGATGTGAGCTGTTTTTCTTTTTTTCCGGAAAGTACACTTCAAATTTGTCATAACTCCTACCGTCAGAAAGCGCAGCTGTAAGATCAGCTCGGCGCGCTGTTCTCGTAAAGGCGGCTCTTGACATTTGGAAGGCGATAATCCTACACCAGTGTTTAGCTGAGGCTCCTTTCAGCCATCAAGCGAAGGAGGCCTTCGTGGAGACGCAATTCAACCAGCTGCGCTTTCACCTGCTGAGCGAAGGAGCTAAAACGATGGCTTGGCCTTTCATAAACGGTTGTGAGTAATCTGACGATTTTAGTTGTTCAAAAGCACGCTCGCCCTCTGTGGTCCAGATAATATGGTCTCGCAAAGTCATGTCCTTGCCGTATATCAGAGACTGCAAAGGCTGAACTATGGCTGCATATGCTGTTTAGAGACTGGTTTGGGCGCATCTTGAATGGCCTGTTTGCGTGATGGGAGGAGCGAGCGGCCGTCCCCCGAAAGATAATGTCCGTGATATACTACTTGTGGATGACAAAATTGAATTTTATGTTTGGAGGCTTTATGTTCTGTAGCGTGTAAGTGATTAAGGGCAGCCAGAGTGGCTTCCTTGCAATGTTCATTTATGGGACGAAGGTCCTGAACCATACGCCACTGACCCGTATGTGCTCTCTGCACGGGAAATATAGGCGTATTGCATGTGACCTCTGGAGCCTCCCGTAAAATTCCGGAGGATAGCATGTCCCGT
>JBBPCY010000037.1:10685292-10714372 GCA_037974405.1 Brachyalestes nurse
CCCACCCCCCACCCCCCAAGCAGTCCCTAAGAACACAATTAAGTTTGACAGCTCTTAATTAGATGACATATCTGGACTGTTAACTGTGGTCCGGAGATGCAGTGAGCAACAGGTTAGGCCTTGTTGTCATGATCGGTAAATGAGGTGCGATGAGGGCGAGCGATTATTAATTTCTGGGCCATGCTTGTGGCTTGTGGGTGAACGAGTGCTGGGAGAGGGTGATGAAACGATGTTGCTGCATTTGCTAAAGGTCACCAGAGTGTGCTTAAGTGTGTGTATGATGACCCTTTTACTAGAGAGTCGGAGCCAGACCACTCATAAGTGTACTCTACAAATGTCTCCAAAACACAGCTAAAAGCTAAAGGCACAGGCGGTGAGCTCAGCAATTGTGGCGGGAACTTGAGTGTGGGTGGACGAAACTGCACCCTCATATGCATCGGGCGAAAAAAGCCGTTTGCATATTGACACCTGTTTCTTGGGGGTCTCTCTGGAGGTCCTGCAGCATGATGAGACTGGTTGCGGATCCCATGGCCTCCTTTTCCAGGGAACGATGAAAGGGTGGCCCGTAGTGATATGGTTAGACAGCTGGAACAGCATGAGAGAGATCCAGGGCTGTGCTGCACAATCTGGGACCACGGTGAAAGACAGGGGGAAGAAACAGAACAACAAAATGGCATTAAAGGTCCATTCAGTTAAAGCAGCTGCATAAATAAGGTCCATGTGACATTTCAAACAGATCACCATTCTTCCTGTTCAACTGCACTGGGAACGGACAAGAGACGGACAGAGAGCAACACATTCCATCCAAAAACACACGAGGGATTGCACTTGGTGTGCTCACAATGCAGAGCTACCCTGTAACTCAGTAGTGAGACTCCATTTGTTGGGATTTTTTTTTCTTTTTGAAAAAAGAAAAGAAGGAAACGTTCAAAATTATGGGTTTTGGCTTTTTTCCACTAAAGCATCAGTTTGACTGCTTTGAAAAAAAGTCTTTATTTTGATACACTACAATTTGCAATCACGGTTTAAAAGTGTGGAATCACTGTTTTCGTTCATGTAAAACCAGTGTTGCGGTGGGTATATGTGTAATATGTTTTTTTAGGGAAGGAAGCTGTAAATATCCTGAATGATGAACCGAGCTGTAAGGACTGAAAAGGCTGTGCTGTGTAGTAATCATATATGTAGGCAAATAATGTATCAACAGATTACAACAAAACTGACAGCTGATTATAGCATGCTATTTATTTAATACCTTCAAGTCAATTTTGGCATCTAGCAAAGCATACAATTTCAGTTTGCCAGTGATGTGCTGTTTCTCTCACCACAGCCATATACTCCCATGTTTTATTCTTTTTGAAAGCCGGGATATTCATAAAACATTTGGGACTGTAGCCCAGGACTACCTACAACACCCCTGGATAGGAGCAACTTTTAAAAAAAACCAGGGCTGACTGTTTGGTGCATGCAGATGGACACCTGACAGGTAACTTTACTCCTAAACCAAATATTTTATTGCATACATATAGCTGTAATAACTGTTTTCAGATCATTAAAACAATTGAGAGAATGGATGAGGAGTAAAAGTAAAAGTTATAAAAGAAGCTAATGACCTATTTTAATACTTTGCCTCAGTTTGGCTTATTTTTTTCTGCCTGAAATGGTGAAAAGGCCATTTTATGCATGAAGACAAAGTTGCTGTTTTATTTAGGATTTTGCTTGACAGCTATGGTAAAGGCTAATACATGTATGGTTGTATTATTAGCCCATAGCTCCTTGGCTAGACTAGCAGTCAAGATTGGGTGGTCCCACAGGGATTCCCAGATTTTGGATGGTGTATTTGCATGATGCATGCTAAGTAATGTAGTGAGAGAACACCAATGGAACAAAAACATGCAAATGATTCCAAATTCTGTCCAACTGAAGGATACAAACTACTGCAAAAACTTGACAAAATGCTAAACATTAGGTGCCAAATGCATCTTTAAACTAAAGAAGCAAACTCCAGACACCAAACATGCTATGGGTGATTTACTACATTTAGGAATAAATTACATTTACATTAACATTTGCGGCATTTAGCAGATACTTTTATCCAAAACGACTTTCATTCCCCAACTACAGCGGACAGTCTTTCTGGAGCAACTCGGGGTTGAGGGTCTTGCTCAGGAACCCAGTGGTGGTTTGCTGAAGGTAGGATTCGAACCCATGACCTTATGGTCCATAGGCAAGTATCCACTAGGCCACCGCCACCCAAAAAGTCCAAAAGCAATATGCATCGCTCACTAATTTTAATACCATCTTGTTTTATCTCATTTTCCCACACATGCCACTCAAAATACTTTGCGTGTAGAAAAGTCAGCATCACATGAGCCGCTTCAGCTGTGCCTCCTACTCTGAGTGCCAAAACGAGGAGGAGGAAGAGGATGATCACCCATGCGAAGAGTCGTTGGGCCGTTTTGGAGCGCAGCAGTGCGGTGGAGGGCTTTAGCCACAGCCGTGTCTTTCTTCCTCAACGCTCAGTTTCGATTTCAGTGCATGCTGCACAGCGCCACGCGAACACCGAGCCTTTCTTCTCAGCAGTCGAGTGTGTGGAGGCAGATGCAACGCTCAGGCGATGCAGAACCAGGCCGTGGGTTCTGGGAAACACTCTTAACTGAAATTGTAGTATTACTGGAAACTTGAATAGGTTGGCCCTTTGACCCCGCCTGCTAAAACAGCTCTCACATGCTGTAGCAGCAGCGTCGGATACTGCGAGACTTTCGCTGTGCTGTCAGAAGGTCATTGACATACATATTAGGCCATGATTAAATACTAGTTATCTTTTGTTGTTGCTGAACAACCAAGGCCATAAATATAATATATGTGTACATGTATATACTAGGGGTGTCGAATTAATGCGATCATTCTGATCAGTAAAACACAGAAAAAATAACGCGGTGACTCCGGGCACCCGGCCCCGTTCTGGCTACGAGTGCTCTGTAAAATGACAAGAATGCGCTGCTTGGCCCAGTGAATGGAAAGTTTACGTTAAAAAACTGAAAGATGGAACGGTTGGTAGGAGTATCGTTATCTGCAATTCATGCAATAAGGAATTTTTGTACCATCAGAGTACATCATGTGCCCTGACCCCCCCCCCCCCCGCCCTTTTACAGCAAAAAATGTGTGATTAATTTAGATTAATTAGAGAATTTGTCATTTTTAACTGCTTTACTCCCCTAATATATATATAAATATTAGGAGATGTGCCCACCCATCTTCTAATTTCAAATATACTCTAAATGTTCCCCCAGTAAGACAGGCAACCACACATCACTGTTAGGCAGTATGCACCACCGACAAACATATTTCATCCCCCAAGTCATCTTCACTCAACCTAACAATGCCTACGTTCCCCGAATGTTACTTCCGTACAGTTTTGTGTAAAATTCAATAGAATGGACGGAGATGGCATGACACATAGTGCCATGGAGGATATGGTGGTTTGAAATCCATTCGGATTTAAGACTTTTGGGGTAGGAAAGGTGCAGTGCAGTGCAGCCCCAGGACCAGCATTCACAATCACTTCCAGAGGATGTGTGACAATGCAGCACTAGAGTGATCTTCAGTGGAAAAAAAGTGTAAAGTCAAATGTATTCAGTGTTCTCGTCACCCCAGATATAGCTGATGAGCTCAATGTTATGTGTCTGAAGTTTGCTTCTTTAGTTTTCCACTGGAGCTAGGAGGCTAATGTCACTAACAGGTTGTGTTTGCAGCCACACGTTAGCATCGAACAAACCGCATGGATTTGAGCTGTCGTTCTATGATTCATAACGAAAACAATTAAACCATTCAAATGGTTCTTTAAAGTCAACCTGAAATCAAAACTGACCTTTTTTTACAATTGAAAGACTTTATCATTACAAAGACGAAACCTTGTTTGCCCGTAATCTTCTTTCAACATGTAGTGACCCTGGCCCACCTTAAAATAGCCGTCAGTTTTGATCACCATTTTCAAGTGACTAAACATCGAAGAAACTCTTTGTAAGAGTTTAATCTTGAATAGACTTTCTGACTCGAATGCAGTAACAGCAGTCTGTACTTTTATCCACCAGTGGGTCGATATAATCTCCCATGATTATGAGTCTCAGTTCTTATGTGCATCAAAAAACAATCTTTTGCCTTTAGTGATATCCACCAGTACTCATGATTTCAACCATAGTTCCCCATTTTTCATTTTAAACTCCCTATTTTTTCAGTTTTTTGCACACAAGCTTTTCACAGGCTAATAAAAACAAATATTTTCCTATTATGATAAACCACCAGAACTCATGATTTCAACCATATTATGTGCATATTTACCAATTTTTCATTTTCATCTTAATATAGTTAACCACCTGCATGACTTCTATCCTTGCACACACCTGTTCTTGGTTTACACAGAACACAATGCTGTAGAACAGGGAATTTCCTTCAGCATTGAGATGGAAACATACTTTACACATGATGGGCAATGTTTTCTTTAGCATGCATTAGCGTATTAGTGCTCCGTCTTAGACAACAGGCGGCTCAAAAGGATGATTTTCCATCTGAGTGAAATGTTGGCACGATTGTTGACTTGTTAGTAGGGATTTATGTTAACGCATCGCATGATCGGCAGTGAAGGTTTCCACCATCTCAAAATTCAACCCCTAATTATCTCTTTCCCTGTTGTTAGTGCAACATGAGCCTCAAAAAACGTATCTTCATCTTCTCTGCCTTCATCGAAGTTTTCCATCTCCTGTCCTGAGCCTGTTCGTGGGTGGCAGGTCTGGACAATAAATGCAGTCGATCAGCCGAGCATGTTCATTGGCTTTATTTTTACACTGGAATCGTAAAGTTGTGAGATAAAATAATATAAATGTGCATGAGGTTTATGATAAAAAACAGTGACATACCTCCAGGGCCTTCTAGGTCTACTGATTTCTGTGAAGAAAAAGTCTGCAGTCTGTAGGATCGTCATGCTTTTATGTAAAACTCTGCAGGTATTGTAGTAAGACTCTTATTTCATTGTTAAGCTTTGAAAAGGTTAAAATATTCAAATGCCAACTTCAAATGATCTCTGTTCTCTGTTGTATCTGCATATACATATAACTGGGGCTGGGCCGAAGGCTTAACACTGTTAGGAATGGACAGAGGAATCATTCAATTAATGATTACTGTTATATATATATTTTTTTTTTGTTTTGAGCGTAGCTAATTCAGTAATAAGTCACTACTAGAATCATATAGGAGCACTAACAGGAATTATCATTATATAGAGGCATTTTTATTACTGTGCAGGCATTGCATTGCAGGCTTTGTACATTTGTTGACATTTATGTCTTGAATTGAAGGCCCTGCTCTGATAGTAATGGTTCACCAGTGATAACAGACAATGAACAAAATTCAGGTGTTTGTTACTTCTGTTTTTAGCAAAGCTGTGTTCTTTTGCCCACTTTTGTAGAAAACAGTATTCAGCATCACATGAGCAAGTCTTGAGTTTACAAGCGTGACTCATGCACCATGCTAGCGGGTGGTCATGAGCTTCTTAGCAACATTAGCAAACTTCAGCATCCAGAATGTCTTGGCTGATCGACTCTGTTTGGAGAAAAAGGGAAAATTGTGCAAATTTGTTCCCTCGCCCCAAACCAGCCGCTTGCCTACTGCACTAGCCCGAGCTCGAACCTAACTCATCCCCAATCTGTCAGCTTGTCTTGTGTTTTTGTTTTCTCCTGTGGTGGGAGAGCGGGTGGGCTGACAGATGGGGGAGAGCGTTGGACTTTCCATGAGCATCCAATCCCATCCCAAATCACCCCCACCCCCCACAGCCCCCACCACGAGCCTGGCTCTGATCCGGCCCCCCTGCTGCGGAGCCAGCAGCAGCCGCGTCCGCTTTCATACCACCTTTCATCATCTCCATACAGCTGTGCAGCCGTGTGGAGACGGCACAAGGCAGTGTGTGTCCCGCTCGCTGTCTCTGATCACGTACTCTGAAGGGCACGGGTAGATGGAAATGAGGACAACATGAGAAACACGAAGACCAGCAGCATCTTGGTGGATGCGTTTGGTCCCACACTCCACAAATGTTCAATGAGTTCCTTCAATGTGAAACATCCACACACACAGTCTGTCTCCTTTCTAGGCCCGTGCAGGATCCTGCAAACATCGAATCGTTCCTTTTTTCCTCCAGTAATAAAATAATGAACGACACGGACGATACACATGTTTTCTTCCAATTTATTACCTAAAAAAGAAAATGTCCTATCACAAGTCACACTGAAATGTATTGCTTAAGAAAAAAATATATTTAGATATTTTCTTTTGTCGTTTTTTTTTCCACTTGATTATTTCCATTATATTCCACAAAAACAAAAAACGGGGCATAGCAATACCCCTTTTTCGCCTTCTCCCACTTTAAAAAAAATGCACAAAGAAATACATAATTCACAGTTACCATTTTGGTTTTTATAAATTAATACAGTCACACATGTGCTACACCGGTCTAGAGCTAGAACATTGTATTTTTGACTCTTGTTATTATCTTTAATTGTTGGCTACAAGAAAGAACAGGCAACTTAAATGATGTGAACTTCAACAAACTGTATTGTAAACGCCCCCCTGCCCCACCCCACCCCTTTAAAACATCCCACTCTCAAACTCGTAATTTTTTTTTCCATTTTCTTTTTTTTTCTCATTTCACATATAGGTGAGGCACACACAGAGTATATTTCATACATATATGGAAATTAAAAAATGTTTTTTTGAGGGGCTTTGGGTGGAGGGGTGAGGGTAGGGATTGGGGGGGTGGTGAGGGTAGGGATTGGGGGGATTGGGGGTTCGTCCTTTGAAATCTTTTATCCAAGGAGGGAGGAAGTGCATGTAGTAACCTGTCCTTAAAGGACGTCTCCGTTCAGAGTCAGGGCACTTTTTTAGCTGTAGCACTACAGCGGAACCTTCCTCAATATTTTTCTTTCTTTTTTTTTCCTTTTTTTACATTTCATTTGTAAATTTGTTGCTTTTCAGCTTCTTGGTGGTAGGACAGATTAGGGTTCAAAGGATATGATTTTACAAACAAAGTATGGAACACACTAATGAAACCTGAAGCCATTCCTCTTACATCCAGGTAGTGCTGAATATTTGCAAATAATAATAATTATAACAATAATAATATTACCATTTTTCTACCAGAGCTCATATGATACTGCTGAAGAACCTGCAAGGGGTTGGAAAATAATACTTGTTCTGCTGTTTTTTCTTCTCCTCACTCACTCACTGAAGGGCAATTTTTTAAGGCACAGAGGCCTTGACATGTTAGAGCCTCCACCTTCAAGAAATGCAAAGAGTTGCCCGACTAATTGGAGAGAATGATGTTTTGGCAAAAACACAAAACAAGAATTCTGACGACAACAACAACAAAAAAAAAAATGAAACATCCCTATCTCGTCCCCCAGTTCCCAAGTGTCTCATTGTGAAAGTTAAGGCCACTTGAAAAAAAATAGACTAGGTTCCCCTCCAGGCAAGTAATCTCGTTGCAAACTCAGTGAGTGCAATCATGGTTTTCTTTTCATTTTTCATGTTTTTTTTTCATTTAATTTTGAATCTTGATCATAGTTTCAAGTCAGTAGGGGCAGACGCTGGTCCAACATCCTGGTTTCTCCTGCTGGGGAGGTGGGGGGGCAGGGCGTTCGGCTCTGTGGACCCCTTTTTCCTAGATGTAGAAAATGTTCAGTTGCTCTAAGCTCATCACAGTCCAGGAATGATCCATGAATACAGTAAAAAAAAAAAGGCCCACCCCATGTTTTGGTTCACCACTGATATGTAACGTCATCTCGAATTAGGAGATCCCGGTCAGCGGAGCAACTATTTTTTTCTTATGAATGCATGCATTTTTTTAAATTCCTTTTAAGCACCAGTTTCTTGTGTTGTTTTTTTTGTCTCCTACAAAAAGACGAGGCTAAGTCACACATTTGCATGCAAAGTAAAGTCCCATGTAGCAGCAGAACTGTCGGGTCTGTGGAAGGCCTAATTGGATGTTAGCGCATCTACCAGTGAGGCACGATCGAGTAAGTGAAGGTGGCGGCTGCAGGCCTGTTTTTCTCTTTCTTCATCGCGCAGACAGACTGAGGGGCCTAAATAAGAGCAATTTAAGAACAATTTGCAAAAGGTTTGCTTCGTGAGACTGCCATTACTTAGACAAAACAGTAGTTATCATGGGAAAGGGTGGCGTCTGAAGTTTCAAGCGTGTATCTGAATGTTAATCAGCGTTTTCCTGGTGGTCTCGGAGAAAGAATGAGCGATTTCAGTGGACTCTACACTAAAATGTACCTGTTATCCACAGATAGGAGGACAAACTGAGAGAAACTCTGTGTTTAGATAGCTATAACAACACTATTTCTTTCGTGGCTTCACCTAAGCCATATTCAGTAACTAGGTTTTTTGAAAGCATCATGTTAAAAAGGAAAATATATATGTATATATATATATTTATATATATATATATATAAACAAACTGACTGACTTTACAGTTCATATTTTGTTTTTATTTTTGGTGTTTTTTGAACGTTTTTTGAGAATGGATCCGGCTTTAAACCCCCGTCACTCCACCGAGCTGCGTTTAAGAAGCTTTTGTGATGTTGAACATGCACTGTACCATTTCTTAGTCATGTTTTGACCATCTTTCATCGAAAACCAAAAAGATATGTGCAAATAAAACCTCCTCGCCGAAAACCTGAATGCTATGTGGGTAATGCTACATATTTTTTTCTGTTTTCAAAAAATAGTAAATTGATTAATAGTAAGAAAAAAAAGCATAAACAAAGAAGAAATAATCCCCACCCCACCCATTTCAGATCTGCTTCATGGCTCCTAAAATTGTTTTAAATGCCCCTGTGGGAAAGAAATAAAATAAGGGGAAAAAAGTGGCAGCAAGACCAGTGAATGTTATCTAGATTCGCGGCAGCTGCTTTTGCCCCACGTTCTCCTTGGGAAAAGAAAACAAAAAGGAGAAGAAAGAAAAACCCCAACACCATTAAAGTCCACTATGCTCCTTTCTTGCTCTCTGCTTCCTGCAAAAGTTTGCATCTGTGTCCTTGGCGGTCATAAGTCTAATCCACGGCCGCCATGCGATCAGCCTGGAATTGGGTCCATTTCCATAAACGCAGGCTTGACAGGGACAGTACGGCAAAAAGTCAGTTTAACTTCCATTGTGAAACGAGTCTGTGGTTGAGGGGAAGCGTTCAATGCTTTGAATTTTTCTCAGTCGTCACCAGCCTGAACGTTCGCGCGGGCCCCCTTCCTGTACACACCCTAACGCTAGCGGCCTGTCGCCCTCCTCAATTAACACGACCCGTCCTACTCGCGTCCTTTCAGGCCATGATGAACTCCGACTTCATGTCGGCCTTGACGTCGGGCTTCCACACTGAGTCGTCAAAGTCCAGGTCCAGGGAGCCCTCACTGGACATGCTGCTGTTGCTGTTGCTGCGGCCGGCCTTGCGGTTGAGCAGCCAGGGGTAGGGGGCACGAGAGTCCCTCCGGGCCTTCCTGCGCAGGCGCTTCTGCTGCATGAGGAGCTGCAGACGCTCCACCTTACAGCGCGTGGCCCGGTTCTCCGTCTGCCGCAGCCGGTCACCTGGAGAGAGGAGGGAAGAAACAGAATTAGAACCAGTCCAAGTCAGGCTAAGGTCTGCCTGCAGGAGCTCCATGAGGTGGATCAAAACATGAATGTGCAGTCACTACATAACACAGGTGGTGGTGGCTTAAAACAAGGGAAATACTGTTTCAGTTCTATTCAATTTTATTTATACAGCGCTTTTTACAACCCGCGTTGTCACAAAGCAGCTTTACAGAGTCCAAGTTCGAGCCCCTAAAGGTTACAGAGGCGAGGAAAAACTCCCTAAGACTAGAGGAAGAAACCTCAGGAGGAATCTAGACTCCAAAGGGGGACCCGTCCTTCTCTGATCGACCCAGAGCGTGAAAAGCTATGGAGATAACTAACAGTAGGCCTTCATGTACAGACTTAAACACTCCCGAACAGCTAGCAGTCTACGGCTAACAGTATTTTGTGAGAGTTTTTTATACTTCAATGACTCTTTGAGTTATCAAAAATTAGTACCCATCCCTACTTTAAGCAAGAGCCTTAGTGAAAATATCAAACTGCTGCGTCCTCTGATGGCTGCCCACATTTCAGTAGTTTTAGTACATCATTCAGTATTAGCAGTCCCCCGCAACCTTTTGCATTACCCTGGGTGAACACACCTAGCTCTAAGAGAGCTGGTACACTATGGCCGTGCTCGATTCCAGGCAGGGCTGCAGCGCTTGGACTGTGGATCTTCAGCACAGGCGGGTCTGTGCAGTGTTAGCTGAGATGAAGGCTCAGAATAAATACACTGAAGCTTAAGCCATGATGCTGTTATACTTTACAAAGACACGCTGTGATCTGTCCCAGACTCACTCTCACTCTCTCTCTGCAGACACACACAGGTACACGTGCTTGCAGTATCTGATATCAGCACAAAGCATGGGGCTGTGCGTCCTTGCTAACAACCTTATCGGAAACTGTTTTTTTTTTTACAGAATATCCTGGTGGATGTGACCTTGAGACTTGCAAGTAGTAAAAGGAGGCCTGCCATAAAAGCACACACACCAGAGTACCCAGGTGCTACCATGGAGCTGAGTTGGGCCTTCTTTCACAGGTAAAGATTTTCTAACGCTTATCACTTTCCATCACTGCAGCAATCCTCAATGCATTTTTAGCTGTTGATGTGCCTATTGGAAAAGGGAAAAAAAAACCCTCCAGGGTTTTCTCTTCTCTGTGCATTAGACCACACTATTCTGCTCAACCTTAATTTCATTTATAAATATATTCAGAAGGATGGAAGGGAAAAAGCAACCGCAATCTATTAGCTAGCTCCATTAGGATCTATCCCAGAATTAAATAATGAAATAAAAGGGTAGAATGTCAATAATCCAAAGCACGGACCATCTTTCATTGGATGCAGCCTGCCTCTCACTCTCTCTCACATACACACACACACACACACACACACACACCAGAGGCAGCAGCAGCAGTAGCTTTTAACATGGATCGATGGCAAATTAAAAAGACCTATTGATTAAACCTTAGCTCTAGTGCGGCAATCCATCTCCAGGCGAGGACACGGCTATTGGCTTTCAATAGAAAATGCAAGCGAATGGAAATTGTAAGCGAAGCAAGGCAGGCTTCATCCCCCCACCACCCTTTTCCTGGCCTAAGCTCATTGAACGAGTAATCTCCCACCCAACTCCATCCCCCCCAAGAGTAAAGAGACCCCAACAGCACACATACCCCCCCTCCCAAACCTTGTCTGCTGGAAGAGAAGGAGGTGAAGGATGGGGGCCCGTGTTGTGGCATTCTGCCCCAGCTAGATGGATTCTGGGGGTGGGGATCAGATATGTTTGGCAGAACTCAAATCAATCTCCGTCCCCTCCTGAAAACGTGAGATTGTGTGGGTTCAATTTCCCCTTGTACTTAATTAGGGATTTTTCAATGGTTAGGGATATGAATCTTCCATGGAAAAATGTTTGCTGAAAATGACTTGTGACATGCCGCCTTGTCTACCGCTGGTGCTTCCTAACTGTCTTTTCACTCAAAAGGACAGGCCATATAAACAAAGGCTTCATTACATTTTCATATCTTGTCTCCTTCCAACTAAAACGCAGCGTATGTGGCATAAGCACAAACAAAAGATGGTGTCAGGCACAGCAAGAGCACTTCACTGTGCATATATGTGTGTGTGTGTGTGTATTATACATATATAAAGTGATAAAATGTGCACATATGTACTACATTATGTATACTACTTATAATACAGAATAGTAGCAATAGGGGCAAATGTAGATTATGGTCTACGCTGAAATGCACTGGGCCTTTGTTCTGCTCCGCTAACCACCGGCCCTCCTTATCCCTCGCATGAGCTACTACCAACTTCCCCCTTTTTAAAGCCCAGAGAAAATAAAGCATCAGAGCTTCATCCACTGCTATTTATTCCCTGGCTCTGGCTCTCTCCTTCGTGTGTCCTCTCCAGCAGTCCCAGTGCTGCTGCTGCAGGCACAAATGTAGGCCAGCTACCCTCACCCTGTCAGTCTTGCCTCTCCACGATAACTGCAGGGAGCAAGAGAAGGGGGAAAATGTACACACTTTGCATGCAAGCTGATGTGCTCCAAGGGACAAAGGTAAAAAAAAAAAAGCTAGAGTGGCTCATTAGTAGCACGAAGCACGGCATGCCACTGCAGAGGTATTGTACTGCACTCACAATGGGCTCAAAGAAGCTGAGGAGACCCCTTCCTACCAAGCCAAGCTTTTTTTTTGTCTGACTGCATGCTTTTTCTTCTTTGTGAGAATCCGTGGCCCTGGCCAGTGTCTTTTCCCACACATGGCTGCTGGAGACAGAGATGCCATTCCAAAAACCTGCTAGGACTATGTGATATATTTGTTGTTAATGACAATATTAGTAATGACGAGCTATGAGAAGCCTGATATATAAAAGAACGGATATGATCCAACTACATTAAATGTTGTCTCAACAATAGCCTTATCAAGTAGATCTCAAATATGTAAGAGTATCTGGTACCCGGAGATTTTTCTAGAAGTGTACAGCTCCTTGCTTTGGAGAAATGGGGACAGGACCTTCATGTTCACTTGCTAACATCATTAGTGAGCCTGTATGCTGAATACTGTGGCCCAATGGGGACTCCAGTTTCTGTTTGTGGTAGCAGGGGCTATTATCTGTGGCGGGGCTAGCCTAGCCTGCAGCCTTCCTGCCACTCTGCCTGAGCAGACATAAGTAGGGAGAGAGAGAGAGAGAGAGAGAGAGAAAGAGTCACACAGAAATAGAGAAAGAGAGGGAGAGCCTCAGGGAGAAAGGCCAGGCAGCAAGTGCGGGGGCTGGGCAGAGGGGAAGCGGGGATACACTGGGAACAAAAGCAAGAGCGAGGAGGAAAAATGCTTCCTTTTTCCTTGCTGCTTCTAGTGCTTTTAAAGCTCCTCCCTTTTGCAAAGACTCGGGCACACACATATGCATGCTTGAGGGCAGGACAGGAACAGAGTGATTTTTGCCAGCAGCAAATCACGAGTGAACGCGGGTCACCAACAAGGGGGGGAGGAGGGTGGGCGAGAGAAAAGAACGCCTCCCCCTCTGCTTCCCCTCCCTTCCTCTCTGCACCCTTCCCATCCTCCCCTCACTAGCCTCCTCCGCCCCAGCTAAGTCCCTACGCCAACGCTGCATTGTCTCTATGCAAGCCGTATGCTGCAGTGTCCTCAGTTACACGCCATGCAAACGAGCCAAACCCTGAGCGCTACGGGCTAATGCAGACCCCCAAAACCTGCCGCTAAACATCACGTGCAAGCGGGGGAGTTCAGCTGTTCACTCTGCACATGACTTATACACCTGGCCTTCCTCTCTTAACCCCCATAACCCACCCCCACCACCACCACCCACGCCCCTCCCCCGCAGAACAGCACTGCACGGCTGGGTCCTCCAAGGGACATAAAAAAGGCAAATGAGAACAAGCCTGGAGAACAAGAGGCTGGAAAAGATTACACTGGAAATCCCTTTGGAATTTCAAAGTAGCGACCGCTCTCTAACAAAAGCCGCTACTCATTGCAGAGCGTTTTAGAAATGGGGACAGACTCTAGCTTGCCTTGTGCATCTCGGCAAAAAGGGTGATGCATGAGAATGTATCGATCGTGACATTGAGGGAGGAGGATTTAGACCAGGCCCTCATGCTTATCGCCATGTGAGGGAAGAAAATGGAAGGAGACACAAGGAAAAAAATGGGAATGGGTGGGGAAAATGAAAGCAAGAGAGAGAATGGGGGGAGGGGGCAACAAACGAGGCAGTTGGCCTAGCTGAAGGCACTGGGTCACTTACAGGCGAGTGGAGGGTAAGTCCAGACAAGCAGCCTACACTACAACAGCTGACCAGCTTCAGTGAGCTCTCGCTGCATTGATCCATTAAAGATCAGCTTAATTAGAAGTTGTCTTGTTTGACTTGCTTGTTTGTTTTTTTGGGTTTTTTTTTAATCCTGTGATCTTTTGGAGTCTAGATGCCAAAGCTCTCATCAAGGGGAGGTTTCACAGCAGTACAAGCAACACAGCAAGTCAGAAGCTACGTCTGAGGCTATTCAGCAAGCCCTATTGATCTGATAGACATATCACACCTACAGTAAAGACCATGAATGGCCACGGCAAGACAACATGAGCAACACAAGGCTTCTTCAATGCACAGTCAAATAAAAAGCCCTGACGGCCATGCCCAGCTGTGCTCTTAAATCAGAGCACGCAACTGAGCCGTGATCCAGCTGCAGCATGTTCTTAGAGTGCTGGAAGAGAAGCCAGCTCTGCCTTGAAGGGGAAAGCAAGCTCAGAGTTGTTACATGGCACAGGACAGGCATTGTGTTCAGCCATCTGGAGTCTTAAAACCAGGGGAGCCTTTACCAGTCCCACCATCTCCAGCCACTCTTGGATGCAATGCCATCAATGACCCCACAGGGAGCCTGCATCTCAAATAACCGTTATTTGCATACTGGGAGCAATAAAGGGCATCAGATAGGGGTTCTATACAGCCCTGGCCGACAAGAGGGGAGGCAGGTTCAGTTACGGCCTCACAGCAGCCAACAGGCGGCCTGGGAGGGCTACTTACACATTCGCCCATGGCGTGGTTGCGCCAGGGAATAAATTATTGAACTGTGGCCAGGCACATGCAGGTCAGAGCTCCATAGCGACAGGGAGAGGGACCTGGGGCACTCGAGTACAAAAAAGATCCACAAAAGTGGCGAGCTGGGGGCTCTCGGAAAGAAAGCAACGGCACTGTTTAACCGAGGAGCAGCCAACGACAAAGAGGACTAAGATTTTGACATTTCATGTTCCACAGAATGTACACAGGAGCTGGGAGCATTTGCTTTTGGGTGGATTAAAGGAGTGACTTGAGGAATTTGAGTAGTCCCCACCCCAGTCCCCCCTCGCTTTCTCTCTCGCTCGCTCTCACTCTCTCTCTCTCGCTCTTTCTCTCTTCTGAAACACAACTCCACCCAGGCTGTCTCTTCCTGAGCCCAAACTAAACTAACCTGACCTGACAGATAGCGAGGGGAGGAGAAGGAGGAGGGCATTCCACCCCCACCTCCTGCCCCCTACAGCCGCGTTTCAGACTCGGTTTGGTCCGCTTTTAGTCCTTCTGTTAAGCTCTGTAGCCAAGGAATACAGAGGCTAAAAGCTCTGGCTAATCTTTTAGCCTTCAGGACCTCATTCTGTCTTTCCGCCCTTCATTCCTTCTTTATTTCTTTCACTTTTCCCCTCCTTTCTGTCCTTCCCTCCCTTGCTCCCTCCCTCTCTGTGGCACCGCAGTGGAGCAGGCTGGTGTTCTGCTGAGCTATTTACTCACTCTGGTCAAATAAAAGGGCAGGCCCACACTGGGAAGGGAGTGCTGAGACCCCACTGAGCCTAGGACTTCTATTCCCAATTGCCAAACCCTCTCAATAGGTGATCTTCCCCCTCCTGAGGTTCATAATCTAGTCTCTTCGGTCACGCAGGCCAGAGCCAGTCAAAGCCAACAGTCTGATCGAATCAAAGCCAAAGGAGGGGGATCAGTTGCTTTCTTCATTCACATACATTCACATACTAGATGTAAACGAAGAAGTGGTGGCCTCATGGAGACAGAGCAGCAAGTATGTGAAATTTCCAGGAGCCGGGCTTACCCAGAAGTCGTAGAACACATCGTCTCACAGACTATTCCTGTAGGCTCACAGAAGCAGATTTCTGTGAAAACCTTAATAGTCATAACGCAATTCAATCATCAGGTGCTGAGAAATTAAAGCCTCTCACGAAGAGTCAGCTGTTTTTTCACCTGCTCCTTACGTTCCCCAAAGCAGACTAAGAAAACACAAACTGACAAACACGCCAAAAAATAGGCAGCTCTTTCCACAACTACCCCCTCCTCTCATCTCAAAAGGAGGCACCAATTAATCAGTGGGCAGTCGCTGGCTAGATATAAACACAGATTTTTTTTATGAATGGAGCCTTAGTAGATTTTCTTCCCCTTTCCTCCAGACCTACAAACACAATGAGTATTCTCTTCGAGCTCATGTTTCTTGTATAAATCTCTCTATTTAAAGACTGAAAGGAAAACAAGAAGTCATTGAGGAGGCCTGGCTCGCAGTGCCTGGATGGCTTTTACAGATGGGGCCTGAGCGCTGGCCAGCCAGAGTGGAAACAGTAGGATGGCCCATTGACTGGAAATGTGGGAGTGGAACAAAGGCTGATGATAGAAGCAGGGGGTGAGTGCACAGAGCACACAGATCAGCTATGCATTATTACAAAGGATAGGAGGTTTCCCCACCCCCCTAGAATATTTAGCAAAACGGATCTAAAATCATTGCATTATTCCAATAATCAATGGTATTCTTTCACACTCTGCATTTTTAAAGTGTTAATGAAATCTGCCATACTCTCAATGGTAAATAACAGCATTGTTTCATTATCTGGAAGCTCAGCTGCAGCTGTGTTCTACTCTCCTCATACACTGGAGAAAGGTAATTCAGTTTCTGGAGACAAAGCGGGGTACCTGCCACACGTCCGTGAAAGATCTTAGCTGACTAGTTTGCCCTCCTCCCCCTCCCATTCATTCTCTCCTAGAGGAAAGCTGACACCGTCAGCACAGAGACAAAGCCAGACCTGCTGCTGCTGCCGGAGCGCAGCCACTGAAGCCTAACAGAACAAGTCTGCCAAGGAAGGTATTGGAATCTCAAGATAGCAGCATCTTTTTACCTCACTTACTTCTCCCTTACCCTCTACACCACAAACATCAACCTGAACCTGTTCCATCAAAGAGTGCCTTTGCACTTTTCCTAAGGGCCCATTTTAAGGCCCATATTTCAGTTTTTCAGTCTCAGAACTATATAATGTATATATTAATTACCTACCAATTCAATGTAGTTAAAGTTAGAGAGATCAACCCCATTCCTGTGCGGCACATTCATCCCTTGATCGACACCATGAGTGTTCGAAAGAAACTAAGCTTAGATCTTGAGCTGAAACAACAGTTACTCACCAGGAGGCTTGCACATTCGGACCTGACTCTGGCATTGGACCAGTGGGTGGAGGGTTGGCTGGTTCATCAGTGGCATGGAGGTAGCTTTAGAGGAGATACCAGCAAGCTCGGACACGCCTGGAGGAGAAGGTGGAGGAGAAGGTGCTGGAGACCCTGAGCTGCCACACTGGGTCTGGTAACGGAGCTGCGTGAGGGATGCAGGCATGCCCTGGTAGTGGCGGGTAGCGCTCAGGAGGTCATTCAGGATCTGTAAGATGGTGCTGATATCCCGTCGTGGGCGCCCACTGCTGTCCTGACAGTTTGGATGCAAAGTGCCTGAGGAAGAGCAAAAGGAACACACCAAAGTTCAACACCTGCTCTGTCTTCCAATTTCAAAAGAATGGCACTTTTTAGCCTTTCCCTCTCCATTTCCCTGCCACCATTCTGATTATCACAGTTTTTGAGGGATGCTTCTACAGGCAGCTTCTCTGTTTCACAATGTTTCATTGTAACTCTATATAGAAAGATTTATTCCCACATTAACCACAACAGATACTACATATAGCTTCATCTACTGTTAGGTGTTGCCCAACTAGCCATGCATAGACCGCAATAGTCTTATTCTACTTCATCACATCCCACAAATTATAAAGCAAGTGAGCCCTCATGTTGAGTATGTATATCATTTTCTGTATGCAAAGCTCAGGAGGGTGAAAAGGAGTTGGGGGTGGGTGTTTATGATACTGAAAGAGGCAAATGTACTCAAAAGTAGCAATGATTCAGAATACCTGAAAATGTTCCAGAGAAAACTCCTGGAGCATGGTTGACAAAGCTTTCGATAATAGCACCAGGTTTGCGTGAGCGCGAGGGAGCATTGCAGTTGCTGGCAGTCTTGGCAGTACAGTTTGCCTGTGGAGGACATGGGCAGATGGTTAAAACAAAACCTGTCCCTATCTCACCGTCAGTTTAATTCTATGATCCATAATAATCTTGTGGGATTTGAACCGAAAGGATTGAGCCTTACCTCTGAACAGGGGGTGGCAGGGCTGGGGCTGCTGGGGGAGCTGGGGCAGGCTGATGGGGGCTGCTGAGAGCGAAGGAGTCCATCTGGGAGGGGTGAGGGGCAGGGTGGGGTACTGCAGTGTCTGGAGGCCGAAGTGGGATACATGAGAGGCACAGAGTGGCCAGAGGGGGAGGGGGTAAAGGCTGCAGGGCTGGGTGGGAGTGTCGTGTGCGGATGATGGGGCTGAGCATGCTGATGCGGGTGCGAGTGCGGGTGTGGGCTGTGCGACACTCGAGCAGTCGAACCCACAGCCCCTGTTGAGTGTCCCGTTGTGCCCTCTGAGCCCCCACGTGAGATTAGGTGCCGGTGCTGCAACTGCTGGCTGCCTGAGTGCTGAGCTGCCAACTGCAGCTGGACAAACATCATGTGATCGCCTACTCGAAGAGCCAGGGTCAAAGGAGAGCGGCCAGACAGGAAGTCGCTGACCTAAGAGCAGGAAGAGAGGGGAAGGGAGGGTTTAGGAATCTCCCCGAAGTGCGGCACTTGACTCGAGCAAATTCATGAAAATAACTGAATGAATGCAAAATTGTGAATGGTGCTTTAGGACGAGCAAGTTTATGTAAAAGCACACACACACAATCACACACAAACACTCCCCCGGCCCTGAACTCTACCATTCAGTACACCCACAAAGGGCTAACTTCTGTCTGGCCTCAGGCCTGAAAAATCCACCATAGTAACAGGATGCAGACCCACTCGCCGCACAGCCACATAATAGCCGATTGTTTGAGAGGCTGGGACGGATCTGGAAGGCTTGCCCATTTTAGGAGTGCCCAGAATGGGAAGCGGAGCTAAGCATGGGGGCTCTGACCCCTACAAATCAGGAAGAGAAGCACACAGGGCTTGTCTTGACTTGGCTCCCTCAGCATACTCATAACAACTTCCCTCTTGTCCCATCTCAGCCTCAGGGTTTCTTTATAACAGCTGCCACTTACTGGTCTGGTAGCAGGAAAGACCTCAAAGGCACAGTCTTGGTCGAGAGTCCCTCCTTCTCTTTTACTTATTCAGACTGATGTATTTTTCAACACACATTTCTGATCTGCCATGTTGGAATGCCATCTATTATTTCTAGAGCAAAATAGATGTTTCGGAATAATGAAAATGATGTATAGCTTTCTGAAGGACCTACAAGTAATCCTGAATTAACCTTCTTTTGAGAAGTAGTATCTAAGTACTGAAGGCGTCCTTAATTCTAAACTCAAAATCATAACAAAGAAAGTACAGATGTTTTAAAAAATGTTCACATATATTTACTTAAACTGCAATACTGTTTACATCAAGAGGGCACATGGTTTATGCAGAGGGGCCATGTGCATAAACTGTACAAGAACAGGTTCTACAACAGAACCATCTGAATTTGCAGTGGGCTTGTGCTGGCTAAGCTACCCGTAACCTTCACTGGGGTCTCCCCCAGCTCTTTGTTGATCTATTTTTCCATCAACAGTGCACTCTCAGCAGCCCAGTGACCTTTACCACAGGAGCAAAGAATTAAGACACAGGGGCTCTTGCATTGTCATCATCTCGAAAATCATGGATATCTCATATATACACTCATCAAAACTTTATCCACATATTTTGACATGGAGATAATATTTTACACGTGAGGCAATGGGTCTTCAGAAAACTCCATGCAAAGGTCACCAATGAGTCACCCCACATGGTGGGCAGAGAGGATCCCTGCACTGATTGACAGCTGTCAAGCAAAGCGTAATACTGATTTGCATCAGCCTACACAGCTCAGACACTGCAGAGAAGTCCCTGCGATATCTTTATGAATAACCTCTTTTAAGGCGAGAGGCAAAGCCAACGCATCAGTACGCGTGGCTTTGGCGCAAAGCCCCCAAGGAACACCATGCTTTGGGACTGTAAGTCAACGAGTGGGCACAGCAGACCCCGCATTAGCCTCGCAGATCAGTCCCCCTGAGCCAAAGAGTCACACTGACTCATTCGCAAGGCCCAGACGCTACCCACATAATGAGAGAGTGCGCTAACCCCAACCAACCAGTAAAAGTGGCCCTGAGAGGCGAGGACAATCTGCAGTCTGCAGGCGGCAGAGACATTCCCCACAGCAGTCAGCCGCTTGACTCAGAGTCAGACTGTCAATACATCGCCCACCACACACTTCTCTTATATAAAAAAAACAACAAATGACCGCTGGAGGGCAATGAGTTTATTCTTTAACTGCCTTCTCTGGTCTTTACTGATATAATAGCCACCAGCAACCAAAGACCACAGATTTCAGTTGCATGTCGAGTCCACACCGATGGACGGAAAAAGGAGCGAACGAAAATACATTAGAAAAACATTTTGGAGAACATGCAGTAGCTGTCTAAGAATGATCTTAGTCAGCTACCAGACCTCAGCATTCTTCCTTTCACTGAAAAAGATGAGGAAAACACATGAGACCTGTGGCTAGAAATGCCAAAGAAGTTTAAGTTAGAAGACGCTTTGACTTTGTGGGTGTAAGAGGACCTGTATAGATCCTGCTGGCCTGGAGATTCTAGTGCGACGGTCTGCAATCGGTAGCACCTGAAATGGGTCAGGCGGTCGAAAGCGCCTGCACAGCTCTGCTCAAATGCACCTCTTTGTTCTAAAGGCCACTGACTTGAGCGCTCATGCCAGAGATGATAGATCGTGCTCTGACGAAGCGTTCTCAAACGACGGCAGGAAAATGTCTTTGAACTCGTCTGACCTTCAAACAGGGCCCCAACCCGCATCTTCCACCTTCCCCCTCCTCCTGTTCTCCAAAGGCCAGAAATACGGCTAGAGTAAAGCTAGACATTATTATATAAGTGTGAGCCTATGGTTTCTGGATAAGGAGTGAATGGGTGCCTGCTTGGACGACTGGTTTACCTCCAAGACCCTAGAACCTCTTTACCCTTCATCTCCTGTCTGTTTTGTTTTGTTACAGTGGCATTTCGCTCTGCAGTGGGCTGCGGTTGCTATGCAGGGAAGAGAGAGTGAAGGAGAGAGACGGGGGAAAGGCTGTGGGGGGAAGGTATGCTCGGTTGCGGGAGAAAGAGGTGGGGGTGGCAACCGCGTGGAGATGCTGCTGGATGGTGATGAAATATTCAGTGAGAGTACGCCTCTGGCTTCTCATCACAACCCCACACCCCACCACCCAGAGAACTCAGAGGCTGAGCGTGTATGTGTCGGAGTCCCTGCGGTTCAAGGAACTCATTTGCAGCCTTTTTTCTTACAGCACACCAGGCCAAGAGTTGGAGCGTGGGACACCGCAGCGTCCACTATCCAAAGACTACTGTCCTTGACAGAGCAGTGGAGCAAATTCAAAAAGAATTGCAATGGTCATTGCATCGTAAGACTAGGTCTATAAAGAAAACTACCTTATTAACCCCCCCAGCATCAACGAGCAGGTTTTGATCGCTCTGGGGGTCTATTGATATACTCTCCATAGAGAGGCGCAGTTGGTCAGGATGCAATAACAAGCCCTTGTAATATAATCAATGGCTTGCATCTTTTTCCAAATCTTGAAAAGAACACCATCTTCAAAGATCTCACTGAAGGGATGCTGGCCTACACAAGGTCTAGATGAGACAGAGCTATGGAGAGGTTGGAGATGGGTTTGGTCCAGTGGGTGATGGCTGGATTTGATCAGCTGAATGTTTACCAAATCCAGAGTGGCACGCCTGATGGGCTGCCTGCTAAAGCGCCTGTCATCCTCCTTCTTTTCTATATCCGACCTGAACCCAACAATCAAATCGCTTTGAGCTGTTCTGAGGGCTACAAAGAAGCAATCCACTTAGACTTTGCTCTCAGCTCCTGCTGGGTCCTCCCTCTCTCCCTCCCTCCTTCCCTCGTGTTGTGCCTTCTGTGTGATCAGAAATACGAACTGTGAGGGATCAACACCTTCTGACTCAGACTAAATTGGCTCGAACAGGCAAGAGACTGCGCTATAAGCGACTTTTATTTCACACCCATAATAGTGAGGCACAGCTGTACTTCATGAATATATTTACATGCATTTAAATGCCACTCCTTTATTAGTCCAAATGCTAACAGGTTATTGTGAGAGAATACCTTTCCAAAGGCAAGCCTGGGATGATTTTTAAGCAAGTATTCTCAGAGTCCTCCAACCTTATATGAAAACAGCCCTTCAGTTACAATGGCTGAAAGGAAAAGGCAGCCAGTCACCAATCAAATCAATGTTGTCAAGTGTCTAAATTCTATTTTTTTTTTTGACATATGCATGCAATGTGCAAACACACTGGTACACACAGCTTATCTTTTATTATTGTCAATCAGGGAAAGGCAAACAAATCTCTCTTCCTGTTAACGAAGCCACCCCATGGAGCAGCTGGTCATCCAGCAAATAACACAAATGTTATGATTTGTGTCATATTCTCATTTGTGATGACATTTGTTTCTTTTTAATTGCTCTACAAATCATTGTTCGTTATCCAGTGGGACCACGTCACTGGAACCTTTTGTGTCTCTCCCTATTTTTATCTCCTGCCAATATAAAGCATTCTGAGTCACCGCTGTCCTTCCTGGTAATCTCATATACACTCCATGAGAACTCAAGTGGGGGCATCAGAAAGGGCAGTTCTCAGCCTGCGCTTCGCTGACAATATCCGTCCCTTCCAACACCTCCCCCGCTGTCCCTCTCAGTCTCAGCCTGGGAGGGGGAGGGGGTGGGAATTGCGAGAGGGGTGACGAAGAGGTGACTCGTCCTATATTGTTAGATCCGCTATTTGCATCTGTCCGTTTTCAGACACAATGACAAGCCCTGGCTCATTGTGGAAGCGCTCTGGAGAGGGCAGTGGTCGTTACCAACACAGGTGGGGAGATACGACCAAAATACATCACTGAATAACAGTGAAGATGCAGGAGCTTTGAGAGACAAACTACATCGTTATTCCCGGAGGACAGAGAGAGTGATGTACCTGCCTTCAGACGCAGGTTAGCACAGACATTGCCAATCAGGGAACTCTCCAGCTTGAAGGAATATGACACTGGTCATTATTTACACTGGGGGGGGGGGGTCCGTAATAAGCATGTTAAAACTGTTAAGCTCCTGCTTTCAGATCTCCATGTTTGTTCTACTGATACCCATAAGCTGTGCGGTCATAACTGATATCCGGTTTGGATTTGAATTCTGTTGGAAGTCAATGAAATAAAAGGCAGTATGAGATGCTTTGGTTTGGATTCCCTTTCCTTTGCTTTGGTTTGGATTCCTGTTTAATGACAGCGAGAGGGGGAAAAAAACTTGAGACGTCACCGAGACATGTAAAACCACAGCAGCCTCAAATTACAGAGCTGCAGTAAGAAGGAAAATACTATTCCAATAATTGCCAGTCTACCTTTTCCATAAAACACTCTCCATCTCATTACATGGAAGTCCAAGATAGATCTTTCTCAGGAAGCTACCCGAGTGCTCCATGCTGGCCTTATCTGCTGTAACTCTATGAGTGTGGTTCCAGGCACATAACCTGATCTGCCTGCTCCCTCTCACACTGACACACACATACACACAAAACCCCACCACATAATTGGGTGGGTGGGCTTGACCTGGGGCTTCACCCTGAAACTAAATGCTCTACAGAAAAAAAAACTAAAACAAGCTAAAAGTCATTCTTTTCGGTCACACATTATTCATATGTCTGCTATTTATAGTCATTCAGTCCTAAAACAGCATATTATGAGAACTGCACTAACAGGGCTTAATCTAAAGGCATCCCTGGGAAAAATGCAGCAGTAATACATCATGAGGTCTTTAACAATGAAAGGGAAACGATTCTTTCTCTAATTTAAAATGAAAAAAAAAAGATAAAGTACCAAAGCCAACATATCATTATGGAAGCTCTGTAACCGTTTCCGGCTCGTGGTGCGCTGGAAGAAGCCATGGGCCGGAGCGGGGCCACATTCAGAGCCTGTATGAAAGGCTTTTCTTTAGGAAACAGCCGACGCGGCAGCTGCTGTGAGAAGGCGTGCAGCATGAGAAGAATGGTGTACTCCCCTGCCAACCCCCCAGCATACATACACACACACACACACACAAAGCACCCTCCTCCTCTCGTTCATACACACAATCTTACTGCTCCGTCATCACTATGAGCTTTTCTTCACGCTCTCTTGCATACAGACACACGTACATGCGCACATGCAAACACGCATTCGCAAGCAACAAAGCCAGTGTAACGAGGGAACCTGTGACACTAAAGAGGCTGAATTCCCAACAATGAGGAGCTGGCATTCATACAATTTATATAAACGGACACAAAAATGAGAAGCCATGATAAAACATATGCAGAGCCCAAATATGGCCTATATAATGCTATGGTACAATGGAGTAAAAAAAAGCAGACAACGTTCCTCATGATAGAGAATAGTATATTGAATATCAGCCTGCTGATCCCATTTTTGCTGCAGCTCGACTCTTGAGGCATATGGTTGCCTTCAAAGAGGACTGGGGTCTTATTGAAGTGGGTGCTAGGTGGAGCTTGCCCTGGCTTGTCTCAGCTCAGAGATGTTGCCAGGAAACTGGAGGGTGTTTCTTAAAATATGCATACTGAGTGCGTTGGGGTTTTGGGTTTAGCAACAGACATATACCCCCCTTTTAGGCACACAAGCCTTCTCTTGAGCACATATGTGACTCCTTACCTGCGTTTCCGTCAGACTCTCCAAGGCCTGCATCACTGACTGCTCAGGTCTTGATGCTTGTGACTTCAAGGAAAAGAGAATTGAGAGTCAGTTTCACTGCGTGCGCTTTCAGATTGTGCAAGTGTCAAAAATGTCTGTTGCATGAAGTCAGAGGAATCTTTACCATTAGACCTGCTTCGACTGTCGGGACGAGAGTCAACTTGCTCCCGTCTGTAATGCCCAAGTCCTGAAGTTTTCCTGAACTCAGGCGCCTGCAGAGAAGACGGAAACTCAAATGAGAATTCAGGGCGCACTGGCCATCTTTAAAAAAGAGAAATAAATGTGCTCGTTTTGCCAGGTTGTCTGTGACGGGTCAAACTCAAAGTGACTGAATGAAGTTTACCTTATTACATGACAATTACACATGCACAGGATATACACTAAACAGTGCACTTGGTGACAGATAGCGCTATCAAACTATTACTGGCGGATTATCAGCAACTTGGCCATGCAAATGCATTCAGTCTGCTGCCAGACTCAGTTCCTGTCAACTCACTTCATGGTTAAGAAACTTATGCAACAGGACTGGATTTATTTTAAACTGCCGTTTTTAAATGATGGTGGAAAATACAGCAAAGATAATCTGGGAACAGTTATTTACAAATGGTGGGAACCCCTTCAATAACAAAGCCCGGAGCTTTTAAAGTAATGTCTATTATTAGGCAATACAGCAAGGCAACCCCCAAACTGCTGATGTACACATATAGACATGTGCTTGGGCTAAATGTCACCTCCTGCTGAACAAAGGGACACAGTGCATTGCCCGGAGGCACCTAAACCAATAAGAAGAAGATTTAGCAAGAGCCCTTGGTTTCCGAGGATGATGTAATTTGGTGGTGATTACTCGCGGAGGTCGTTAAATTGCCCCGATTCAAGGTGAAAACAATGCAACTGTTAGGGGTCATTTGCAAGTGACAAAGAGGCTCTCTCTCTCTCGCTTTCCTCCTCATCCTACCACCTTTGTGCTATTGTTAGGCAGGCTGAAGAGCTCGCTGAAACTAACATTGCCTCCCTTTTCAATATTAGGGAGGAATATTCTAACATATCATTGTGACTCCCCACAGAGGCACCTTTATTGTCCTGCTTCTACTTAAAAAATGACATATGCTAAGCCATGCATAGTCGAACCGAGCCCCGAATCGGGGGACTACACAATATGCATACCAATTGTAAGCTTAGGTCTTAATTCCAGTTTCGAATCTTCAACACACAGAAATGTACCACAGCATATGCAAGTGGATGGTACAAGCAAACAAACTGAAATTTAAATTTCAGGCCAGTGAGTGGCCTTTTAGCACAAGGGGTGCACAGATCTCTCTTGTCTAATGCAAAATCACATGGGTAGCATGAGAAACCAGGTGACCACAGCACAACGGGTCACCTTTAAAAAGAGCGTGTGATTTGTTCTAAAAGATAGATGCAACAAAAGAGAAATAGGGGGACCCCTAAACTCTCACTGTGCTGCAAGCATGTGCAGCTGACTCTACTGGTTCACAAAGTACTAAACATGACCACCATAAGCTACTTAGCGTAATCTACAGGGCTTCTCATGCTTAACCACGTCTGACCTATTTACCTTTAAAAAAGAGTGAAGATTGGACTAGTGTCTTTAAACCTACACACCAGGGATGTTGCTAGCTCTACACAGCCCCCCACCCTTCATTACCCATATATATATATATATATATTTTTTTTTTTTTTTTTTAAAGCATGCTGCATTTGAAAGTATAGTGCTATAGTAGTATGTCCTATAGTGCTATAGCATACTGTAGTATGTACTATACCAGTTTCCCCTGCTTAGTTCAGTATTACTCCTACTGAAGCTACTAGGGGTGAAGGTAAAAATGTACAGCCTCGTTAATTCATGTATGAACATAAATGAACATACTCAACATCGTTTATAACAGAAATGACATACCCGTATATGCAAATAATTTTGGTTACAACCACATTGCAACACTTTGGAGAAGAAAAACATCCCCTTATTACTCTAAACGAATGCACTGCCAAATGAATTGTTTTGCTGTTGAAAGCTGAACGTGAGATTTTAGCACATAACTCAACTGTTTAATCTGTGATTCTCGGTCTTTAGACACAACATTGTTATTTTGTTACATTAATGTTCTTGTTGCACTATGGTTCACTGACTATTTCTTTTTGTCCTGTTGTCTTGTTATCGTTTATTCTTTCTATTTTTAAACCGAGCATGCTAATGACAAAGGAATAAATAAAGTTCTTTCTTATCTTGTCTTATAAATAGTGGTGTCTGTGCCCAGTGAAAGGGGTCTGGGGACCATCCAGCTGCACACCTAGGGTTGGGAATACTCACGTCTCTTTGTGCAGTAGAGCGAGTCTCTCCTTGGGCACCTTCAGCCTCTGGGACAGTCTCCTCTTCAGACCCTCTACAGTCTCCTCGGCCGGGAGAGAGAGCTCGAAGCGAGTGCCGGTGGTGGACTGGATGTGCAGACTGATGGGGGGTTCACCTGGGACGGTCTCGCAGGACGGAGCACCGCGGCTCGGGCAACTCCGCGCGCTCGGCTGCTGCTCCATTCGGTAGCCTGACCCAAACGGGGGAGGCGAGCAAAATGAGTGAGAGAGGAAGAGGAGAGAGAAAAGAGAGCGAGAGAGAGAGAGAGAGAGCGAGAGAGGAAGGTTCTCAGATCAGGCTCAGTCCTTCTTTTCTGTCGTCACCGTTATTTGTGTTCCCCTCTGCTGCTCCTTGTTGCGTAAAAGGCAAAAGTATTCCCAGAGCGCACGAAACGAAAGAACACCTATTCCCCTCGAGTGGTCCACAAGAGACAATCCAGATTATTTCGAGGCGATCGAGTTTAAACACGACGACATCGGGCGCTCCGGCTCTCACACACACTGCTCACACACACAGAGAGCCCCTGCCTTAAACACCTAAAATGAGCTTTCTTCTCCCTCCCCCCACTTTACAACGCACCTCGCTGCCACCGTGTTACGAGTCCACCTACGCCCTCCGGCTTTCTCTCTCCAATCAGAGGAGGCGCTGCTGAATAAGACTTTGCATCTATCCAATCTAAGGGACTTGAACACCCACGTGGAGAGTACGCCCCGCCCTAATCCCCGCCCCCACCTCGCTCTTAACACGTCTAAGGGTGAGTAGGCGGGGCTTCAACAACAAGGCCACGCCCTCCACGGCTACACCATTCATAATGCAAAGTGAGACCATAAACAAAAGGGAAGCGTCGATTGTTTCACTTACATTCAGCAGAGTATATGATGGGATCAAGCAAAAAACACGGAATTTAAAATCGACCAAGGTGTTTCATTAGGATTTTGATAAGATTTTGAAGCTTAAATGGACACAACAAACCAATTTTATAAGAACACACACACACACACACACACACACACACACACACACACACACACATATATATATATATATATATGTGTGTTACATTTTCTATTCGTAATCCGTAACAAGAACACGGCAAAGCATTTTCACTCCACGTCACAGTCGTCTGCCAAGTGTCCTGAGTCCAGTCCTAGCCTGATATACGCTTAGTCACCCAATAGTCAACCCAAGGGCAGGGCACTGACCCATTCTGGGCCACGGAAACAGTGATATCATGCCTGTGCACCCAGAATCTCTGGCATACAGTAAAGAGATTTTATATTAGAAGAATAATACTGCAATGAATCGAGGCATGACCTGAATGCTAGGACTACCTGAGTGATGAGATAAAGCTAAGCTCCTGTAGTCCTATAAATAAAGCAGCTTGCAGTGGCTGAGACTCTCTAAGCCAGAACAGATCCTCGATCGCCTACCCGTGGTGAGAGCAGGCACATGGCTCTTAACTCTAAAATAGAGCCCACCTCCAGAGCCCCCACGCCACTGTCCATCACTCAGCCCTCAGCAGGAAACAGCATCTTGGTCTTCGGCATATTTAAATAAGACGCTCGGATAAAGCTAAGATAAGCTGAGAGGGGCTGGTGTGGGCTAGTAAAGGCACAGCATATGTATGGACCCAAACACTCCTATATTCAAAACACACCAGTGTGACAAGAGTAGAACTGACTTCAGGCGTTTATAAGGGTTGCTGAGCTCTGAAGACCAGAACTAACAGTGAAGGTGGGAAGCTTTTGGCTGTGATAGCAGCTGTATAGTAGTCGTAATAGCATTACATCCTATAATGCAGTGATACATAATATATAATGCAGCATCCTGCTTCGGTACAGTGACAATAAATCTATCCATCACACACACACACACACACACACACACACACACACACACACACACACACACACACACATATATATATATATA
>JBBPCY010000037.1:10716346-10742058 GCA_037974405.1 Brachyalestes nurse
CACACACACACACACACACACACACACACACACACACACACACACACAAACACACACATATATATATATATATATATATATAGTGTGTGTGTGTGTTGCATTTCCACATTTTTATTTCTAATATTCTCCAGTTTTAAAATTAACAATCACTCACACTTACCAATTATCGTGGCGAAAACTTCAAAGTTCCGCGAGAAACTTTCACAGTCCTCAGGATTCCCCAGTTTTGGCATGTATTGGGCAGAAATATGCTAGGCTGTAACTCCAAGACAGCAGCTTATATCCACAAACCTGGGAGTATTTCTTTATCAGAGGGACAGAGCACCCGTGTGGATGAAATGATGAGGAGATCTGACTCGGATCTGAGTCCTGGACCGGTACTCCAGTCCTTCTCCAGCGTGCTCTCTTGGCTCTCTGTGACTACACTGTATTCCTAAGGTCAGAGCTGAGGTACGGCCAGCTCTCCACTGGCTCCCTGCAGAGGGGCGCGGTGGGGGGGGCTGCCTGTCAGAGTGCAGATTTTAAGGTGGACTGCTCCAGTGGACGCCATGTACCAAGAGAGTCAGCCTGCAGCCCACCTGTCTCAGGACGTGTAATAAAACATAAAGCTTCTATAAACGTGTTATAATGTTGTACATACAGTTTAAAACCTCATTAGGCTTGAGTGTGAGAGTATTTTTCTTTCTCCTTTCCCGGGTCCACCTTAACGAACAGCCCAGTAAAAGAAAGGGAACGCCTTGGGGACGGAAGAGGTGTATCCAGTCATGACGACATGCATGTGACGACGCTAAGCAACCGGTGCAGCAAAACACGGTGCCTTGGATACACAAAGCACACGACAATAAACACCGGCTTAATTACTGCGGTGACGTCACAGTGAGCGGCACGCGCGGCTTAACTTCAATCAAACCTCACTGTGACGCCACAAACGAGTCGAATTCTGTGATTTTCATCGTTAGGCAACAAGAAAAAAACTCAGCAATATGCTGACTAAGATTAATATAGTCTATTTGAGTTTTGCAAGTCTAATGTGGAATGTTTATTATATAATGTCTAAAAATTCAGTTCCAATAAAAATTTCTTACAAGTATGAGTCTACTAGGCCATTCAAACTGAGCGCATACTTTATAAAAATATGGTAACTAATTGGTAATTGGTAAGTAATTAAGTATATTCACCTCAAATAAATTCTCTGAATAAAATCTTTCAAAGTATAAGAACCAAAGGTAAATCAGAATGGCCCGGATCATAGACAATCCTTTCTCAAACGAGTAGAATTCTGTGATTTTCATTGTTAGGCAACAAGAAAAAACTGTCCCAGCAATATGCTGACGAAGATTAATGTAGTCTATCCGAGTTTTGCAAGTCTAATGTGGAATATTCATTGTGTAATGTCTAAAAATTCAGTTCCAAAAAAAAATCTTAGAAATTTAAGTCTACTCGGCCATTCAAACTCAACACATACAAGCGTTTTTCTTCACCTCAGATAAAATCTCTGTATGAAATCCTTCAACATATTTGATTGTGTTGAATAAATCTAATAAAATCATTTCTGGGTCGATCTGACGAACCATGTTTTTATTGTAAAACAAGGAAGTAGCCAGTATCCATGTATGAATGGACATAGCAAATTATCACACAGGTAAATCAGTATATTCCTGATCATTGATAGCTATTACTGCAGGTTGTGAAGTGAGATAACATTTGAATGCAATGAATGCAAGACTTGTACTTTGCACCTTAGACTCTTAATTCTGGTAACTCAGTTATGTTTTGGTGTGTTAGTAGCCTCTGTATTGTCTGGCATCTGTATGGTTGTGTCAGAGCTGAATATGTACCTTTTTGCTTTGAATATGTTGTGGAAATTAGGAAACTCATAGGTCAAGCATGAAGTCTGCGTGTGTGTTCGAAATGAGCTGGACACACACAGGCATGTGTTCATACGTGGGTTAACAGCATTCCTATTCATCCCAGTAATGCGTACAGCTTGCTCCGAGTCTCCAAATCTGACGGCCCACATATCTGTCAGCCCACTGCTGTTGTTTGTTTTCCCCCAGTGATTCCACCTTGAATCATAAAGGAACACGTATAGGCACACCTGTTTCAGGACAAGGTCTGTGGTTTACAAGCCTGCCAGCAGGAAGTCGGTACGCAGGGCGCGATCAACATTGTGGGAATGCAGCCCTTGTGCATAACGCATTTCCGGACCCGAAGAGAGACACCCATATCAGATAAAGAGATAATGATAGAGACTGAATGCTGTCCGCTTTTGCAATGCTGAATAAATAAAAAATGAGGAAATGATGAGAAGAGCAGAGGAACTGCGGCGTGAGTCATAGAGGCTAAAAAATAAATGAGAATGTATTCTTCGGAAGACTGTAGGCCTCTGCTTGTTAGCAGTTCACTGTAACATCCCCAATCTTGAAGCCTCGAACAAAACATGCCCCAACTGCCAAAGACTTCCAAATTACAGGCGTTTTAGACAGCTTTAAAGTATTTAGTGGACAATGAGGACAATAGACAATACCAGTGATTCAGAGCGCCCCATAAGGATATTTCATTTCATTAAGACATCGCTGGCAGTACCAGGAAACGTGTTAAGACAAAAGGATCTTTTTCAGTGTCGAACGCAGCTTGATCTTGGTATTTGCTCTCCAGATGCACTCGTTATCCACCACCCACTCACCTGCCCACACACATTTACCCCACACGCTCTTCCTGTGTAATCCCAGTTTGGCTGGGATTAAGAGCGTCCCACGTGCGGCTAATTTAACGGGAACGTGGCGCGGGGAAAGCAGCACAGGCACACTGACATTTCACCCTTATGACCCCACCCCCTCCACTTTCCTCCCCCTCCCCCTCTTTGATCCCTGTGGCCAGTAATCTAAACAAATTATTGATACAGACCGTCATTATGAGTCACGTGGCCTGTGATGTCCCAGGCCAGCCCTGACCGTTTCCAATCAGACACTGAAAATAGCACCCTGCACCCACGACGTAACACCTTCCCGTCACGCCCTCCATCCAAACCCCCACCCACACCCCTGTGTATGTCCCACACTTCCCTTACCAGTGTACTGACCATTCTACATCCATTTCCTCTTTTCAGAGAGTTTATAATCATCCATCCAGTAAAATATTTACATGCAGGCCTCTTAGTTTAACACACTCAATGGCGGTGAGAATGATGCAAATAAGTATAATTATGGCATCATGGGTTCTTGGAAAAGAGTGGGCTGTGCACACTATAAGTATATTGCACTTCTGAATCTAAAAAAAATCTATATTTTTAGTATATTTCTACAGCCGAGGCATACATTTTTCCAGCACACTGTCCTAGTTCTACATTTGTATCGACTGTAACCCTTTGGTTTGACAAGATGCATCCAGCACTACTAAATCTCAAATGTGAGTGGAATTAAAATATCATTAATATACATATTAGAGGAATAGTTAATCAGAAACAAACACAGACACTTTTACCCTAACCTATGCCAAGATGTGTAGTGTCTTTGGAGCTTTGCTTCTTTATTTCTGCAATAATGTAACTGCCAAACAATGTCAGAAATACAGTATCACTCAAATTGTTAGACTTCTGTTATATTAACTTCGTAGCTCCAGTAAACATGAGCACACATTATTCTTGGGTGGCTTCCATACATGTTGAGGCGGATCAACATTTTTCATATCCCCTTTTGCATCAGCAGTGTACAGTAGTGCTACAGGGAGTCATTTGCATGCGTGCTTGGGGAGTAGATTTGAGGCCAAACAATGTGTAGGTGATCCCGAAGCAAAGCAGGAACTTCTCTCCAGGAGAAAAACAAGAGAACCCTATAAGGAAATGACCTGCACAGTTGCATCCAAATATCTGGAGAGGAGAATTTAGTTACTTGCAAAATATCGTTGAGTCACCGAAACCTTAAACAAAATCTTGTTCTACATGCACAGGACTTTCACAGTTCTTTCCAGTGGATATGAATAGAACTCTAAATCTAATATACAGACAGATAAAGTCTTGACTGAGGAAGAAAAAAATAAAAACCCCTCTCTGTCAACACCGCCTTGATTTCAGTTTGATATGGCTTGGCTTTGATGCTCCACCCAGCTGGCCTCATATTTGGGGAAGCAAGAGGATTTCAAAAGGGGATCCGGGGTTTCGATCTAGCAATTGACATTTCACTTCATGGGAATGACTCAGAGACTCTGGACAGACATGAGAACAAACAGTAGGGCTGTGGTCACGTTCTCGCCACACTTAAACTGGTGGGAAACGTGAGAACGGTTTTCCCAAATGCTGTTTCTGAACTCATGACTGTTGTGTCATGATAACGATGGACATAAGGCGAGCCTGGATGTGACTTCTACAGAAAGAGCAGCAAATTGCATTGTTAACAGAGTGGCCTTCTGCCCCTTCACTCTCCCTATGACACCGTAAGCATTACCTAGTCTATGTTTAGTCCTGTTGGCATATCATTACTGTTCATGTTATTTGACACAGGCAGCAACAGGTCAACTAGAGCTTCGCAGTTAATTAGCGTGATGCGTCTATTTTTGTACCATGTCGACGTATCTGGTGCTAACTTATGTAAAGATGTTTATGATGCAATGCAAACGTTACCCAACCATTCTCAGCCATTCTAATGTGTTCCCTTCTCGTCAAATGGCTGGTTGCACTGCATGACTTGAGTGTCTCGTAATGTAGGGTAAGATGGATGTTATTACATTTGCTGGTACCGGCGTTCTCCTTTCAGCTTCCTTCGTCAATGACGCAAAGTTACACAGTCACCAGTGACCTATTACATATTTCAAGCAATGCCTCCTCCTTTTCTGCCACCTCCTAGAATTATGGGTGGTGTCTATTTGGGGTTTGTCTTGGCTTCAACCGTCTGTTTTCCGAAATGCACATACCACCAGATCAGCATTCTGGAACTGCATGGAAACAGTGCACACGCTGCACGCTGACGCCACAGCCTCGCTCTTCTTCCCTTCACAACCCATTGGCTCCAAGTCTGGAACGAACCTCTCCATAGTCTTTCCACAAATGTGTTCTTTCTGTTTTGAGACTGAACAAGCTCTGCAGAATTTTGACCAAAATCCCATTCAACCTGACGAGGACGTTACATAAGTTTATCGTTAAAGGAGACTTCCACTGATTTCCCCCAAATTCTGCATAGTTCAACGTTATTAAGTCACTGAGAGTGATTTAATGTGTAATATGTAATTCTAGAGACATGTACCGTGCTGGAATCGTTCAAAACATTTAGTACCTCCAAAAGATCCCTCACAGAAAGTTATAACATGAAATCGTTACAAATACGCTGATGCATGAGATATAGTTTAACAATGTTTCTGAGGAGCCTAAAATGTATTTTTTAGAATGTATTCGTGATGAAGAGGCCAGAATGTTTTATGACAGTGTCCAAAAATAACAGAAATGTTTTTGGTTTTACACCTATTTTATGATGATCAATATGACGTGTAAATACTCAGAAGTCTCATGGAGGTTCACTGATGATTTTAGACAGTAAATGAAATGGCAGCATTTATATTGTACACACGCAGCTGGCCGTCCCTATCCGCTTACTATGCCAGTTATTTAGGGCCTGCAAATGATGCAAAAGATCACCTCCCATTCAGGTCAAATTCTTCAATATTCCAACTGGACACGAAGAGAACCCCCCCCTCCCAAATCCTCTTACCACACCCCTACCCCCAACTGACAAAACGGTTCTCCTGGTTTGCATAGGCTTCCAGGGTCATCAGGATCCGCTCTATGTAATCAGAACCCCTGGTTCTTATCACCTCCACTGTAAAGCACAGAAAGCTCCATTAAAGTCAGGCTTGCAGGAGACTTTTTAAACGGCATGAGGTCCTCACCCTGAGACTCAGTTAGCCTGTTCATCTATCAGCAGAGCTCAGCATGCCCTCTGTCCATCAGCATAGGAAGTCTTTAAGGCTTTGGCACGGGCTCTGGCAACACTGAGATACCTCTGGAACATTCCCCTGCCGAGTAGTCACAGCATACATTTGAGAAGGACAAGCCAGCGGAGTGATCTACACATAAATCATTCTTCTTTTTTTTCTTTGGGTGACCCATGGCTTGAGGCTGCACCCTTCACTGCAACAACAACAAAAAAGGGCCTCAGCTTATCGGTTCAGATGTTGCACAGCTGACGTCACTGTGCTTTGCCGTCATTGCCGTCACTCCACAAATGTCAGCAGCCGGTCATCAGCCTTCACTCCTGCAACCTTCCCCCAACTAGACTTACGTGAACTTACATGACCGTAATTCCAGCCAGTCAGAAAAGTGCGATGGATGGCCTTGGCTGAGCTTCATACTCGTCTGCCCCTTGACTGATCTGGAAGCCGTTTGCATGCAGGCAGTGAGGGCCTGCAGTGGAATCCCGGCCTTGTCCGAACCAGTGCGAGCGTGTTAAAGGAGTTAAACATGTCTGCCTCAGTTGTTGAGGATGGAAACAAGCCTGATGGCATATTTTCCAGGAGCTTGGGTGCACAGAGACATGTGATTAGCAAAGCAGCACAACTCTCAGTTTTTAGTCTGGGTTACAGCAGTGGGAGAGACAGAGAAAGTGAGTCACAGGAAAACTATTCGGTTCCCACTTAAATCCTCTTAATAACGGGTCATTCTAATACGACAAACAACTGAATGTACTTTAATGAAAAGCGTACATGCTATTCACATGAATACTGGCAGAGGTAAGAGACAAAACGGTGTTGATGTAATATATATTATGGTTTGGAGATAAATATATAGCTAAACATGTGCAGTCGTTATGAAAACAGGAGAAAAGAACAACAAACTTGGCGCTACATCGACAGCACATGAGGTGTTTTTTACCACTATGTTGTTTCTTTAACTGAGTTTTCCGTGCTGCAATACGGCTGCACACAGACAGCCCTGTGATAGTGCTCCGGCTGCAGGCACCGAAAAAGCTCGATTAGATCCAGAGGAAAAAATGCAAGTGGGGGGAAAAAGAGAGAGCGCTTAAGGGAAAATCAGTGCCATCCTCCAGATGGACAGCTCACGTGGCACTCAGCGCTGGAGGGAAGGAAAGAGAGAGCGCGTAAATCTGCCTGGAAAATTTAGCCTTCGTCATAAAAACAAAGGCATGTCGCAATGGGGTGGCATCAACCGCCCCTGACCCACTCGGCCCTTCGCGGTTACTCAATTTAACTCAAATACTCAATTTAAATTAAAAATTGTCAGTGCATATAATGTCAATGCATATGTTCAATTTTCCTACTGGCCTCTTGAACTGGTTTTATAAAAAGATTGATTTAATTTCTACTGAAATCTTTTGAAGGCTATGTATAATAAAACAAACAGAATGTTCTACTGATCAGGGTGTGAACGTTTCTGGTGAAAGTTCATGTTCAAGTTCAAAAGCATGACAAAAGTACACCCCATGATAAGCCTATAAAAGGCCATATAATGTGTAAATACAAAGGCCACTCATGTTACCTTGCTTAAGCCTTGTAATAATAATAATAGTAATAATAATAATAATAATATTACTTACAGTTTTGGAAAGTATTTGTGATCAGAAAGCTAAAAAATAGTCAAGTGACTGACCAATAATAATAAAAGTTTGTCAAACAATTCCTTCAGGTTTCTGTATAAGTCAGTCACTGAGTTGCAAAGAAACTCATTCAGTGTGTTTAGATGTGAAACAGTTTATTGTAGAGAAATGTAACGGCTTGGATTTCTGTACAATGGTGGTGAAAGGAGCCAAGTGTCACCAATGGTCCACGTGGAACCAAGGTCACCAATGTTAGTTTTATTTCTCGTTCAAAATAAACAGTGAACCTAAAAGTACATGTAAGGCTGATGATGGTAAAATAAAAGAAAATATGGAAACATTGTTTTCTTATGGACATTTTCTTTCTTTCTTTCACATTCTGCATGTACCTCTTCACTATAAATGGATTTCAAAAATATCTTTTGGGCCAAAAGCTTCACAATAGTGTCGTTCATCAGTGTCAACATCAACCAGTGTGTTCATGAAATAACTTGACTGTGAGGGAGCTTTTTAGAGGTACTAAAGACTCCCATCACTACCACTGTGGACAATTCAGACATTTTTCTAGAATGGCATATTTCTCATCAAACCACTTTGAATGACTTTGGATTGGAGGAATTTCCCTTTAAAAGGTATGCTGTTTGTTATTGTTCAGCGTAAATCAGTTTTCATTGTTCTTCAACAGATTACTGGATTATTAACATAAACAACAGTGAGCCATAAAGACTGAACTTTGTTTTGCACCCATGTCAGGAGAGGAATGTGGCATGTCTGGATAAGAATGACCTTAACCTTTTTCAGATATGGGAATTTACCTCAGGTTTTGTACTGTAAGTCTTTTTTTTACAGCGCAGGTTTGGGTGTGTTGGCTGTTTTTTTATGCTGACTTGGTTTCCCAGTGTAAGACAGGGTTATGTTACTACCATTAGATTATCGGCCTAAGTGCAGCATTATACAGAACATGATCTATGGTCATGTGACTCAGGCCATCATAACTGTGTTAATGTGAATGGTGGGTGGACTTTACCCTGGCACAGACCTCCATGCCCACAGCCTCACCCATTCGCTACCACCCTCGCTGATCTACCCGCCTCACCCAGCTGGAATGTGACACTTTGCTCTCTGGAATGTAGGACTACCACAAACTTCATTGTTAGTTGCCTGAGTTAGAATGGGAGGCCTGACTGCAACACCATAGCTCCAGCATGCCCGCACCCCAGGCATATATCTCCTCAAATCTGCCGTGTGGAGTCAGGCTCAGTCCTTAGAATGTGTGCAAGAGAAATGTTTTCTTGTAAATTATAGGAGCACTCTATTATTGGTACCACAGACAATAATTTCAACTGTACTTGCTAAAGTACAAACATACTGGTCTGAATAGAAGTTTGCAAGCTTTTCTGAAGGAGTATTTAAATAGTTGTTTGCAAAAATCATTTTTAAGATATGTCATTTTATAATTAGCCATATATTTGAACCACAGTTCAGAATACATCCAATAGGGGGCACTGATGTATTAATAGGTGGTAAGAGGCCAGGCATCTTGTGCTCAGTATGTTGCTATAGATGCTGTGATTGTAGCCCTCTGTTCAAACACAGCTTTTATAGATCATGTAGACAATGAGCGTAACAAATTGTTACTTGAACAAATAGGTTTGAGTGCCACGTTTTAATGTCACCCTCACCGGAGTACATTCATATTTTGAAATGATTTAACTTGTAGTCTCTTCATACCGGCATTTATTTGTAAATTTTGGATTGTGCATTATCGGGTCGTTCAATAATTTCAAGTGCTCCCAAACATGTGGTCCTCGGTCTTTTGCACTTTTAGCTTCTACGACCGCATGAAAAGTGGTACGGCTCTTTTTGAGACAAGGGGACGTTGATACCAAAACGAACCCGCTACTATTTATTTATTTAGTCATATGTATTCAGTTAATTACTTATTTTACAATAAAGAAATGATTACTGTTGTTTTTAAAGGCCTTTGTTGATTACATTTCTTGCAATTCAGGCCAAAATATGTGTGGTTTAAAAAAGCAGAAGCTTCAGAATACTAAGCATAGACTTAAATACCAACATAAAACCAAATACTTGAGTATCTGAATAGTCAGATACAGGTTTACTTTATTTTGAACCTGTCGACTTGAAACACACTTATAAACCGGGTGGGCTGGTGCTGAAGGTTGAAAGATAGAATATTCCTTCAGTAATTACAATAATATTTCTTGAACACCTTGAGGGCTCGCTAAATATCAGGGTCTCTCCATGAAAGCAGCAGGACTGATCTTGGATTACATTTCTCTTTAATATGCTTTTACTTTACTCACGGGAACGGACGCTAGATTAGCACTTCTGCTCTGAGAAGATTTGTGAATACAGTCCCAGGTCTCGTCAGTTTTTGCAGTTCTGTTGATTATGTTAAAGACACAGACGGATTCTCTTCAGCAACACCAGACTGAGACGTCTGCTAAAAATGGGCCCAGATCTGAGGCCGAGCTGAGGGTCGTTCTGGGTGCAGCGCAGCCGTTTTTTGCTCACAGTGTGCTAGGACACAGGCTGTAGACTCTCAGCTAGCTGTGAGATACTACACTCGGGCTGGGACGGAGGTCTAGGGAAAATTCAGTGCTGCCCACTCTGCTGTCTGCACTTCCAAGCTGACGTTGTTGGGGGCTCTACACTAAAGCTACCAGCCAACTGTCATAGTCACTAATTCCTCTTTCACCACCCCTGCAAATAACTTGAAACCAGAATGCCCTAGATAAGCCTTCCGAGAGAAATAGGACATTCTGACCAGTATCCACTTCACATCATCCAACAACTGGTGCTTGCACATATTCTTGCTTGTTTAGTGTGTTGTTTGGGGTCTAGAGAGGGAAAAGTGAATCACAGCTCTGCCCTGTCTGTGTGTCACTTGCAGCAAGGTGCAGCACCAAAAATAGAATCTGGGGCAAGTGTTCCGGAGAAACCTGCAACTACACCGACCACATCCAGACAAAGCTTAATCAGCTTTGTCCTCCGAGAACACGCACAGAACTCATTTCCAGTGTGCACGTGTCCTTAAAACGGACCTGCTCTCATTACTATTTTACACTTTCCTAGAAAGGATGACATCCATCTTCGACAGCCCTGAAAGCTTTCATGAACTCAGCCATTAGATGGACGCAAGCAGTTCCTTTTAGTTTATGCAAATTAGCCTTAAGCTGACATGTGGTTATAAGTGTTTTTCATAAATATTGGTCCTGGTCCAATTTTAATTTAGTGCCTGACCAAACGTAAGTCCCAGGAAACATGACCCCCTTGGATGGAACTAGTGTTTGGAACAGACACTGGATACTAATGGGAACGTCCCTCAAAATCCATACTTTAATATTTTCTAAAGGTGCAAACAGTTCAAAACAAATAGCGATGCCTTACGCACCCAGATATTAAACATTCGCAAGGAATTAGAAGTTCTCTACCCATGTTTCCAAGAGTGATGATCATTTCCGTATCCCATTTACAGCAGAGAGAGAGATCAGATGTTAAATTGTGGATTTTGGATGGAGGAGAACGTTCAGTGGGGTCTAAAATCAGAGAAACTTTGAGATAAAACATTTCAATATTTGAAAAAAATGTGCCAGACTGTTTTTCAATCTTATCCTTTCTACTGAAGCAAGCATTCAGGTCACTCTCAGATGGATTTAATCTACTCATCAGAGGCTTTTGCACAAACTTGGAGTCCGCGCCAGATTGAGTGTATCAAAACAAAGCTGGGATACACTAAATGTTCGAAATCCATGCAAAAAAGCCTGTTCTCTCTCTCAAGTTATGCTGATAACATAATTCATACCCTTTTTATGAGAAAAGAATACAAAATAAAAGCATTTTCACTACTCCTCACTGACTTTTAGATCCGACTGTAGATGTTCCAATACACTGATCCTGTAAAATGACTTTCAGTCTGCTTAAAATGCCATCTGTTTCTGTTTTGCTGCATATTTTCCTTCATTATAGCTCAAGCAAGCGGTTAAATACCATGAACACAACTGGAAAACCTTCTTACATAACAACCCTTACATCATATTATTCTATTACTATGTTTAAACATACCCAACTTTAATCACAAGGCAGGCGGTTTTGCAACTACTTATTAGGGCCAGACAACAAAGTTTCTAACTATTAAGTGCCATTTTCACACTGGTAAGGGAGTTTAAGTTACTATATATTAAGACCTCGTGATGAGACCTTGCTGGATTGGTGCTTCTTGCCAGTTGAGTAGGTGAAAAAGAAGAGCAAGCTCAAGCACGCTGCCATGACAGCCCTGTTACGCTCGTAAAAGTTTGTGGTTTTGTCTTTTGGAACTCTAGTCAGCACATGATCGGTGCTCTGCAAAGTTAACCTGCACTTCGGAAAATCGCTTTTATTTCACACGGAATCCCGCTTCAAAGAACAAAGCAACATGAGGGAAGACAGATCAGGATGAACACAGTAAATTCCAGTTCGTATAAGGTGACATCAAAACATTTTTAAAGGCTTTGGCGGTATATTGTGTTGTCATAATAAACCATGCAGAAGAAAGACACTTATTGGACAGGGTTTACATGCACCTCTACTGCCCTCTTTTGGCAGTGAGTGGTATTGCACCCGTGATTATGCCAGCTGAACGCACAAGCTTATTGAACATTGAAAGACAAAGAATCACAGAAACATCTCATTATTTCAGACGACTCCAACTTAAAAAGCCTTGAAACAATTAATTTCAAATAAATTTATTGGTATATTCATCCACTGTACAAAGCAATTCATATGACTTGCAGTTAGTGACTTCACTCAAGATGGGGAACCAGCAAAGATGGGAGACCTTTTTGTTTTTCCACAAAATGACTACCAACCTGGAGACAAATACATGTGAAAATATAAGTCTGCTGTACGAAATATCTACACAAAACAATAGAGATACTCCTTATACATATACATTCATTTATGGCAGAAAATTCTCTATATACTATTCACTTTTTTACCATTAACTCCAGTCTTTTGTCCACTTTGTGGGACAGAATTAGGAAGTGAACCAAAATGTTAGCATCATGCTGAGCTACATACCATCAAGCGGACGATGGCATTACTCCAGAGCCTTGACGATGGCCTCGTTGGCTTCTATGCTGATCTGGACTTCGGCCCTTGAGACCTCATCTGAAGCGCTGACCAGTTCTGACTGGGCCTTCTCGAGGTTGGCTTTTGCCGTCTGCAGGAGAAATCATTTCACAAGATGTTTAATGTTCGGTTTCTATGTGTTGCTGTTTTTTAACTCGCTAAGCTATCGGGCAGCTTAGGGTCGTTTTGTCCTCACCCGGCCTGTGTAAGCGATAACTCTGACCTTTCCTCACTGCCCTCATTTCACAAACGCATCATCTGAATAAGTAACACCTTGCAAACATGAATGAGCCTGTTCTTTTCTATAAACATGTACACTAGAGGACAATCATAAAATGTTAAAAAAAAAAAAAACCCAAACAATAGAACTTGCGCAGAGGTGACGACACCTCCAATACTGGAGCAAATTAACATGGCCTCTTTCCTGCGAGAGACATTTGTTATGGTGGCGATTACACAGCTGTAAAGGCCAAACATTGCTGGGAGTTAAAGGTCTCCCAGTGGGGATTTGACACATCTGCTCCACTTCAACAGGGACTGACCTTTCCTTACTTATTAACCGCACAGGCCCCCGAGCCCTGCTATCACTGGGAAGAATAAAAAGTCATCCTTTTCTACGGAGCCTGAAACTGCACTGCACTCTGGTGGAAAAAGCCTGTACCGAACGCCTAAAGAAGTCCATATAAAATGAACAGGTTTCTGCAGAGGAAAAATTCGTTGATACTGAAGGGCGGGAGTCCAGTTTCATTTAGGTCAATTAAAGACAGGAAGAATCACTAACAGAATATTTAAACAGTGACTGGTTCTGTCCCCAATTCAGAAACTTTACTCCTTTACCTCAAAATAAAGGCCGCTACCTGAGCTCCAGCACTTAAATAGTACAATCATCTGGACTGCTCAATGAAAGTACTGCTTTTTTTCAATAGATTTTCAGTTATTTCATCAATAGCCAAAATGAATACCTAAACTGGTAAGAAAAAACCTTCAAGGTCACTTTAGGATAAACTAGGACAAAATATTACAATTGGGCTGCATCTTCAAATGTGTAAGTAAGGGATGCGAGATGTCACTGGGATCATATCTGTCTCGTAAGATTTTGTTTAAAAAAAATATCGACTAGACTTAGACTTGACCAACTTATTTTAGTGAAAGAGCACAACATTTAGGAGATGCTGTGCTTCTGCGTTGAAATATCAGAACTTTATTAATCTTACTGCTTTTGTTAATAAGCCTTCACACCTTCACAGCTGTTCAGTAATACATGATGTGGCGAAGCATATATGGGTGCTCAATAACACAGGTTTTTATTGAAAGGTCTGTTTCATTGCAATTTATGATGTTTCTTAGTCAGGTTTTACGCGCTGAGTCAGAAAATCACGTCAGTTTTTTCTCCCTTCAGTGGTTCTAGAGATTTTTTTAATGTATAATTAGCATATACGAGCAATCCGCTTTAACCATTAGCATGGAATCTGCAAAATATTAACACCACTGGGAGCAACAACATTTATTTTGCATGCACAAATAAAGCAATGATGCAAATAACCCTCAAAGCACGAAGTTGTAAGTATAACAAAAGACCATGCCAGCCGAGCCAAGTTTAGTTTTTTTTCTAAAAATGACGTTTCTAACTAAACCGTTGAAACTACATGAAAATATATGTTACCAACAAAACCAGTCTGACAATGCAAAACATGAGATAGTGTTTTTCTCCTTCATTCATGCCTCAGTAATGAAGATGTTAGTGATTGCTCTGTATTCAAATAATAATATTATGACTAGCTTCTTACAGCAAGGTCCAGGCTTTCCAAAGGAACTGCCTCCTCAGCGAGCAACTGCACCGAAGAGTCAGCGTTGACCGTGACTGAACCACTGCTCACTGCAATACAGAAAAAAAACACAAACCACAGGCTTATATCACTTAAACAACTGTGCAAATAATGATATTTTACCAGAACAGGCAGGGATTTAAATTATTTTATGGTTTCCACATCTGAACAAAACACACAGTAATAGCCAACTGGATAAAATGGAGTAAATGAGAATTGTGTAAGTGGTGTTCTGGTGGAGAGTTTAAACTCAATCAACTCATAATGCTGTAGTTTTCACCGTTTTATGATAAACAGGGTAACTAAATTAAACACGTCCTAAATGTAAGATTGCATGATACACCTCATTGAGTTGACATTATTATAATTATTTTGTGCTTAAATACACACTGCACACTTGCTAGCTTAAATAGCTTAACTACAACCACTTTGGGGAAGATCCTTTGCCATAGAAACTATATTCTAGTGTAAAACCAGGGTAACATTAAAAGATTCTTGGGCCCCAATTTTAGTGCTAATTCTCAATCAGGCCAAGACTGTGCTGGCTGAACCTAGTCTACAGATTCTGAGGCAGAAAGAATCAAAAGGTGGGAGAGAAAATCTAGGACACACAGAGGCACAGACTCTAAATGAAGCTTCAGACCAATCAAGCATTTTAATTTTTTTCTACCAAATCTGTACGTAATCTGGTACAGAGTATGTAAAGTCCAACTTTTCAAGTGGGATGGATTTCCTCATCTGTTGGTGGTCTTTCACTATGTATGACCTTGAGGTCCATGGCCATTTGTAACAACACTAAATGTAAGTCATAGTCAACTGCTACAGAATTATGTCCAAATGTTCAATAGCTTTATAAGCAGGCATTGACTTGAATAAGGAAGCTCTCTTTATAAAAAATAAAAAATAAAAAAAAAAAGATATCTGCAATTATAAACTGGAAACTCAATCTTTTTCTACCAGAACAAGTAGGGGACGTAACTGACTATTTTTTCCCTATCTAAATGCATTCAGCACTGGTGGAGCTGCTCAGCTTAGTGTAGGGAGGTTATGCAGGGAAGCTATGGCTACAGCTAGGTGGCACTGCTACAAAGCAACAAAAGTGCAGAAAACTGCTCTTTCAACATAAAAGGCTATGAACTAAGGGGCGATGATGGTACTTAAAGCTGCCCAATAAAAACGAAACGGCATCAAATTATATTACTCGACTTCTAATAAGCAAAAACCTGTTAAGTAGTTGTAATATGTACTGAGAAATTGGGGGTGGGGCTTGGAAACCGACCCCAAGCCATCTGTCACTTAAACAGAACAGACACTCTGTGTACTCTATTCACGGGAAGCATCTATGATGGGGCAAAATCTCACCAAAATACTTGGTTGAGGATCCATCCTCATTGAAGACAGTGACCACACCAGGCCGCAGCACTTGGAGGGTGGGGACGTGGGCTGGAAGAATACCAAAAGCACCGGTCAGTGTGGGGACATCAACCTGTTTTACACTGGCATCCCTGAAGAATACCTGCAGTGAGAACAGATACAAGTGTGTCAAATATCAACTATTCTTTCAGCAGTTAAAGGAAAACTGACTGTTAAGCAACTTAAACGAACTCATCTGTCTTCTGTGTATGTTTTCTGTGACTAAACACTGAAAGATACTATATACAGACAAATGTATTCGGACGTCTGACCCCAACAGGGACTTTAATGACAATGCATTCAAAGACAAAGACTTCAACATGGAGTTGGTTCTTCCTTTGCAGCTATAACAGCTTCCACTCTTCTTTTCATTCTAGAGTGTTTCTCTGTAAATATGTGTGCCCATTTATTCTGTAGAGCATTTATGAGGTCAGGCACTGATTTTGGACAAGGCGGACTAGCTCACAATTTCTGTTTCAGTTCATTCCAAAGGTGTTGGATGGGGTTGAGGTCAGGGCTCTGTGCTTCCACACTGAACACACTGATCCAACCATGTCTTTATGGAAGTTGCTTTGTGCACTGGGACACAGACATGCTGGAATAGGAAAGAGCCTCCCACAAACTCTGTTTACAAATTAGAAGCAGAATATCTTGCCCTTTACAGGAAGTAAAAAGGACCACCTAAATTTAATGATTTAATGATTGTCCCAATATTTTTGGCCATATAACGCAACTTTAATGCATGCAAGTCAAGGTGAAGGGGGGCTTGACAGATTAGTAGCTTGAGAGCCACTTAGCCAACTAGCTACCCTATGACAAGATTTGTAGAAACTGTTTGGACAATAACAAGCCTGACACTGAAGTATACGTTCCACACAGCTTGTTACTTTAGTGTAGAAAGAACAATCTGTACATGGAGCTCCACCATAGCACTAGCACAAGCTAACTACTGCTAGCAGCAAGCTAACGAGTGAAAACAGTGTAAGAAAGACAGACTTTAATGCAATTTACACACGGCACAGGCCGTAAAAATGTGTTAATATCCTGTACATTAAAATTCTATGTAAAGCATTCAAATATAATCTAAAGCATTCACATCCACTCTAAACTAGGCTGCAGGCTGTGTGAGGAGCAGGCCGAGAGCTCCTACCTCGTTCGGCGAGGCGAAAGTGAAGGACATCTGGGGAGTAGCAGCGGATGGTTCGGCATAAAACCGCACCTGCCGGAGCACAGGAGCAGCTCGACGAAGGAGGAACCTCGCTGCCATCATTTTGACGAGAATATGTGAAGAAACGGACCTTTACAAAGTACAAAACCCACACAAACCAGTGGTTCCCCGACCTGACCCAGTCATTCAGAGCGGAGCGGATAGAAAGGGCATAGCGGAGCTACCCACAAACCACAGCGCCCTGCATGTGCATCACGGGAAATGTAGTTTTCACTCGTATTACAGTACGGGTGGGCGATCTACATCGGAATAAATAAGTAAAATGTACATTTGTCATATGAGAACACAGTTTGAACAGCACACAATTCTTCTCTGCATTTAACCCATTCATCTAGTGAAGCAGTGGGCAGCCAGGAACACAGCGCCCGGGGAGCAGTGTGTGGGGACGGTATCTTACTCAAGGGCACCTCAGTGGTGCCGCTTGCAGTACTGGGACTCAAACCTATGACCTTACGATTATAGGGCCAGATCCCTAAACACCAGGTAAAGATCAATTCTCAAAAAAATACCCATGGGAGTATCAATATGTCTACCTATCCCTACAGTACAACAGTGATTCCAACCCACATGCCAGTCCTGACTCCCCATTATCTGTACCGTATCTGCACAATGCACTCAATCCAGCTCAAAAGGGTTTGTTACAGTGGGTACAGAAAAGAATCACCCCCTTCAAAACATTCACATTTTGAGCTGGATTAACACACATACACCCAAACCCTGGGCTCTTAGTAGGTCAGGCAAGAACATTCACCTTTTCCTCCTTCACTCCTCCACTGTGTCGTCAGTTTTGCTGTGTGCTGTGGCTCATTATCATGTTGGAAGAGGGCATTTTCCCAGAAGGTGGTAAGTTTTCCTCAAGTATCTGATGATAATTTGTCCCATCCAAGAGGATGCTATCACTACCATCCTTTACTGTGGGTATGGTGTTCTTTGGATCGTGAGCTCCATTGGCCTTTTCACCAGATGTGCCATTTGGTGTTCAGGCCATAGGTCTTCAATGTATGTTTTGGCAAAGTTTAATCAAGTCTCTTTTGAGGAGTGTTTTTTTTTTCTTGTAACCTTCCCATACAAGCCACGTTTGTGGAGCACTTGTGATTGTTGTCACATGCACACAATGAATATTCTACATCATAAATTCCTGTAACTGCTTCAAAGTTGCCATGGGCCTCTTGGTACCCAGTTTCTTCATCGCTCTTCAGTTCAGTTTGGAGGGAAGGCCTGATCTAGAGCGTCCTAATAGTACCAAATACTTTCCACTCCTTAATAATAGACTTTGCCGTGATTCCAGGGATTGATAAAGCCTTTGAATTTTTTGTATCCATCTCCTGACTTGTGTCTGTCCACAGCTTTATTCCTGAGATCTTTAGACAGTGCCCTGCCACCTATTGCTGACTATTTGCTTTCAGTTGCTCTACCAAGAATGGTTTCAGGAATAGCTGTTTTCTAATCAAAATGGTTACAGATGATCACAGGTGGAAGCCAGTTAGCTAGGTGTGCAATGGAGAAATTGATTACATGTGTGGCATTTAGGAGACACTTTTATCCAAAGTGACTTCCATTGTCTAACTACAGGGGACAGTCTCCCTGGTCAGCTTGGAGTTGAGGGTTCTTGCTCAGGAACCCAGTGGTGCTATGCTGAAGGTACAATGTGAACTCATGACCTCTTGATCCAGAGGCAAGTATCCTACTCACTAGGCCACCATTACCAAACTGATTGAGTATTTTTAGGAGAGGAGTGATCCATTATCTATGATCTTTTTAAATGTTCTATTCTATATCTCTATTTTTTATTTGTTTATTTTTTCTAGAACTGTTGCTATCATATTTTCCTTTACTATACCCACTATACATTTTAAGGAGTTTAATCAGGTGTGCTGGATGAGAAATGTGCACAGTGTGGGGATCGCAGCGTTGGGACAGGGAATACGCGCATCGCAGGTAAATGTCAGGGCACTTCTGAATATTATCATTATTTTGCTGCACATTAGTGTATGTGTGCATGATGACCACAAGGTGGCGCACCGTCACTATCAAAATCAGTGGCAATTTGGGATTAACAAATCTTGTCAACACATTGCAAACCTTCACAAAAATGTTCATTCCTGCCACATGCCTTCCATTAGACACCCTACATTCTGGGCTGGGCCACCTCAACATTATAGCATTGAAATACAGGCTGAAGAAGTTTGGATTCATCATCATCAGATTGTTTATTGGATGATATTAAATAAATCATTGAAGCATGTGTAGGGTGGTGGTGGTAATGATGATTGGAGGGGGGAGTTACTTCACTTCCATCACGCAATAAGACAGATTTGAGTGCTCCCCTCGTTATTCATTCTGGAAGGAGCCCAGTCTTTGTCTCTCCTTCGCCTTATCTCACCTTCTACGTCACACGGTGCTTTCCTCGGTGGGCGGTGGGAGGGTGGGTGTGTCTGACGCGGGGCTTCCATTCATAAATACATTTGGGCTTTTACCTCCTCTCTTATTAGGGTGCTGGGAAGACGCTCGATCTCTTTCTTGCGTTGGGCGAAGCTTTCTTCCATGGATCGCGTCCATTAGAATTAGGTAAGCTGGCCCAGGCCTGGGTGACTGTTCCCTTGCATGCAGCTCGTTTGCTTCTGTTCATCTGCTCCAGCTTCTCTGTGCACCAGACTCGGGCTGCACCGTCACGAGGATGGACTTATCTTCTTGCCTTTTTTTGGGGGGGGGGGAATTTTCCTCTCCACCTTAAATTTTGCGCTGGCACCGCGCAATTTACGCACCATTTAAGGTGGAACGGATCATTCCAAACAATCTGACACATAAACAGCATGCACAGCTTCATAGTTTTAGCAATTCGTTCAGATTATCTGTAGTTTATGTGCTTGTATGTATTAAAGAAGAGCCTTTAGTACTAAACTACCGGTAAAAAAAAATGATACCCAGTTGGCTCATGCCTTAACTGGGACGCTAGCTTGGAGATTTGTGAGCTTTTTCCATCTCCAGTTTACGCCATTATGACGCTTCATAACTCATCACCACTCACAAATAAAAGTCTGTTCTCCCGACTAGACTGTGTTGTTTCAATTCTGTACATTCATGCAGTGTGCAGCCTCCAGTTCTAGTGGGGGATATGCTGGGGTAAGCAGTTGCATGCATTTGACTTCTGGAGCAAGAGTGAATTTCTAACAAGCGTTACAATACAATTTATAGTTTATAAATTGATCAGTTACTTGTCATGCGATGTACAGAGTATTACCTTTAAGTATTACCTTTAAAATGATGGAACTAGTTAAAACATTGGATGTCTCAATGACTTTCATGGGCTAGACATGTTTGGAGGTACCAAACTGATGAGAGTCCTGCTCTAAGGGGGCTTATTTCCTCTAAAAGCTGTTGAATGGCCGACTTCAGGCTGGAGTTTTCTTTGTAGACTCTTATTTATCCAGTGTTTCTTGTGAAATCAATGGCATTAACAGGAAGTTTGCAGCAGTAACAGCCTCTCTTCTGGGAAGATCTTATTCTAGATGTTGAAACATTGCTGTGAGGATTGATTGTATTCAGCCAGAAGTGCATTATCAGCTACAATATGATGAAAGATCAGGTCCGGATCACAAATGCCTCTCAAACTCTTCTCAGAAGTACTGGATGGAGCTCCATCCCTCCAGAGAATGCAGTTCCACTGCTGGGGGGCGAGTTTATGCCCCTCTAACCAATGCTTGGCAGAGCATTACATTCTACAAGTCTAAAGATTCTAAAGAGCCTTAACTGGATGTAAACGTTCAGCACCAATTATACCAAGGGGGTTCAAACCATTTGGAACTTTCATTTTTGAAAGTGGGCTTTATCAAACATTGAAGAAGCACTGAAGAAAAATAGCTGTAACTGGGAGGTCTGATAGTTATATCATGTTGTTTGATTAGATGCGGAGTGCTTCATGTCTCAGAGGTAATAAAGAGGCTGTCATTTTATGTGAGAGAGAGAAGAGTGAGTGAGTGAAAGAGAGAGGTGAGAGAAAGAGAGGAGTGAGAGAGAGAGAGGAGAGAGAAAGAGAGGGGAGAGAGAGAGAGAGAGAGACAGAGAGAGGAGAGAGAGAGAAAGAGAGAGAGTGATAATGTTGCTGTTATGAAGCTCTACAACCAGGTGGGTGGGCAGAGGCTGGCTGGGTATGCAGCAGGAACTGAGTTTTTGCAGCGACACACACAGAACACTGCCCAACTTGCACGCACTCACTCACACACACACACACACACACACACACACACGCGCAGAAACACTTTTGACTTCAAGCATCATCTTGGCATTGAAGGGACAGGAACGATACACACATCCCTCTGCATGCTGCCTTTTTCCCTGCTATGTGAGAGGAGCTGCTCGGAAGGTGAGTGAGTGCGTGTGTGTATGTGCAACTGACTGACTTACTCTGTGTGTGTGTGTGTGTGTGGTAGACAGAAAAAGGGAGAGTGGGAAACAGAAATAGAGAGAAGAGAGGGAATGGTTTATGTGGTTTAGGCAGAAGCTGCAGCATTAATGGCATTATCAGAGATGCAGCACATGCTGCTGGGCCTCAGCTGCTGGAGAGCTGGAACCACCACCTCATTATACAGAGGAAAGAGAGAGAGCCAGACTTTAAAGGGATTTTCATGTGTAGCAGAATGTTTAAATCTTTTCTTTGGCCACTGCATTATGTTGCATTCACTGGGATTGTACATGTGTTGCCTGATTTGACATAGCAATGCTCCTCATGATTATCTTCATGTATTAGACCCTCATCAGAAAATCTACTTTGAACCACATTGTAGAGTTGGAAATCTTCAAATCTTCAGTGTACCTTAGACGTAATGGACGCTTGTGATGGCATTTGGCATCATTACATCTCAAACCACATCTAGCCACTCAAATAGACTTGCTAATGTGGTTTCTGACACTGTATGACATATGTTACCTATGAAAATGGACACATGTATGTCACACAGCTAAACACGGTGATAGTATTGTTTTTTTTTTGCTGTACAGCATACTTTTGTGCAGTTTTATATGTGGCATGGTATGTCAGAAACCGCATAAGCAAGAGTCTATATGAGATTATTTAAGCATTTGCCCAGCTTTAAGCGTAGTGCTAATTGGTGTGGTACAATGCTTCCGTTGGTTGTTAGCAACATTAGTCTTATAGCTGTAGCATGAAACTGAAGAAGCGAACTTCACCAGCAAACATGTTTTGGCTAATCGGCTACCTTTATGGTAGAGGGGAAAGTTTAAAGTCAGTTTTAAGACGACATGTTACACTGAGCCAAGCTGGAAATGTTTCTGTAGTGTTCCTGCTGACCCTAAAACAGCTGCACATCTTCCTCAGGGGGACACACTCGCTGGCCTGGACCATGAGCAATGAGTCTGCCGTCTGGAAAAACCTAACAGAAAGCCCCACAGTAAGTATACATCTCTCTTTCTCTCTCACTCTCCCCTCTCCCTCTCTTTCCCTTCCTGTACTGTTCTCTTTCATTAGCTCCGGTCTCCCTCCGCAAGTATCTCCAGACATGCAAATAGAAAATATCCTGTTCTGTGTTCTCAGTAATTGAATTCTCAGCCTGATCTAAACTGATTAAGCCCTGCCTACAAGAACTTTCCTCTGTCAGAGCGAGCTCACTGCATAGACGAGCAATGTAGACAAACATCAGAATCAGAATTACAGCCTGCATCTTCCATTACCGCCATCTGCCGAGTTATTTTAATAATGAGAAAAAGAAAAGATCAATAGTTCACTTGCTTTGCCTGAAAGTGTTTGGCGCCTTCCAGCCGAGAACAGCATCAACATAGAAGCTTTAAATCACAGACAGTGACTGATGTTAGTAGTATAATTTGGAGAATAGTGAAGCCCAGATTGGCCTGGTTTTCAGGTGCAATTATGCCTAGAAAATATTTTTCAATTTAAAACCATCTGTTCACCAACATCTCATTACGTATTCTTAAATTTTTCATGTGAAGCTACTCTCTCTCTCTCTCGCTCTCTCTTTCTCCCTCTCTCTCTGTACTCCTGTCTCGCCCAGGTGCCAGTAGGTTAATGACGGACAAGCCCACTGATTAATTGCTCAGTGGCCTTTATAGATTCATGGTGGACCAACCAGTGCCGAATCAATCTTTTTAACTTTGTCAGTGGCAAAAGTAATAGACCTGTACTGTAGACACAGGGAATTTAATGACTCTTCTTCCTGTATATACAAACAGTACCTGCTTAATATGCCTTATATAAGATCACATTTTGCCAGCTTGTGTCTTGAATATCACATGGTAAGGCAAAGAAAATTCCTTTTTCCAGTTTACCGTGTATCACATTTGACAGTTATTTAGCTAGTGCATACACTATACATCGCTCAGGCATAACATTAACGGAAGGTGAAGTGAATGACATAACTTATCCCATGACAGTGGCATCTGTCAAGGGGTGGGCAGCAAGTGAAAAGTCCCTGAAGCTGATGTGTTGGGAGCGAGAAAAATGGGTTACAGCAAGGATCTGAGTGACTTTAGGGCCAAATTGTGATGGTTTTCAAAACAGTAGGTGGGGTGTTCCCATTATGCAGTGGTCAGTGTCTACCAAAAGTGGTAGTGCCACAGTAGCTCTTCTATTTATGTTCGCCCATCACTCTGTTGCTGGTTCACTGGTTGTCTTTCCTCGGACCACTTTTGGTAGGTAATGACCAAAGCATACAGGCTACCCCCCACAAGACCCTCCGTTTTAGAGATGGTCTGACCCGGTTGTCTAGCCATCACAGTTTGGCTCTTATCGAAGTGTCTCAGATCCTCATGCTCACCTTTTTTCTGCTTCCAGCACATCAACTTCAAGAGCTGACTATTCACTCGCTGTGTAATACATCCCAGCCCTTGACAGGTGCCGCTGTGAAGAGATAACCAATGTTATTCAGTGTTTTTAATCTTACGGCTGATCAGTGGATCTTGCCTCAGTCTTTCAAAGAAAAAGAGCGACTTGGAAGTGAGGGGAGTGTGGCTGTGTTCCACCTTTTCCAATGTTACATTTGTTGTAGCCTAATATGTAATTTATGGTTAACTACTGGTTTTATGGTCAAATGTAATAAATAAGGAGTGGTAATAAAGTGATAAATAACTTTGAAAATGATCAGCATTTTAGAATTCTGCTGGGTTATCAGAATCAGAATCAGAAAACTTTATTTATCCCGGCGGAAGCCGTTTAAACAAAATGACAAAACATCTGAAGACTACATAAGGAACCAGCTCAATGAATGAATACTGGAATTATATAGGCTAGCCCTAATATTAAGATAATAATATGATCAAAAGATATAAAGTACCCATAGTTATTATATATAGTCATTATTATATTTTTAGATATGGGCTTATAGACAAGTGGTAATTGGAAAACTGATGTTATATTCTGCTCCAGCAGTGAAGAGAAGATAATTGTTAGGTATTATATATATGGCCAAATGGCTTATTCTTTTCACTTTTTTCCATTGATCGCCTCTTTATTTAGATGGGCCGCAGATGACAATTAAACAGGTGGTGGGGCAAGATGTGCCATGTGTCTGTGGGCTTTGATCTCTTTCAGAAAGAAGGCTTGGGTGTATTGTGCTGGTGTCAGGGATTTGAATCCGCGCTGCTGGATCTCTGCAATCCTCCCGCTCCTCTTTTGGAGCAGCGCACTTAACAACTCAACTCCGGAACAAAAGAACACACACCTGTGTCCTCCTCGCTCTCTCTGCCCACTCACACGGAGCACTCGCTGTCATGCAGAACAGAAAGGCTTTCATGCAAAGTCACCAGGAGTCACACGCGTGTGTGCATTTCCTTTACAAATCAAAGTTTCAGGATCAAACAAAAGAAACTTTGAAGCTCAGAACACTGAAAATAGTGTCATTCCAGCTTTGTTTCCTTTAAGAATTAGCCTTGGTCTGTAGAACCCCAACCTGAAATAAGTGTAATTGCAACATAGTGGTATGAGCTTCGGTTTGGAGGACCTTGTGTATTGTCCAGAACCGAAAGGAAGCACATTCCTGCCCTATAGCAGACATTATCTGCAACTTTATCTGGGACAATCTGGGATTGTTAATTATCTCTGATGGTAATGGGACGGCAAGAGATTTGCTTTGGGAGACAGCATTCTGTCTCTATATGAGGATTTGGTACAATGTTTTCAGAAGTTTACTTCTTATTAGAAGTGGGTTCCTTGAGCAAACTACTTTTTTTTAACCGAGTTAAAAAAGGACCTCCATGCAGTGGGTAGCGCTGTTGCTTCATAAAAAGAAGGTTTGATTCCCAACCGGGGAATGTGTGGAGTTACGTGTTCTTTCTGTGTGGGTTTCCACCGGGTACTCCAGTTTCCTCCCACAGTCCAGATGTGCACATCAGGTGAACTGGAGATGTGAAGTTGCCACTAGGTGTAAGCAGTGTTGCCAACTTAGCGACTTTGTCGCTAGATTTAGCGACTTTCCAGACCCCCTTGACGACTTTTTTTCACAAAAGCACCTAGCGACAAATCTAACGACTTTTGGACAAACCTTAGCAACTTTCCAAATGTAGCCAGTACTGTCCTGTAAGCGCGAGGTCTTGCTTTCCCGG